>JAWLRI010000653.1:3596766-3633242 GCA_034781795.1 Crypturellus tataupa
GGCGCGGGGCCCGCGTGCACTGCGCTGGTTTTCCTGCAGGGGGGACTCGGCACCCACCGTGGCCGCTGCTGCGCCGGGGACAGCAGCCCCGCATCTGCCTCCTGCCCTCCCCGGCACCGAGCAAGCTCCTCCCGCTGCGGAGGCACGTGCAAGGGAGCTGGGGGCTGGCAGAGCTCTGGCTGCAAAACGGGAGAGATCCGGAGCAGGCCACACTGCAGCTTGGGACATATGTTTTTCCATCTGGTTTGAGGCAATCATCTGTCCAGCATCAAAGGTCCATGGATGTGTGGGCCCAATACTTCTACACACAGAATGGTTGAGGTTGGAAGGGATCTCTAGAGATCATCTAGTTCAACCTGCCCTGCAGAGGCAAGGTCACCTAGAGTGCCAGGCTGTTTACTGGCCGCAGGAAAAAGGAAATGTTGCCAGGCCTTTGTAGCTTTCTCCCTGTCTCTGCTATCTGTATCTTTGAAATTCTGTGTATTCATGCAAATGCGTGGAGCTCGAGGATCCCTGCAGAGCCACGCTATTATGCTTTCAGAGACATCATCACTACCACATGAACGTGGTCCATTTCTGTTGTGGAAAGGACCGAGCTTTGCTGCACCAGTGTCAAAAAATGCCTATGCTTTGCAGCTTGAGGCCAGAGTGATGAACATGTCCATTTGATTGTGCTGGATCAAATGCACAGAGAACGTGGCAGTCCTCTGCTCTGCTGAATGAGTTTAGGACTCGACTCTGGACAGTGTTATCAATTGATGGTGGGACCCCTCTCCCTTAGACTCACAGATGCCAGAATGGATCCATTAGCTAGACATCCATTACTAGCCCAAAAGCTTCTGTGAACTCTTAAACACTGTTTCCCTCTATCCTGCTGTAGAGATCTTGTTTGTTTGCTGAGAAAGCTCAAGCTCCTGTTCTAACCACTGCGCACCTTTCATACCAGAGAGTCGTGAGAGTTGAGATGTCCAAAATAGTGATATACTGTTGAAAATAGCTATGCGCTCCCAGGACAGGGCATGGGAGGGTGTTTGGGAGGGGACAGCACAGGGGTAGAAACTCACTGATCTAAATCAGATTGGATGGAAGTAGTATTTGGATAAAGGCAAGTGTTTAAGGAAATGCAGCAGAAGGAGAAGGGAACAGACTTGGCTGGTGGAGGTGATTCTTAACTGGTTCAAACATACTGTAACATCACATGCTATCTCCTACCAAGTCCAGATAGAAGGCCTAGATGCTCACAAATTAAGTCTCACTGGTTGCAGTAGGGTTGGCACTTGAAGTCACATGTCGGAGTTTTGGTGGATACTTTCCTTGGTGCGTGGGGAGGGGTCTCACATGCAGGTTCATAAGGTAAGAATAAGGGGTTATAGGTGGAAGACTGAAACTGGGAAGGCTACCTACAAGTGGAGGCTTGAGTACAGAGATAGGACCAGCCTGGATAATACACCCTTAGCTGTAGCACATCAACTGACACAAGTCTCTGAAACACAACAGTGTCGAACAGGCCTGAGAGATTTTGGACTAACTCAGTGCTAGAGACTACCAGATCTAGCAGCAGCTTTGACCTAGCTGTGAGCACGGGTAAACTGTTCTTGCAGCTGCCACTCCGCCACGTGGCATTATGCAGTGCATAGAAAAAATGTGGTAGTTTTGCCAGGCTCTGATCCCTGTGTGAAAAACTCCAGCCCGCCAGGCTGACAGAATAGCCTGCAGCAAAATAACCACTGTTGGCAGAAGCACCCTTAAAATAACCACTGTTGGCAGAAGCACCCTTAAATTCTGCGGCAGCCTTCACAGAGCCAAGGAATTGGATGTTCCTGGTTGATCCAGGCCCCACATGGGCGGAAGCGATGAGTGAAATGTAGCCGCGCCACTGGCTTTGAACAGGCACTAGCTTTCTCAGAGGTGTATAGCACAGTCTTAACCAGCCCCTTCAGTAATCTTGTATAGTGCTAGCACTGGGGTAGCAAGGGTTGTCTGTGACACAACATTCATGCGTGGATGGCCTTGGAGAGCACAGATTTGAGAAGATTTTTTTTTTCTCCTCGCCCCCCTTCTGCAATTTGGCCAGAATACAAACCAGTTACAGCAGAGGGACTCCTGCCCTTACCAGGTTGGTTTGGAACATCCCAAAACACAGAAGCGTGAACATTCCCTTCCACTTTTCAACAGCTCCAACCCGCCTTCCTATTTGCATATGGGAACACTAAGGAACTGCAGGTCGACAGCTCCCAGCCAAGGTCAGGCAGTAATGGAGGAGAGCCCAGAGGAATACTCCCTGTTTGTTCCCAGCTCCGAACACTTGACCACTCGTGCACTCTCTCCTTTCAAGGGTAGCAATGGCAGTAGCCAAAAGCATGAACTTTGCTTCCAGAAGGAATCAGCTGTTGAGCTGAACAAATCATGATCCAGTGCGGGGGGGAGCAGGAGGGAGGGGAGTGAGAGCCAAGCCTGACACAGGCCAGAGCATGGGGGAGGTACTCAGAAAGGCCTCCGAAGCAGGATGGAAAAGACAGTAATTACATAACAGCACTTGGCGAGCATCTGGCTATAGTCAGCTGGGCCCCGCAAGCCCTCCCTCCCCGTGGTGCTAACAAGGAGCAGTTGAGGATACGTAACTCAGCGCAGGACCCTCCGGAGCGGTGCGGAGGTAAGAGGCCCTCCATTTCCCCTTTCTGCTTCCACCGCTCTGGGAGTTTCAGAAGAGAGGAGTGGGAAACTGTGGGGGGGAAGCAGAAGCGGCTCGAATAGAGGACAAGCAGCCAGGAACCAAAAACAACGGGCCGTTTTCCTGCCTCTAGATGTGGACAACACCTTTGTTTGGGAGGAAGTGCCCAGGCTTGCTAGGGGAGGAGCTGCAAAGGGTGAGCTTGTGGGTGTTTTAGGGGTGGATGTGAGTATGTATGGCAGATCAGGGTGGTCCTGTGGGTGCAAGCGGAGCTGTATACATACAAATGGAAGAGGAGGAAACAGCAAGGGAATTTCCTTCCTTCTCTCTGCATGGTGGATGTGGGTAATAGGACACAGGGAGCCACTGAGAGGAATCAGGCTTCAACCCGCTGCTTTGCCCATATGTTTGGATGGGGAGTGAGGGCGTGCAGGAAAGGGGAGGAAATATAGGAGGAGGAAATAGCTACTTCTGAGCAGGGATTGCAGGAGCTGATCTGGCTACTGGCTGCTTGGGCTGCCTCCAAGGCAGAGTTTGTGTGATCAGAGAGAGAGAGCTGAGTACACAAGGTGCCTGCAGGCTTGAGTTATACTTAGAAGTGTGGCTGTCACAGGGAGGCTGAACAGCATACTCAAAGCCTATGTCCCCCAGCAGTTGGCCAGACAAACCAAAGCCTCCTGCAAATGTGGTACACTGCAAAACATTGCTGGTATGGCTCATCCCCTTCAGGGGACGTAGCAATATTACCCTGGCAAAAGTGCCTTTATTGGTGTAAACTGTTACCCAGATGGACAATGCCAGAAGTACAAGTCTTCATGCCCTGGTTCCCAGAGGAACCTTGTTCAGCTTATAATGACGCATTCAGTACAAAGTCCTGCCCTGGCTCTGGCTTGTGGTCACAGTCAGATGGGAAAAAGGCAAAGGCCATTGAAATACTGGGCAACAAATGCTTGCTTGATTGTCATCTCCTCAAGATCAGGGCTGACAGCTGCCTTCCCTGCTGCCTATTCTCCTTCGAAAGAGAAAGATTAGTGCAGCCAGAGATAAAGCACAGAGCTTCAGAAAGTGGGTACGAAAGAAATGTGATGCTTGGAGATAAACCATAGTCTCAGAGACAAGAGGCACTGCAATAGCTTTTATAGGGCAGAGATTGGCTCTGTTGACAGTATGAGAGTTTATGAGTTTTCTGCACCCTACGTTATTTAGTAGGCAGCAGCAATAGCACTGACAGCTGATTAAATCCTCACCAGCAGCAGGCAGAAGTAGGTAATAATATCGATCATTAAAACCTGCTTCTTAAACCTGGAAAGGTTACCAAGAAGTGTTGCCCTAACCCTTCCCCCTTTCCTTATTATTTTCCAAACAGGGAAACTGAGGCATGGGGCAGATACGTGAGACTTGCTTTGGGCTTCACTGTGTGTCAGTGCTGGAGCCCTGTTAGGAACTGATGCATGCTGCAGTGAATTTCGTGGGCCTCTCGGAGCTCCAGCTGGGAGGCATGTTCACTCCGTGTTCATTGAACTGCAGGCTGACAGGCAGCCTGAGAATATCTCCAGGCCTCCCTGCCCCCATTTCTCCCTTCCCCTATGTGCTCACAGCACATATTTTCCCAGACTTTTCCGCTCAGTTCTCCAGTGGTGCTGGGGTCCTGCCAAGCGCCAACCACTTTGGGAAGCAGGGAAAAGGAAAAAAAAATGCAAGCACACACAGACACAAAACCCTTTCTCCCCTCAGGAATCTAACAGCCTTCTCTATGTTTCCTTCTGAACATACTGGAGACACACTGTTGAGTTGGCACTTTTGGCTTCCACAGAAGAGAAGTATTGCTAGCCCAGCCTCACTTCTGTCTCCTGAAGACAAAAGTACGCCCCCAAGGAGTATAGATTCCCAAATCAGGTTTTGCTGCAGCATGATATTCCCCAAACCCTCTTCCCACTTGATTCTGTAGTGTGAGGAATGTCCCCTGGTTCCCCTCACCCTGTTCTTGCATAGAAAATGTCCTTTATTCTCAGATTCCAGCACCACCATTTATCCCTGACCCTGATGACACAAGTAGATCAAGTAGATTGGCTTGGCAGCAGACTGGGGTGAAGACCATGGCCATAGTTTGCTCTAGAGCCTCAGCTTTGCTGGAAGGCAGCTCCCTGCAGCAGGGCTGAGTTCCAGGCCAGGCACACTCCTCCAGGGAGGTGACCAGGAGCTGAAACATGCCAAAGTGCAAGGGTTGCAGCTCTGCCCAGGGAGGGAGGATAAACAGGGAAGGGAAAACCTGATGGCTTTCTGTCAGGAAAGATGGTAGAAATGCCATGGCTGGGAGAAAAAAAAAAAAAAAGGCATTGGGGCACACAAAAGAAATTATGCAGAAGTGAATGAAAGATGAAGAAGTCTAGGAATAATGACTGTAATTGCTGGGAAGAGGACAAAGGAAACTAAGAGAGGTGCAAGGACACAACACAGGGCTAGTGTTGTCACAACCAGTGAGGCTAGTGTCCCAGATCACCTGAAAGAAATGCTGTCTCCTGCCCCCTACACCCCACCTTGCCCATCTTGAGATGTGCAGTCTAAGGCACAACTGTGTTGCCTTCCTGCCTCTTGCACACAGTGCAGTCTGTTCAGCCTGCGTTTTGCTGCCCAGGGCTAGACTGTTCAGAAGGAAATGGGAAGATTAAATATGTATGAAGAAAGAGAACTCCCTAGGAAAGAGTTAATAGGCGCTGAAACCCAAGCCGTTTTCAATGGAGTGCGCCCAAAGCCAGGGAGGAGAAGGGAGGGAGCGGGGAGGGAGCAGGTCCAAGCTGAGCTTGTGCACCCAGCCAGCCCTCAGTAGTTCCTGTGCCAAGAGTCAACTCTCTCTTAAAGTCATGGGCCTGGGGGCCGGCTTTGTAGGCGGAGGGGAGCCAGCGAGCAGGGGCTGGGGAGCACTCAGGGGAGCCCCTCAGCCTCCAGGGTGAGCTACCACGTTTCACGGGGTGCAGGCAGAGGGAAGCGGGGGGGGGCAGAGGCTGGGGGGGGGGGGGTGTCTGGGCTTGTTTACGTGTCTGTCTCTCCTACACATACTTCTCTGCATTCTGCCTGCTACGCTCTTAGCTTCCTTCCCCCTCCACAGCAGAGCGGCTGCCCATGTTTTTTTTCTCCAAAGGCCCAGCATTACCCACTGTTTGACAGTTCCTTTGGGGAAAGTGCTGCGGATTGCTGCTCCTCCTGAGACAGAAGGAAAAGGGGAAACTCACCCTGAGTGAAGGGACTGAAATACGGAGAGAGAAGTGATTTGGCTGTGGGTCAATGATGGGATTGGAGTTAGTTCCCCCAGCGGAAGGGAGGTCTCTACAGAGAGGTCAGACCCCAGCTGGAGTGATTGGATTAATTCCCATGAAGAGCTGATATGAAATGGTTGAAGGTCCAGCTATGTTCTTCACAGTCCTTGTCACAGATTCAGCAACCTATTGGAATATTTTTGTTAAAAGGGGCTTTGTGTCTTGCCATCTCTCCTTCTTCTGTCCTGTTCTGGGGCTTGAATCTCGAGCTGGCTCCAGTGGTCTGCCTGGTGGCAGGCTTTGAGGATCAAGCATTATTCCAGAGTCGACATTTAGTCGCCATTGGTCTAGACTAAAGAGTGTGGAATATCCTCTTGGGCCATGCGGTTGCTGATCAGATTGCAACATTGAAACTCAAGGGAAATCAAGCACGCAACACTCTCCACAAGGGAGGGAGTTGTCCACAAGTCAATGTCATTTTCATCCCGCCATGCACTTCAGCTGCCAAGATAAGTTTTTCCTTGTTAGTCTCTCCTCTCTTCTTCTAATGTCTCATTCTGGTAATTCCTTCTATTTTCCCAGGTCACCATGGAAATAATTTGCCTGCACACATCCCTGGCCTTCCTTGTCCTCCCTCTTATTGTGCTTGGGGCACCCACTGATGAGCCCAACCTCACAGAACCAGCCCCAGGTGGTTGCAAGCGCTGTTGTGATCCACTGGAATCCTCCGCAGAAGCCCAACCACTCTCTCCCAGTCACCATCACCTGCCCTACCCAATGCCAGAAGTCCGTCCATATATCAACATCACCATCCTGAAGGGTAAGTGCTAAGCTTGGCCCCAGGGTGCTGAGGGGATCAGAACTTAGGGATCAGTGGCACTGTGCTGGAGGCAATGGCTGGGTTGCTGGCATGCTAGTTAACCTCACAGACGGACAGATTCTATCCTGAAGGGTATGTCTATACACACTTTGCCAAGGGCCCAGTGATTTTGTGCCATGACCAAGTGTAGCCTAAGTGAGGAAAAGCATACATATCTTTGCTGTGACCTCTGTGTCTCAGGAAGATGCTTGCCACCCACTCTTCCTCCCTGCTAGCAGAGAAGTTGCAGTGGAGGTCACTTGCTAGACTGGCAGGACTCTTTCCTTACCTCAGACTTCCAGTGTGTCTTGTAATGACTAGGGGAAGGAGTAACTTCTATTGAGCTACAAAGTGTGCACGCTTGGAGGGAAGAAAGTGGTGCCAAGCGTGACTATGGGGAAGCCTTCTCTGGCTCCACAGGTCATGTGCAGCTGTGGCAGGGAGGAGAGCAAGAAGAGGCAGCAGATATTTGGATGTACTACCAGGCTAACTGGCAGTGACACTCAGCTTGTTCTACCCTGCTGTATCTGGTTTGGCTCAAGGGAAAATACTCCCTACTTTAGATCAGCTCCTCCCTTGAGTTCGCCCATGCTTTCTGCCTTTGCTGTGGGCAAAGTCTGTTTCTAGCAGGATCCCACACCACTCACTCATTCTGTGGTTCCTCTGGACTGGCTGGGCAGATGTTCCCCCTTTCTCACGCCATCCTGGAAATTGCTGCAATTTATCAAAGCTCAGTAGTGCATTCAGGGGCAGATGAAGGCCTAGAGTAGGTTGAGGTGTTGCAGGGGGAACTTTGCACCAGCAGTTTTACAAAACCGTACAAGGGAAGGAGGGCAGAAGGGGAATCAAGCACAAATTTGGGATGATGTCGCTTGTGCTGGAGGCTGTTCTGACCCCTGTCTCCTTTCCACACACGAAGTACATTCTTGTGCTGTTCTGTCTCTGTATTGCTGCCTGCCCATAGTACAGACACATAGCAACCAATGAACCAACCCCAAGGTAGAATTGCAGTATTACATATACAAGGGGACCAAATGGTGCTGGTTTTGTCACATTACCAAACTTCTAACCTGCACTTCTCCATCTGCCAAGTCTAGCTTGGGTAGTCTTCTGACCTCACTCTTTGTCATTCTTGGAGTCCCAAGAGCTACAACAGTGCTTTGCAGCATGGACTACATTTTGAGGTGGAGTTACGTAGGGAGAGGTCCTTGTGCCTCTGAAAACATCATATCATGTGATCAGTAGGAGGTTAGCAAGAAAAGAGATCATAGTCATACCCAGAGCTCTGCTGGCTCTCTTCCCATAAGACCCAATGTTATTGTGACTCTTAGGAGCTCTTGGTGCTCTTAGGAGCATTCCTTCTTCTAGCATTGACCCATTGTTGAGCAGTTCTCTGTCTCTGTTGTGCTGTCTCGCTGCCACTTCCACTTCTCCTGGTATTATATTGGGAATATGTTCTCTGCTTTCTCTTGTAGGTGACAAAGGAGACCGGGGAGAGCCTGGACTGCCAGGAAAATGGGGCAAAGAAGGGCCACGAGGTGAGCGGGGTGCCCAAGGACAGAAAGGCAGTAAAGGACAGATGGGCACAGCAGGGGACCCCTGCAAGCATCAGTATGCTGCATTCTCCGTGGGTCGCAAGAAAGCACTGCATAGCAGTGAGGGCTACCAGGTCTTGATCTTTGACACAGTCTTCGTCAACCTCTACAGCCACTTTGACATGTTCAATGGCAAGTTCTACTGCTATGTAGGAGGTTTTTACTACTTCAGCCTCAACGTCCACACCTGGAACTTCAAGGAGACCTATATGCACATCATGCACAATGAAGAAGAGGCAGTCATCTTGTATGCCCAGCCCAGTGACCGCAGCATCATGCAGAGCCAGAGTCTCATGCTGGAGCTGCAGGAAAACGATGAGGTCTGGGTGCGGCTCTACAAGCGGGAGCGGGAAAATGCCATTTACAGTGATGATGTGGATGTGTACATCACCTTCAGTGGGTACCTGATCAAACCCAGCCTTGACTAACTGCCCCCTGGGCCTCTTCAGGCTTTTTTTCTTCCTCTCACTCTTTCTTTACTGCCCACAGTCACTGCAAACCACTTGGAAATGGGCCTGTCAAGTCTCAGGCATTGAGCATGAGACTTGCCACACTGGCTACCACCTCATGCTCGCTTCTTTCGTGCAGTCAGGCCTGCATCTGTGCATTGCTGCCTCATTACTCCGTCCTAGGTTATTGGTTTGTTCTGTAAACTGCCAACAAGCTCTGTTTGGCACATGGAATCCTAGAGCAGGAGGGAAATTAAATGCTGTTCCTAGGAATGGTCCCTCTTTGGAATTTCATGCTCAAAGAACTACTTCAGAAAGAGTTAGAAAGTTTCCACTGCCTAGGTATATCCTCGATTCTCTATACTGACTGGATGTGTCAGTTTTGCAGCCCTGCAGCATGGTTCTACTGTCAGCTCTCCTGCCTGTAAATAGACAGGAATCTGTTGCCCCCTGTAGCATGAAGAAAGTGTAGGGCTGGTGATATATACTGTCTTTCTAAATAGGGGACAAACAGCCTTCCAAAGTATGTAATGGACTTGCCTTAGACACCATTTTCCATCACAGAGCCCCGAGGTTACAGCCCAGAATTCTGGGTTTTGTGGCCCTTCCCCAGCCTAGAAGGTCTAGGCTTGGTAGAATAGTCTTCTACTGTGTCAGATCTAGCTTTTCAAGGAAGGAAAGGATAAGACTCTTAGCCAGACCCTGCAGAGGCATCTGCTCACCGAATCAGTAGAATCTGCCACTTTATCCTCTCTAAGGCTATTAAGTGCAGAATGAAAGAGTCAGAGAGAACCCTTACAAACTTTCCCAATGCATGTCTCAATTTCATTTTTCCAGTTTGGGGAAGGCAGTCCAGTCCAAAGTAGCATATCCCTTTCCTTAGTACAGGTGGTGCACCTGATTCTGCTGTCTTCTTTGGCAGAAGTGCATCCAGTGCTTTTCCAGTGATGTCAGCAATTATCCCTAACACCTGCAGATGTGAAGGGGGAATTGGGCAGGACTGTGGCCCCTGTATGCCACCACATCAATCCTCCTGAACGTGGTTCTTCTACATGACTATAGAAGGACATCTGTTTCAGGACCTATTGCAGTTTAACTATAGTTTTCAAACCTTTCCTCTGTGAGGGAAAAGAGGTAGGGGCAACATGGTAGCATGAAAAGAGGTGAGACTTCAGCACCTTGCCCCGGTATTATAAACATCCCTGTCACATTTTCCATGCCCTTTTCTGGCAACCTCATCAGAATAACTGGGAAAGATGTGTTGCTAAAACAAGTCCTCACTCTTCTTGTCAGGATGGAGAGCTGACTGGAATGAATGCCAGTAGTAGTAGGATTTGATAACAAAGGTCTTATGCTGCTTTCACTCATATTCCTTTGGGGTTACTTCAGTCTTGGAGGGGAGCAGATGAGGCTGACTCAGCACTTTGGAAAACCTACTTCCACATGTTCTGATACTGCTGCAAACAACAGTGCTAAGGGTTGTCTCTTTTTTGAGTCTCAGGACAGGACAAGCAGGAGAAACTGTATTTCTCCTCTGCCCATAAATAATAATGAAGTCTTCTGACTTAACTAGTTTCTGTGGTCTCATGATTAGCCATGGTCTCTGTTTATTGTGCCTGGGACTACCAGAACTCTCCCAGCAGAAATATGCATCAAATCGTTTTACAGGATGAGGTCAGGTACACTGTGCCCAGGATGGCAAACGCACAAGGATATAGCATAAATATTAAAAATGAGAGAATTGCAGGCCATTTTCTCTCTTGTACTGATTTCTTATCCTGCCTGCTTTGCTGAGGAAGTTGTACAGACTGGAATAATTTTCAGAGTGTTTGTGTCTCTGATCCTCATCACCATTCTTATTTGGATTGTGGGTATAAATACAAGGTTCATCTGAGGCAGAACTGGGTCTTCCCTGGTGAACCATGTGGTGATAGGATCATAGGAGCAGAGAGGGTCTGAGTTTCTTCCTCTCTACTGGCAGATTAGGTATGTGAAATTGCTCAGAGAAAAATTTCAGGCAGTAGAGAAGAAGCAACATGCGGGAGGCAATGTTCAGGACCAAATCTCTTTATCTCTTCCTGAGCTGCAGGCTACAAACCCAGATAGTATGTATGTACAGTGTGCAATGCCCCCCTGTCTCCATGAACAGAAGCAAGACTTTCTAACACTGAATAATCAACCCGAACTTCTCTGTTCCTCCTTTCCCATGTCTTCTTTGAGTGTCAGTGAAAAATCTGTGGCTCATGTGCTGCCCATGAGCCAGATGGTGCCTGATGTGCATGGGAGAGGATGGCAGGGGAACCAAAGGATATGCTTTACAGGCTTCTTGGTGCTAAACAAGATGGCAATCCCTTGGTGCTAAATCAGCTTTCAAGAGTTTTGGGTGCTTTCTGGAAGGTGTAGTAGGTTGAGTTGTAATGTACTGTGGAATTAATGGTGCTTCAATGTGACAAAAACAAACTCCAAAAACTTTTGTGTATATATATATATATGTATTTTTCAATGTTATTAAACCTTTCTTCTTTGTTTTGCACTTTGACTTACGCTTTTCCCTCCTTACTTCTGGGAAGTATTTAAGAAAATTGAGGAAAGATTTCTTCAAAATTACCAAAAGATCAGGGAGACAGAATATACTGTAGTACACTCCAAGTATTGAAATAATTTCATAGAGGAAGGCTGGGCTGAGATTGAGCACCTTTTGAGAGGGACCAGATGCTTTATCTTGTGAAAAAAATTGGCACAGGTTTCTATTGGCCTGTGCCAATAGAGAGAGTCTTCCCTGTGTTTTTTCCTATTTTCTCTATCAAGAGGTAAAGCCAGGAAGCATAGACCTGGCTATGTGTGGTAGTAGGATGTGTGGTAGTTCAAGAGTTAAACTGGACATACTTCCTAGAAAAGTTGTATGTGATGGGAATGGCTTAAGGTTTAGGTCAACTCTAAAACGAAATAATGAATGCACAGTAATTTGGGAGTATAGGAAGACTTGATGGTTAGTGGGGAATGGAGACTTCTAGGTTTGGTTGGAAGATTAGAGAGTGGGTAAAGTCCTGAGGACAGACAGGAGGCCCACTGGAGGTCTCCTTGTAAGACAAAGTAGGTGAGGTTTCATACAAGGTCCTTGGAGTTTGCACTCAGTGAACCAGCACTCCTGTTAAAGTGGAGGAGTGGACAAGAGAACAAGGGAATAGGCCCATATATGGCCTCAATATTCTGAGTCTTACTCATCTTCAACCATTTTCTCCTTTGCTTTTATGTGTTCTGGATACTTATTTGCTAAGCATTAGAAGGCAAAAACACATTGTCTCTATCCCTCTTTAATCCTGTGTTAGGCCCAGAGCTAGGGCTACACATATCTAAGTACGTAAATTCCAGAATATCTCATAATTGAGCAGTCTTGAGTCCAACTTCTGCATGCTTTTTATTCTACCTAAGCAAGGAGATAGAAATATATCCTGAAGAAGTGCAATGATTGTGCTTGTGTATATTCCTGGTCCGCTGAGATGAGATGCTTGTAGTTTGGAGGTATTTTTGTCACATCTGCAAGAAATTAAAAGAAATGAAGGGGTGGCAGGTGTACCATATAGAAAAGTTTTCTGTGATACAGACTTTCAGCCTGCCCTCTTGGAGGGAAAAATGCAAGCAGCAGAGGATATTTGGTCAAGTCCCTTGAGGCCAACATGCACGAATTCCTGATAGGGGTCTATAGCAAGTGCCACCCATCACACCATAGAGATTGACTGGGGAGTCATCATGGGTGAAGATCAGCTCAGGGAGGGTGCACCCTGTGATACTGTTAAGGAACAACACTTAATAGGGAGCTCAATAGGCTCCCCCCAAAAAAATATTCCCTGCAGGCATGATGAGTTTTGGCTCAGGGCCCCATCTGGCATGGAGGAAACACTGCTGACTATTGATATTCACAATTTTTCATAGGGATGGGCCAAGAGATGGTTCCGTATCCCCCCATTTTGCTAAGTCACCAAACCTAGAGCTGTCAATCTCACTCTGTATGTGTTGATACCTCTTGATTTCCACACACTGCCAGGCATGTGAATTTCCATACCTGCTTACAGGGATCCATACGCTAGATTCCAAGAGTTACCAGTGACTGCTGGGAACACTCCATACCTCTCGTTTACAAGACCCATCCATGATTGGTGCTCTCAGTCCCATTGTGGTCTTGGAAGCCATCAAAGGGGATCAACAGCAAGCACTCTCAAGATCAAGCCCCTTTGATGTCCGTCTGATCCAACACACATCAATAAGGTTATATGAATATTGAATCCCTCAGTCTGAAAATCCACTTGTTTCCTACAGGCATGCAGAGCTTTAGCTTAGGTGCTTGTCTTGCTCAGGGGAAGCCACGTTGACTATTGACATTGACAAATTTTTGTATTGACAGGCCTTAAGGAATATGGATTTGCCAACATATGGCTAGGACACCCCACCCAGAGCTCTTGATCCTACTCCGTACGTGTTGATACCTCTTGATCTCCAGATGCCTTGAGGCTTGTGCATTTCCATAGCTATTTAAAGGCATCTCTACAGTTGGTGTCAGAAGTTATAGGTGACTAGGGAGCCCTCCCTACCTCTGACTCAGGAGAGGCATCTGTGGTTTTCTTTCTCAGGATGTTTTTGCTTTTCAAAGCTATCAAAGAAGATTGATAGTGCTCTCAATATTTAGCACCATCAATGCCTACCCAATTCTAAACCCATTGATAGGCCCTCAAATTGCTTGTTCTGCCGGAGCATACGGAGCTTTGCTTCAGATAGATACCCATCTTGCACTGGGGTGCAAAATTCACCATTTTCCCTATCAACAGGCCATAAGGAGCATGGATTTGCTGACATATCACAAGGGCAATATATATGTATAGAAGTGAAATTGGACCAGCATCAATGGGGCTCAAACTTGAGAGCAAACACTCACTGTTGATGCCCTTCAGTGACTTCCAAGAGCAACAACGGCCCAAGAGCAAAAGCCCCCAATGCCTGTGGTGAGCAGGAGGTACAGAGAGCTCCCATCACTCTGCAAGAATTCTAGTGTGTGGATCCCTGTAAGTATGTAAGGAAATACACAGGCCCTGAAGCATCCGGACATCAAGAGGTGCTGCTACGTACTGAGAGGGATTGATGGCTCTGAGTGCGATGTCCTTCCAATACATCAGGCAATCGATACTCCTCACAGCCCATCTATATGAAAAAAAGTCAATGTTGATAGTCTGTGGCACTTCTCAAAAGCAATATGGGTCGTCCCTAAGTCAAAAAGGTGCATACCTGCAGAGAATGAGTGGATTTGGGGCCTATCAATAGGGTTCAATGTCAATATATCGAAGGATGGGCCCCTAATCAATCTCTGCAAGCCTGTGCAGAATGGGCAATTTTGGAGCCTATCAATGAGGTTCAACATATTGATATCAAACCCCATTGATAGGTCCCCAAATCCCTTGTTCTCCTCAGGCATGCAGATCTTCAGCTCAAGGACCCTTCGTACCCTAGGGCAGTGCCACTGACTTTTGACATTGACCATTTATCATAGTGATGGGCCTTAAGGAGGATCATTTTCCTCATGTATCACTAAGGCATCACACCCACACCTGTATATCCCTCTCTATACCTGTCACTACCTCTCAATCTCCAGACCTGTGGATTTCCATACTTGGTTACTGGAATCCATACACTAGGTGCCAAGAACTGTTACTAGTGACCAGGTACCAGTGACTGCCAGGAGCTCTCACTTGCATGCAGATTCCAGCGTGCATGCTACTATGCAGTGCTATGCAGGGCAGGGCCACAGGGAAACAGGAGCTGGCTCTGCATCCTTCAATCCTGGCCAGACTTTCCTATAGGTGCGGCAATCATGGGTGGGAGCTCGGGTCCAGCCACTAGGTGGGTTCTGCCCCACGTCATGGGATATTTTGCTAGAAGAACTGTTTCTGAGGCTTCGTTTCTGTGATATTGTGGGTTCTTCCTTTTCCAGCTTGCTCTTTCTCCTTCCTTTCCACATAATCCAGGAAGCATACTTCACTTAATCCTCTGCCTTGCTTATAACCCAGAGGCAGGGCGGGAGTGCTGTAGCACTGCAGCCAGCAATGCTCAGCACAGCAAACAGAGCTCCAGCCAGCATATTGCATTCAGACTCTTATCAGTAGCTTAAAGGTACCCTAGTTGGTCTCTTCTGATGTTCCCTATATTACTGCTGTGCAAGAGCCAATGTTGGGCCCAGTGGGCTAGTTGCAGGCCCTGTCCATGGCTGCCTGAAAGAAGGGGCACGAATGCATTACTGAATGCGGTCACCAGGCTGTGAAGATTGCTTGAAGATTGCCTCCTCTGACCAGTGTGGGAAAATGAACGTTTGCTTGGCCATGCCAGGTTTCAGAGACCAGCTCAAAGCTGTGCTGCTATCACACCCACGCATGTAAACACATATACCCACCACATATGGACATCTCTCGCCTTCCTCCCAGCGGAAACAGTTGCCCTTTGCAAGCCTGGCTTGCTCTGAAGATGTTATCAGGAGATGGGTAAAGGGGGGCTGAAATCGCAGACCTCCTTTGTATGCATACAGCTCCTTTGCATCATGATTTGCTTTACCACCCCCCTCTGCATCAGCCTTCTGCAATCTCTCTCTCCTCAGTTATACCACAGTGAATGGCAGGGGAGAAGATTCAAGTTAAAGGGTTCTGACACCTTCTCAACCCACAGGCCAGTACCATCGCTTGAGTCTGTGTCACTTAACTCACAAATGACCAGGGAACTATTGCAGAATCTCACACCCTTCTGAGTCTCTTCTTGCAACTACTAAAATGAGTGGAGGAAGAGAAAACATGAGGAGTAGGGGACTCCTCATACCATGGGAAGGCTGAGAATCCAGCCTTGGCTGCGGGGCAGCTGTGCATGTACTTAACCCACTTGCATGTGTGCCTTCAGGAAACAAGGCTGGCATGTATCAACCTAAAAATGCAGAGGATCTTTAACTGTAAGGGAGCCCAAACAATGCAAATAGTGCCTCTCTGAGCTGGGAGATGTGCCCAAGCCCCACTGGTTATTCCTGGTCAGTGGCAATACCTCAAAGAAGCTGGGGAAGGGAACGCCCCAGCAAGATGAAAGAGGGCAATAGGCCTGTCTCACTGACACCATCCTGCAGGCATTTTTTTTCATTTTCTGTCTACCCATTTTTAGAGTCCTGCCTGAACTCCAGATGTTTCCCATACCAATGTCTTCATGCAAGGCTAAGGCTAAGGCAAAGTACCTTAGAAGCAACAGAGTAGGATTTTTTTGTAGTAATTGTTCAATCCTTCTCCATTCTCCTTTTCACAAGGCCCCATGGCAATGGGAGAGCAAAGTGACAGCAGAGGAGGCTGCTTTTGACTTACCTAGAAAAAAAAAAATGGGTGCATGTTTCATCAGGTGCCTAGTGCTCACTGCAGTCTTCTGTTTGGCCCATACTCACATTTCTAGGCTTATGGCATTTTCTTTTTTGTCATTTTTTCCACCTGTCCTTTATTCTACTTCTAAAGAAGTGGAATTGAACACAATATTAGAAAGATTTCCCAGGCAACAGAGTCACGTGCCCTGTAAGCTTATGCAGCAATTTAGTAGATCTTTCGGTCCAAGGGCCCACAGATGTGCCATTCTACACATATTCCAAAATATCACTCACATCCTCACTTCACACTGACTCCCACTTCTCTTTCCATGTGGTACTTCGCATCGTTGTTTGACTCTTAGAAGTCTTCCACTGATTGTTATTATTGTAATAATGGCCCTTCAAGGGTTTAGAGTCACAGAATCACAGAGTCACAGAATGGTTGAAGTTGGAAGGGACCTCTAGATATCATCTAGTTCAACCCCCTGCTCCAGCAGGGACACCCAGAGCACGTGGCACAGGGTGGCATCCAGGTGGATTTTGAAGAACTCCAGAGAACGAGACAGCCTCTCCGGGCAGCCTGTTCCAGGACTCTGTCACCCTCACAGGAAAGAAGTTCTTCCTCACATGGAGATGGAACTGCCTGTGTTTCTACTTGTACCTATTAGCCCTTGTCCTATCACTGGCCACCACTGAGAAGAGTTTGGCCCCATCCTCCCTACATTTACCCCTCAGGTGCCTTAGGATTTTGAATTCTTCATATTTCAGAGTCTGAGGCAGTCCCATGAGCCCAAGTGAAGCTTCCTCCTTCTCTCCTGCCAATAACCATGCCAGTTGTGAAGGCAGAACAGTTATGTCCTCACTGCAATTGGTAGGCAGGGACAGTGTCTTATCGGGTCAGCACAAGATTTTCTTGTCCTGCAAGTGGCAACCTGACTTCTGGGGAAATTAATAGCATTGCCTTCTGTTTTCTGTAGGACTCGTTTTCCACCCTCTTCGCTTTAAACTACAGTGCCAGCTCTAATCACCATTGCAAATAATTATGCAGAGAGGTCTCTCAGTGTCAAGCACAAGGGAAACAGTGGGAGGGGTCAGGTGAGGACTGAGAAGGGCGAGAGGAAAAGGTCAGTGACGCAAGCCTAGAGCAATGCCTCTCTTCAGCTGAGCTGCTCTGCTGTTTGACCGTGGCCTGCTATTTCTTCTTAGCAGTAATTCACACATCTGGGGACCACAGGCTCCTTCCACCGCCCACGCTCTTCCTCCCCCCTCATGGGGGCTGCAGCTGCCGGTAGGGGAGAGAGGGAAAGGAGGGAGGGAGAGTTCCTGCACGAAACTGCCAGCATCATTTCCAAGGACAGAGGGAAAAAAATAAAACAGCAGCCCTTTTCTCAGCCAGATTACCTGTGAGTGCTGTGCCCCATGATAAAGAACCTGCTGCCTACAAAGGAGATGGAGGGAGGAGAAAAGGGGATCAGACCAGCACTGGGGAAATGTATTGACATTATTGTTCTCAGAGCGTAAAAGCAACAAAATTTCCCTTAGAATTAAGCTATCACCTGAACAGACCACAGCAGGGACCCTCTGGATGTGTGAGTCTTTACCCGTTTTCAGGGTAAACACTGAGGTGGAGCAAATCTGGAGGTGGATCAAGCTCAGTGTTTTCCTATTCAGCTGTGCCATTATGTCTGTGTACACAGGTGCAGCAAGAGGACATTTCCCCCAAACTTTCTCCACATCTTGTTCCCAACTGTTTGGCACTACACCCTGACTAAAACAGTCCTGCCCTCCAATGAAGGCTATAACTGCATTTCTGAGTGTCAGGGAGAGTTGGAACTGCTCCCCACACCCCCGCCTTTTTTTTTTTTTTTTTTTTTGGGAATTGATAGTCAACGGGGAATTCTAACATTTCAGAAGAAACCACCATCAAACTTTTTAAAACAAAATCACCAATATAATTAGCTCTCTTCCTAAAACTGCTCAGGCACAAAAATGAAGAGAAGAGAGAAGAAGCAAGGAGTTTCCTGAGCAGAATAAGGCAGTTTTTTGAGCAGTGTTTGTTGTAATGATCTTTTACTCCATAAAGAAAATGTGATTAACGTGGAAATACACCTAGCTAATCACAGTATCTGAGGGTTTATTCACAAGAATCTCCTTGCTGTATTCTGTCTTACCTTCACAGAATTTTGAATGCACGGTAAACTTCCATTTTTTTTTTTCTTAATTTAGTAGATTTGGAAGCCATCACTGTTTTGTATTAGGTTGGCCAAGCACTTTTTTTTTTTTTATATATATAGGTTGTTATATATTTGTTGTTAGCAGGGCATAGAAGCCCTGTCAAGATGCAAAACAAGGCTGGGCTTTGTATTTCCAAGATTGCCCATGTAGCAAGGTAATACTTCACTATGGACAAGATCAGTCACTGGTTCTGAATCAGCCTTTCGAATGTGCTGATTACAGAATCACAGAATGGTTAAGGTTGGAAGTTACCTCTAGAGATCATCTAGTCCAACCCCCCTGCACATGCAGGGACGCCTAGAGCACGTGGCACAGGGTGGCATCCAGGCAGGTTTGGAAGATCTCCAGAGAAGGAGACTCCACAGCCTCTCTGGGCAGCCTGTTCCAGGGCTGTCACCCACACAGGAAAGAAGTTCTTCATATGAAGATAGAACTGCCTGTGTTTCAACTTGTACCCATTACCCCTTGTCCTATCACTGGCCACCACCGAGGAGAGTTTGGCCCCATCCTCCTTACATTCACTCCTCAGGTACTTGTACATGTTGATTAGATTTCCTCTCAGTCTTCTCCAGGCTAAACAATTCTAGCTCACTTAGTCTTTCCTCATAAGACAGATGTTCCAGTCCCTCAGTCATCTTTGTGACTCTCTGCTGGACCCTCTCTAGAAGCTCCACATCCCTCTTGTCTGGAGGAGCCTAGAACTGCACCCAATACTCCAGAGATGGCCTCACCAGAGCTGGGTAGAGGGGCAGGATGACCTCCCTTGACCTGCTGGCAATGCTTCTCCTGATGCAGGATAGGATTCTTGGTCACAAAGGCACATTGGCTAAATACCTTATTGGGATGCTTATTTGGTATAATATTGGTCTGTGAATCCAATACTGTCCTTTCTGCAGTTTGAATCACTTGCGCAGATACCCCCTCTTCAGTGCAGGGCTGGGAGCAAGTTCACAAGGCATTGTGATCATATTTTATCATTGTTCAAGGTCAGAGGAATCCTCAGAGACTTGAGTGGGCAATTTTAACAATAGGAATGTATTATTTAATTTATAAATATAAATGTAACATTCAATATAAGTATTTAATTTAATAATGCCCCTGTCTGTGGATATCCATATGTGATGCAGGATCTGTTCCCTGGTCTGTGAATCTCTGTTCCTAAAGATGGGAAGATGTCTTCTATACTCCTTTTTCTGACATTGGAATTGAAATGAAGAGAGGATGTGAGAATTGTATAAATATGTTAATAGTCTCACGGGTACATCACCTTCTTTCCAGTTCACATGATGAGTTTTCCATTGCAGGTGTGCCAGGCTAAGACCATCTGCATACACAGATACCATAGTTCAGCTGACAGAGATGATTTGTCACATCACCCTGCCTCAAACACATACTCTGACTCACACACTGAGTTCATGTGCTCAGACAAGTACAGAGGTACTGGGCCTCACATCAGGTTGCTGAGTCCAAAGTTACTGATGGCCAGGTCCAGAGTGAGAGCTCTTTGATGTCTTTGATGGCTTTCTCTAGGAAATGGTATGGTACAGGCAGCCCTACTATCATTGCAGATGATGTTTGTTACAAAGTGATATGTTAGCCCACTCTCAGGCTAAGAGTGAAGCTACTTGAACAGAGAATGCTTCCCATTCCACCCTTGTTTCCCCACTTATCTGGGCCTGTGAGCACCACCCACAGGGAGTGGAAGTGAACACGTCCTACATCCCCTGCTACCTGTTGCTTCAGATTTGCTGCAGGTGAGAGCACCTTCAAATGCCTCAGCAGCCTACTACTTTTATCCACTACTTTCTGTTCAGGGAATCCCTACTTTTGAACATTTTGTGTGTCTCTATATGCATTTGATGTTTTCTGCTTTTATCAGGAAGATCTGTCAGGAGACTCCATGACAGATTTTGGGAGGGAAGAATCACAGGTATATCACCTGCTCTGCTGTCTTAGCACTTGCTGCCTGGTATGGTTACCCCATGGTAATACCTGATTCCAGAGCTGGAACTCCACTGCTTAAATACCTCTCCACACATCCAGTGACAGATATTAACCTGAGGGCAGTGTTTAGCCTATAGCAACAATATCCCTATTGGGGTTAGAGAAGGAGGATCTTGCATCTTGACTCACTAATGTCAAGCAAAATTTGCTATAAAGTTTCAATACAAAGTTTCAATACAAAACAAAGTCTCTCTTGACTGCTAATACAAACAAATATAATAAAGCTCTCACTGCTAAAATGAACAGTGGTTGCCTGCAGGGCTGCTCTAACAGGTATTTTTAAGAGTAGAACCACAATTTAAAGGGAAAATAACAGCAGATGTAGCAGAATGTTGTAGTTTTGAGAAGCATATGTATATAAATGGCAGGAAATTCAAAGTAAAGGTTATAGTTAAAAGAATATCACTTGGAAAGTACCAAAAATATCATGAACAGTGTCTAGAGATCTTCACAATGTACCTTCTCAGGAAGCAAACTCTGGCAGCCATTAGAGCCAGTTCTACCTGCATTCCCTCACATTCTGCAAGCTTTTTACTCTTCCCACTGCTCTCTTCCAGACACAAAGGGAATAGGACTCCCAAAGGGATCTACTGAGACCTCCACCTAATCCATCCCTGATGAGTCAGGTAGTTTGTAAGCCACAGTGCCAGAGTTAGCTTAGGATTCCAGTGTCTGATAAGAAATAGAAAAGGACTATGTCTAGCCTGACCACAGATAATGATCTGATGAATTACAGGATAATTTGACACCACACATTAGTTTTGCACTTAAAATTTCTTCACTGTCTCCATATCTAGCAAAACTGTTCTCCTACGCACCTCTACCATGCAAAAGACTCTCAGAGGATATGCAATTGTAGATGAGAAGTTTCAGCAGCGCTAGTTTTCTGTAATGAAAGCAGAGGGAGAAAAAAGATCAGCCCATGAGTCAGTAGCTGTTCTAGGCTTGAGGGTTTTAAAAATTAACATGACCTCTGATATGCTGATATAGCCCAAACAGTATCCCTATCAAATCTCCAATGCTGTACTTCTACCTGCTGCTTCAACACTGAACAACAAAGTCCACTAGTGAGTTTGCGTGTCTTAGTCACCATTATATGGACAGGAAGGCAAGCACAAGAGTATCTTGCATGTATCACTGACTGTGGTTTGGCTTGGCTATGTAAGTTACAAGTGGCACCATTCCTAATAAAAGAGAGGCAAAGGAGAATAAAAAGTGTCAAATTCTCAGCAATACGAGTTTCTGAGCAACAATATCTAAAGGTCATGTCTTAAAAGAGAGCAAGTGTGGTTTGTGGTCTGTATCATTTAGGAGCTGGACACAGTTATGGTATTGTGAATGTGTAAGAAACTATTTCTTATGACATGAAGTTGTTGTATTTTCAACTTGGTTTCCTACAGAAATTAGTCTTAAACTGAGGCAGTCTGTGTCTTTGCGTGTGAGTGTTTGGCTGCCAGTTAGACTGTTGCCCCTCCTCCCGTTAGTTTTGGAAAAGTCGACCAATCTTAGCCCCACTTGATAAAGACGTACATCCCATAGTGCTATTAGAAAAAGATGTCTGGAAGAAGGAAAGCTGGTGCTCCATTAGGACTGTCACTTACAAAGACTATACTGTAACATCAGTCGTTAATAGGCAAAGAAATGCATAATCTGGCACAAGGACACATGTCTACAATAAGCCAACCTTCAGTGAATTGCAAGGTCAGGAAAATCTTTGTTTTCAACCGTAGCAGCAACTCACATTCAGTAAGAACCAACAGCATGTTAAGTTTTACTATTGCCATATATTTCAACTACCTCAGTGTATAAGCATTCTCAACGAATGTTTATACATAAAAAAGAAAGGAGAAAAAATAAGGGTTAAAAAAAAGGAATTGGGGAATTGGTGGGGTTTCCTGGTCTCAGTAAGATGAACAATAAATGTGCTCTTACTTCCTGAAGTGATCCCTGGCCTGAAGGAAGGTGCAGATGCCTTAGTCTGAATGGCACACAGGGAAGATGATGCTTAACATGAACACTGCATTGCAGCTGTGCAGGTGATGATATCAAGAAGTTACTCACAAAACACTTCATAGCTTCAGCCAAGAACTTTTGCAGCAGAGTAAGCTGAGCTGACTTAAAAGTCTCTGGGAAAGGTGAGCTGGGTCTTGTTGATACGTACTGGAAATCTCTGTGCCTGGACTTTGTGTAGGAAGGCTCTCAAAGTCCAGAATAGGCTTCGAAACAAGGTGAGAGTAACTGCCACACAGGCAGCTGTAATGCAATATGTCCAACAGTGCTCCTAGTGTTACATCAGCAGAATCTAATCCTCAGACACTTTCTCTCTTTCCCACCTCCACCCCAGATCTCTGCAACCCACTTCCTCCACATAGCTCCCACCTTTTAATCACATGTGCATGCCGTAAAGCCCGACAGCTGTCCTCAACACCCTGGCCAATTTGCCTCAGAGATATTCAGGGAAAACCTTGTTTTCTGCCAGGACAGGTATAAGATGAAGAGTGGGGAACTACAGCTAGCCATTTAAATACCTTCTTAAGCTTTTGATTTTCTATTTTCAGATCCTTCCTTCTCCTAGAAAAAAAATAATGTATGACTGCCCAAAGCAGTGAAAACAGTGAGAATATGAGGATGAGGAACAACCCCTTTTAGCCCACACATTTCTTGGTGTTCAGTGGGCAGCCAGCCAGTAAGTTAAGATTTAGGATTATGGGCCATTTTGTTGGAGCCAGCAGGTCCACATATGGGTCTCAACAGGTGCATATATGGTGAGCAAAGCTCTGGGCTACAAGACTCATTCCTTTGCTTTCATAAAGCTTGCAGGCCAAGCTCCAACATAGTGGCAACCTCCAAAATGAAACTACTGTGGTGACTACAAACGGCAAGAGATTGTATGACCCATCCTCCTCCTCCCTACTCCTCTTCACTAGAGATTGGCTAGTTAGATTCCTCAGTTTCCCTCACAGATACTACAAGAGGAAGTTTCATCTGGCTAGCAAGACCACCCAAGTGACATCCCTCAAACAACTGGTCCATGCATGGAAAGGAAAGAGGTGCTGTGTTCCAGACTGCTGCCTTTCTAAGTGAATGCTGAATGAGTGCACTTGCTGCTGCAATTAAGGCTGGACTGCAGTGGTCTGTCAGATTGGCCATAAGGACACACTACTGCAATCTCCTCTAAAAAGTCTCTCCACGTGTGCTTTTAAATACCTGTTCTCATCCAACATACTCTCTTTCTGAGGTCTGATCTCTTCTGATATTCACTTTATGGGCTGGACTGCCTATGAGTAAAACCTCATTATCCTCCCATAATATTTTTTTGATACCCCAAACCAAAATCCTTTTGTTGTTAAACAAGGTCTCATCCTCTACGTTCATAAAGTCCTCAAAAAGAAACTGCCTGGAGAATCCTGATTAGCCTCTGGCAACTTTGAGTCAGCAAAACTTGTACTGGACTTGAGTTTGAGCCTCTAGGAGCTCTAGGAGAGACAGATGAGAAACCCAGAGTGCAGTGACCACTGGGTATATAAGGAGATCCTCATCTTCCTGCCTCGCAACAGAGGCTATCTTCATATAGCCCAAACTAGACAGGAAATGTGATATGCTGCACTTCAGAAAAATTGATTTGTGTGTGGAAAAAGAGAGGTGTTGCGTACATACCTCCTTGTGGACTGGGCAACCATAACGTATTTATACTGGTATGCATGTCTTGACTTGGACATTGAGGACAATGTTTATTCGGGGAAATGCCTGCTGTGGTGAAAAGACGGTCTAAAATTCAGCATTTCCCACAGAGCCTGTGAGGGATTATTTCTCTATAGCCATGTAGGAGCATGAAGTTTCAGAAGAAGGTGGCTATATCTTTTGCATACCTTGCAGCCTGTTGGACAAGTTGTATAAAACAGGCACAGCTGCTACTGCAGAGGAGTCTCACCTAGCTGAACTAAATGAGAGGCTCAGGTCAGAGGGGATGATTCCTTCACCTCCTGTGGTCTGAGGGTGTGTTTGGCTAGGTCAACAATCTTCAGGATGGTGATTCCTGTGGTGTCACATTATGCACAGGTATGAGGTTATGTCTCAAGCATGCTCACACACGGCACTGTCCTTGTTCCACTCCAAATCTGACCTGAGATGGGCCCTGTGAAATAGGGACAGTGGTTGGGAGGCTTGATTGATCCTGGAGTTGCTTAGGTCAATGACTAGAATAATTTTGCACAAACTGACCCACATCTCCACTGGGAGTTAACTCCAATCCAGTTTCAAATTGATCTGTACGCACGTGTAGAGTGAGTACTCATCCCCTTGAGAATGATATGGGTGGTCTGTCCAGGTGTTTCAGTCTCCTGCTAGTGTCCTGAGAGGACAGTTCCTTTTCTTTCTCTTCTGCTCCCCAGCAAATGTTCCATATGGGTCCCCAGTATAACCGAGCACTGCGAACTAACACCTGATCCCTCCACCCTTGTTTCTGCACCTATTGCTCTACCAGCAGGAAATAGGACGTGGTTTGGGGCTTTTTATTCTCGGCCTCACTAGCCTTTTCGATACTTCGGGGCCTCGTCTCAGTCTGACAAGGCAGGCAAGCGGCAGCTTCCTGTGCAAAGGTGAGAGGGAGAAGGCAGAGAGATAGAGCACAAACTAGAGAAACTGCTCCACCGACGTTTGCTCTTGCAGAACTGTTTGGCTGGAAGGCCCTTTCCTCACACCAGCAGCACCGGCAGACAGGTGGACATGCACCGAATGAGGATCCTCCCTGCATCCCTCTCTCTTCCCTGAGTTTCCCTCATAGATTTACAACTAGTGCCTGCTTTCATCCAGCCCGGCGACCCAGTCTGCAGGGACTCCCTTCATCTGGACCACCTGGCAACCAGTGCCTGGAGCTGGAAGGTAAAGGGGGTGATACCAGCTGTCTCCCACATGTGGGTGGCTCATCTGAAAAGCATCTTGGAAGGAGTTTCAGTCTGACAAACCGATTCTTGCCGTTGGGGAGGGCTGAGCGTATATTTATCTCTCTGTCTTTCCACAGCCCTCTCAAATAATACCCCACGTCTTACAGCCACCCCAGCTGCTTTCTTTCTCTTTTTCGTCTGAGAATGTGTTGTCGTCCTGTTTTTCTTCTTAACCCAGTCTTTTATCATAACTGGAATCTATATTATGCCTCATTCCAGACCATTAACTCCATCTCCTGTGGCAGTCCCAAAAGGGTTTCGCAGCTCTCTGTTTTGCTTCGCTTATCCCTGCCTGTGCTACAGATTTGCTGAGAGGTGAGTATGGTTCTTAATCTTTGGGCAGAGAGGAAAGGCATGGATGCCTAGAGGGATGTGGGAGGAGGAGCTTGGACTTCTATGGATGAGGAACCCAAAACTCCAGTCCATCCTACATGGACCAGGACTGTACAGGCTTGGCAGGACAAGGAGTCCACTTGACAAGGACAGATGAGGGGTGCTACAGGCTGACTTAACTATAGCCTGAATTTTCTGCTGCACCTAAAAGCAAGACTCCTTCCAAGGCAATGCAGAGTTTATTAGTCAAGAATGGTACATGACTTGTGCATGAATGTGTATAGTTCTGTCATATAGCAAAGACTTGCCTTCCAAAACCTGATAAACTTCCTTTTCTCCTTGGATTTTTTTCCTGTCTGAAGAAAGCCTACCTCCTAAGCTGTGTGCTAGCTGTGTACCACTAGCTCTTGCTGGCAGCTGGAGGACTGCCTTACTCAGCTAACACCTAGATATCTCACCCACTAGGACTTGCCAAAAAAAAAAAGCAGTTCTCTAAAACACAAGCAGTGCTTAACAATTCTCTACCTGAGTCAGCAAGCAGCCTGAAACAATGCACGCACAGTGATGCACTCACATGCATTTCCAGAAGGCATTACCTCTGCAAACAGCCTAGGTACCTTGTACTGTGAATGGTTTCACTGCTGAGCAAAGTACCCAAGGCAGGAAAACTATGAGGCACTGAGAGAAAAGTGCAGCCTCTGGAGTAGAAGAAATATGAATTTCTAAGTCTGCAAGAGTGACTCTGGCTTTAAGCCTTTCTCTGGGACTGAGAAGACATCCTCTGAGATGAGACCTTCTTAATATGCACTGCTAAACTATGTTGGGGTGGGGGTCTTCTCTCTTCCCCAGTCTCACCAGTACAGATGAAACCCTCTTTGCTGCTCCTGTGCCACCTCTGGCTGTTCAGCCTCTCGCTGGCATCTGACTCTACACAAGGTAAGAAGGCATTCTCTTCTCACATAGCAGGAGGATTAACAGGGAAGGGTGTCAGTTAGGGAAGTGTATGTGTGGCATGGTACAGTATATATGCTTGCATTGTACTGTATGAGCAGAGGAGGTTGTGATAAAAGTCTCTTGCAAGTATATCATGCTCCAAGGACACAGAGTAGGTAGAGATGTGAGTGGCTCTGCTTTTTTTATTTGGTTATCAAATTATCTAGCAAAGGAATCCATCTTTATTTTGGGAGGAGTTAAGATTGTCTATGATGGCTGTTAATGCTAAAAGGCATTGCTGATTCATCCACGTTGCTGTCCATCTCTTCTCTGCTGGCAGATACCTCCAATCTAACTTGTTGGTATGACTCACGGGCAGCACTGTTTTGCACTTGGAACCCAGGCAGGGACCTCGCTGAAGCACCATGCCATCTGGAGATTTTATCAAAGCTAGCTTTGTGTGACAGGTACGTGACTGGAAAGGTTGAGCAAAGTTACTGCTTTGAATGACTATTGTCCTGGAAAGTCTTCTTAATATAAATATAGGCCACCCCTCTGCAGATCAGGTGTTGTGGATTCACAGAGATGAGGGGCTTTGCCTTTGAAATTTCAATCTCTCTAATCCTAATCTAATTGAGATGCCAGGCTCTGCACAGTATTCACTTTATGAAACTACTCAGATGTCTGTAACAGCCCATATTCCACCTTCATTGCTCTGTCCATGCTTCATTTTCCAGGGAGTTCTATTCCCTGAACGGAAGGACATTTGCAACCTGAAAGAAAGATAAGCAGAGAAAAGGCAAGGGAGAGGGAAGGTGTAAAGTAATGCAGGAACTATTTGCAAGGAATTGCCAGACAAAGCAACAAAGTTGTACTTTCAACACAAATATTCTTCACCTTATTATAGTCTTCTCCGGACTTTTCACCTCTTCCAGCTCATGATGGCTTCCTGTGACATACATTGCCCATCACAGGCATAGACATGTGGTCAGTACTGCGATAAGGGTGGACTGGGTCTCTGTGATCTCCAAAAATGACATCCTCAGCCAACAGAGAAACCAGTCTGGTCTAGAACTGCTCTAGAACTTTTCTGGATGCCCATAAAAAGAAGAGGCCCGATGTGGTTCTGGCAGTAAATAGGTCTCTCCAGGCTTCTAGCAGTAGCATCTTCTAATAGAGCTAGGATTGCTGGATATGCTCTAGGGCTGGTGCCTAGAATTATGCCAAAACATTGCTATTGCTCTGTTGATTGAATTGAAAGGGTTGGATTTGGAATTGGGACTGGACTAGGAACTGTGCCAGGTTGACCAGGACTCTAAGACACCCCAGAGGTATGCACAGTCTATTTTGCTTCCTCTGCAGCAAACCACTCACTGGAAGGACCAAATGGCCTTTTGCCCTTCAAAGCTCTTTGGCCTGCTATCCTAGGGGGCTGAGTTACAGCTGACTCTTCAAGGAAAGTTATAGGCAAAGCTCTCCTCTTCCCACCATTGGCAAATCCCAATTTGGTCTGACCTAACAGCTGGAGCAGCCAGCTCTGCCTGATACTTCCTCTTCTGCAACTCCCCTGCCGCTCTCCCACTCTGTCACCTGCGGTGCCATATCTCACCTTAGGCAGTTCAGCCACACTTGTCAGGGAGCACAGAGCAAAAGAGAGGCTATGGCACAGCATTGCCAAGTGTGGGGTACAGCCCTGGCTGAGTACAAGACGGGACCTGGTTCAGAGAACGTCTCAGTATTTGAGACACTACAGGGCTGTTAATAGTTCGAGGGAGACCTGCAAACCCTAGAAGCGATCAAACAGCCACCTTTCTTCCAGGGCCACACGGACACAGCTGTGGGCAGCAGGAGTGTTTAAGCCCTGCATGTGCTTTGTTATGAACAGGAAGTAAAGGAGGTAGCCAGAGGTTTTTGTGATGCCTTAAAGATTGGGAAACTCTTGCCATCTTTGATTTGCAATAGCTGGAACGCAACGACTTTCCGTGTTCCAGTACATAAGATATGTCTGGGGGATGTGATGGGGAAGGAAAGAAGGGTGCAGGCTTGCCATTGCAGGATTTTGCTAATTTGACAGGGTACGAAACACTTTGAAAGGCCTCTTATGTTCCATAAAATTTGACTAAATAGAAAATGGCCTCCTGAGCTCATTGGATTTCTCCTGCTTAAATCCCAGGTCATTTTATTTACCTGAAAAATTCGAAGAGCACTGTGAATTACCCAAGGCAGAACATGTAACAGGGCTTAGGAGATGCATAAAGACCTTCAGCAAAAACAGTAATGTGAGTAATCCATCTGAGATGTTCTGGCTAGTGATAAGGCGGGTAGAATCTGTAGGTGATTTTGGGTGTATAAACAATGCAACATCCAGGAACACTGCAAAGAGCTCAAATCCATTTCCTGTTTCCAGTCTGGAAGGCAGGCTTGTTGTTGTGTGTTGTTGATATTCACATGTGTTGTTGATATTCACCACACTTAACGGGTTCTCCTAGTGCTGGGCCTGAATACACAGTGAACTGGGCCATCCTCTCATGATACATGCGGAGGAGTTGAAGAACAAAGAGATCACATTCAGTGTCCTACATTGTGATTGTCTGGACTTGACCTTATTCCCTTCTTCTGAAGAGAATTAGCACTTATTTGAGGTTACCTCTAGATTTTTTTTTCTTTTGAAGAGAACAGTACCATATTTAAGATCATTAAGTACTGTGAAGCTTCTGGTTAGACATATCAGATGATAGCTGCAATGGCAAAATATCAGTGGAGACAATGGTGAGACACGTCTTCTAATTATTATTATTTATTTAAATTGGTAATTTGTTTAGGTACTTTCCTCAGTCATACCTAGAAACTGCTGTAGTTTTTGTGCTTTCAGGAAAAAAAAGCAGTTCTAACAATAGACAAGCTTTCTCGTATTAGCTCCTCATGTACGAAGATGAATGTTGAGCTTGGTAAACAGATCCAAGAAGAACTCTTTCAAATACTTTTATTTCCAGTCAAGCTAAATTTACACATTGCCTATTTATTAGTGTGATATGCATAACCCTTTAATATAGCTGTGGAACCATGCTCTATCAGATTATCATAACTTCATTGAGCTTCAAGATTAATATTGAATCCTAATATTATCTTAGTCTTACTGATGAAAGTAAAATATTTTTGTCAAAATACTTTGCCTCACAAAACATATAATGTATTTTTCCAAAATAACTTTACTTCCTGCCTAGTCAGTATGTAATGATCCTAGCAAACTAAGACATCACACTATTTAGTGCCCTGTTTTCCAAAGAGAAAAAAAAAAATCAATCCATATCAAGTATAATTTTTTTGTGTGTTTTTTTTCCTATTCACTTCTGAGGCTTAGGTCTTTCAAGCAAAACAAAAATAAATCATCCCTATTTATTGTCAAGGATTTCTAAACCTCTTAAATCCAGGCAATGCATAGAAATATGATTTTTTATTAACGGGCTTAGGTATCACTATTGGTAATTTTCCCTTGTAGACTCAATGCTTCACCACTGCAGACAGTCTAACCATAGCAGTACGCTGCCGAATTGGAGAAAAGACAATTACACCTGTGCAAAAGGAGAATTTCCATCCACTTTCAAACAGTAAGTGCTTGTCTGTTTTGTAGTCTTTGGAGTTCCCCATGAAGTGATACTGAATTTATTTTCCCCAGTGACAACTGTCCAACACCCATAGCTGATTTTGGACCTACCTCTTTTCCTTGCCTCAAGAAACAGCTAGTAGAAATAGACTGAACTGCATCCTGTCACTTGCATTTCTGGTCTGCTGTGTCATGCCACCCATCATAAACGGGAAACTATTCAAATAGGACATCCCTGTAAATGGGACATTGAGTGCTTTTCTGGGAAGAGCAGGATTTCTGACACTCCAAAATATATATGCTGCAAAAAGGAGAGAACATATTGCTGCTTTAACCATGCTCCTCTTCCCAGACGTGTGCTTTCACCTTCCCCGAGCCAGCTTTGGCTTCTGTTACAGCCTTCGTTGAATTCTCTAATCCAGCAGAGAAATATCCCCTTGGGCCATTTTTTTTTCTTTTGCTAGATGTGTGGAGTTACCTGGCTCAAGAAAAGGCCCAGTAGAGCTGCTTCAAGGTGAAGCATGGGAAGGCATGGCAAGGGTCTGGTCATGGATGGATCAGATGGTGGATCAGACTAGTCAGTCTGTGTAACTACATCTCTTGTGGCTGTGGCTGTAGCTCTCTGAAAGAGCAGCTGGGAAGCAGACACCACTTCAGTAATTCTTCATTCCTGTCCATACAATTGCCTTATGAGTCATCCCTACACAATAAGATTTTTGGCCATGTGGAATTGCAGTGTCTCCAGGGACCACACTCTCAGGCTTGCAGGAGGAGCTGCCCTTAGTGTAGTCCAGAGAAAACATGCCTTTTGTCATCAGTGTCAGTGGAGAAGAAGGAGGAATAGGAAGGGGGAAACTCATAACCATTTCATTCAGCAGTGTGTGGCTGGAGTCTGTGAATACAGGCAAGACACAATCCTGCTGCATGAAGTCTTCCAGTGGAGTCCTATTATAAACAGACTGCATGGAGGTATCATCCTTGCTCTCTCTCTTTCCAGTCAGGCTGAGACCTCCAGGAAATCTTCAACTGATTAGGAAGACTAAAGACACCTACAATTTAACATGGACTATGAATATTTCCTCTCACTACTTAGATGGTGAGCGGGAATATCAAGTGCAATACCGAACCATTCGTCAGCCCTGGGAGGTGAGTACAAAGCAGGAACCAAGGGCCTGACACTATATGGCTTTCTTTAGGTCAATCAGGACTGGCTGCTGGGCAGAACCGCCCTCGTCTCAGGAAAGAAACAGTTTTAGGGAAGCTAGATAGGGGATTAGCCCCCACTTTTAGAGGGGTCACCTGCTGCCCATGTTTCGTGGTGACATGGTTGAAGATGGGAATCCTATTTTAACTAGTGCTGTGACAAGAGGAATCCAGACAGCTTCAGGACAGGCCTGGGAAGGGATGAAAAGAACAAAGAAGACTTGTCCTCCAGCATGAACAAACAAAGATTGGGGGAGGGCTCTAAGATGGATTCTTTCTAAGCGCCTGACCAGGATGGATATGTCAGGTTGTGAGCCACAGCAACATGGTAACGATGCTCAAATGTTTACCTTCTTCTAGGCAGCCAAGACGTACAACATTGTGCAGGACCAGATGTGGATAATGTTCGAGAAACTCTCCCCTAACCTGAAATATGAGGCAGCTGTCCGCGTAAAACCCAGTGCCTCAAGTACCTGCAAAGGCGTGTGGAGTGACTGGAGTGAGACAATATTGTGGAGGACACATGCTGACCGTAAGGATCAAAATCAGACAATCTGACCTGGAGGGGAAGTGGTGGGACTCAGAGAAGGAAAACAGGAATAAACAAGAGGAAGATGGGAAGGGAGAATTGTATTAACTGAATAGACTAGAAACAATCTTTCTCTCCTAATCTTATAGTTAGACTGAACTTAATAGGATTTAAGGAGAGGAATTACCAACTGGCCCAGGTAGAGTAAGTGGCAGCAGTCCATGTAACTTGCAGAGACCAGGCAAAATCCACAAGACATAAATCAATGCCTTCATCCCTAGAGCAGTAAGATCAAACATGTGACCTGCAGCAGCAGTGAGTGGACTGCTGTTTCCTGAGGTGGCCATGTGGCCTGTGAACAAAAGCCCAAATTGATAAAATGGTACAGTTCAGTGGAGCCGCTGATCATTATGATGCAGTGAAACCCCTAAGCATAAGGAGATGTGAGCCTAAGAATCAAAGACTCATGGAGAAGGAATGGTATTTGCATTCATATACCCCTTCCAAAAATACCCCTCCAAGATGTGTATCAATCATCACAATGAGCCTGGCATGGAAGACACCTGCTGCAGCCTTGAAATGCACTGCCTTGAGCAAGCCTCTGCAGTTGGTGGTAGGATGACTGGTCCTTATCTCTGTATTTTTTTTCTGGGAACAGGTAGCTAGAGGTTATTCCTCCTCATGTTGCTCCCACTCTGCTCCTGCCCAGTCCCTCCCTTTGTGCTTAGCATTGGTATAAACAGAGGAGCTATGTTTGGAAAGGACACTGTGTTGCTGTGGCGATCAAATTTTGACAGTGTGTGATGTCAATGAATAGGATACAGCCTCAACCAGTTGCCATAGCAACCAAGACCCAAAGATAATCAGGGTACCAGAGGCAGAAGAGAAAAAGTGATCTTAGAAACGTCTCAAGGACAGGCAAAGAAAGGACTTTCTAAAAATGTCTCATCCTTCTTCTGGCTTTCACTCTTTGCTCACAACTACTCTGGAGAAGTGCTACAGACCAAGCTAGGGATGGAAGGAGATAAGGTGTCAGGCAAAGGAGCCTGGAAGCAGAACAACAAGATCTAGCAAAGGTGCTTGAGGCAGATGCATGCAAAAGAAATGGATTAAGAAAAGTCTGAGTTGATGTAAGTTAGGCCTAAAAAGTTCTGCCAGAATTGGATATGTGGGAACTCAGTCTCCTTCTCCTAGACATACCAGTCAAGTATCTAAATGATCCTGTGATGGAATGCTGTATCTTCCTAGCTTCTTTAAACTCTCCCACACCTCTCCGAAGCCAGCCCCATGATCCTAAAACTTCTCCATCCTTGGCCTTCCTACCTTCTCATGAACACTCATGAATCCCATGACTCTATTTAGCCAGCCAGCTTGTAGTTACTTTCCTGTCTCCAGCATCACTGAGACTGAATTTAGGACTTCCTAATTTCCTTTGCAAAGAATGGGCAGGATATTGAACACGCCTACCCGTACACTGTGGCACCTCATTTATGGTAACCCCCAGCTGAAGAGCTATTATGATCAAGGAGTTCACGTTGTTCAACAAGAAACTGTATATTAAACTATGCCAAGTGGACACTGAAACTCATCTCAGCTCTAAGGCCTTCTATACGATAGAGTAGAATCCATTGTTTGACCTGTATCTCAGTTTTGGGTTTTTTTTTTGTTGTTTTATTTTGTTTTGTTTTGTTTTGTTTTCCTTGGTGGGGGGGGTTGTTTGTTTTTTTCAGAGATATATTATAACACTGCAAGGCTGACTTTGACCAGCTTGAACAGCCACCACAGCTCCAAGATCCTGGATAGATTTTCACAGCAGATCTCTCTTTTTCTCTCATCTTACAGAAACATCCTTCCCAGTCCTACCAGTTCTTATTGTGAGTATTTGCATCTTTGTGATCACCGTGACTGCCTTCCTTGTTAACTTGAGGACCCTGAAATGGTAAATAGGAGTCAAGTGCTCCTCTCTGTTCCTGTCCTGTTTCCTGCAAGTCTCCTCAAAAACAAATTTAATTTTTACTCAGCATTACTCAGGATAAAGAGGGACTCCCAGATAAGGCTTATAGACCAGGCTTTTGAGGTTAATATTAATCTAGGCAGATATATTACAGCCCAACGTTATGTGGTGCTGGTAATATTGTCATACTGTGACACTCTCATGTGACATGACCTTGTTGAGTTCAAAATAGCTGCCAATTGCCCTTTGGTTAGAGCTATGTCCCTTCGGTGGGATGCTTCAGAGGGATGCACCAAAATTGTCACATAAAAATAGGCCACTGGGCTGAGCACGCTCTCCCCAGAGAGAGGAACAAGCAAGGATAGGTAGTACTGCCTTCTCACTTAAACTCTCTAGTCAGAGCTCAGGCAGTAGATAGTTATATTTGGTCTACAGACAGGATCCCTGAGTGAGGAGTACATTTTTTTTCTCCACTTGGCCTCTACTGCCCTATGTTTCCTCACCACATAGTGGTAAACATCTACACAGTGCTTTAAAGACCTCATCCATTTGCCAGAATTTCTGCCCAGAAACTGCTCTTAGTCAGAACTGAATGTGTCTCACAAGGTTACCCAATGTAATAGTAATACAGAGAGTGACCTGTCAGCAAACCAGGATTTGAAATGGTTTCAGGTTGTAACTTCCTCATCTCAGTGCAGGGACAGAGAAACAAGGTGCAAGTGTTAGTGCTAGGGAGCAGGAGGAAAGGCTTTCAGGGAAGGAGCAAGCAGAATCTGTAATGGCTGCTCTGTGAGAAAAGAAAGAGAAGTGCATTAAATAAAGCGCTGAGAAAGTCTCTGGTCACTATGGTTTACTTTGAGTACGTAAGAGAAAGGTGAGAAAGTGCTAGCTGTAAGGCACACAGATACAAGGGCTTCTTTCTCCAGAGAATATAATTAATACACAGGATTTGATGGAGGATAATGCCGAGGTAAGATCCAAGGAAGGATTAGATATGCATGAATAAAAATAGCGTCTGCCGTGGTAGGTAGGAAGGTAGTTTATATGCAAGAACTTTATGCTCCAGAGAGTACACTTATTGCCTCCAGAGGTCAAGAGGTTATTTGCTGAGAGCAACCCACTGTAAAGCTTCAATAAACTGTTGCTAGGATCAGTAGACCTCTCTGAGTAACAGGGAAACAGACTAAATCACTTTGTGTGTGACAAAACACTGCCTCCAGTAAAGCAGGAGCAGCTGGACTGGCGCAAAAACACGTTCAAATGGTCTTGCACGTCCAGGGCTAACAGAACAGGCATTGACAAGTTCCGCTCAGGTCCTGTGCTCTTCTGAGTCACTGTGGGGGCAGCAGAGTAGAAAGGGGAGCCCCCAGCATCTGTATTTTTGAAATAAAGGAGATCTGCCCAGCTTAGCAGGGTGGGTTGCCCAAAGTGACGAGTGAAAGTGGAGAATGCTGTAAATGGTTGGCTGTACTTCACCACAAAATAAGGATGAGGGGAGATTATTTTCCAATGCCAGTTTCGCCTGCCTCTTCTCTGGGTATTTTACCAACATCTATTGCACCTCAAGCTATCCAAGAGCAAAGAGATGCCTAGGGCTTGTTCTTCTTTTATCTCATTCACATGCCATGGTAGCCCCCATGAGCTCCAACTCACTGCACAGAGGTGAGGTTCAGGTCCTACTTCATTTCTCCTTCTTTCTCTCTTCTCAAGGTTTAAGAAGATGCTGAAGATTCACATCCCAGATCCTGAAAAGTTCTTCCCTCGCCTCATCACAGTTCATGGAGGTGATGTTCAGGTATGGTGCCAGGGATGGATCTAGGTGGTTACAAGGGAAAGAAGGGACTCCAGCTGTACATACCTGGTCCAGATACCAGGTCCTCAAACATACATGTGCACACACGGATCATATTCCTGCAGTAGCAGCTGCCTAGCTCTCTGTTCTTTTTTTTTTTTTTTTTTTTTGACCTTCTAAAACTTGCCACTCAGTTGATGCATCTCTAATTACAGAACCAAGAAACGACAAACCATGCAAACCTCAGCATCCTGCTCTACTAAGAGAATACAAGGGATCTGCAGGAGGGAGCATGGTCTCTCAAATCCCCTACCACCCAGCCTCTCACCTGCTTGTCTGCCTTTGACCAGCCAGCTGCTCCCCGCTTTATCTGCTTCTCTTCTTTTGAGCCTTATCTCCAGCAAAGTCAGCCCCTTTTTGCTCCTACTGTCAATTGCCATCACTCTGCCTTTATCAGGAATTTAGGCATTTTCATGTACATCCTCCCTCTTTCCCTTCTTTTTTCTCCCTTTCTGCCTTCCAATTTCTTATTCAGCACAAGCAGCTGCAAAAAGACAATTGCAATTCTATGCTGTAAGAAAGGGAGTGTCAGATGCAAGATGTGGGAAGTAATCCTAAGGGGCATCTTGCTTTAAGGGTGGAGACAAATTGCAGAGGGTCCAGAGGACTGCAAGACTTAAAAATAAAATAAAATAAAATAAAATAAAATAAAATAAAATAAAATAAAATAAAATAAAATAAAATAAAAT
>JAWLRI010000653.1:3633342-3669602 GCA_034781795.1 Crypturellus tataupa
TGAAAACAAAAAAAAAAAAAAAAAAAAAAAAAGCTTTGCTTCAACATCTCTTCCCCCTCCCCCAGCAAATTTTCCCTGCCAGCTGGTTGAACAGAACTTTCACAGTCTTGGTCTCCTGCATCTTGACCCTGCCCAGCATTAATGGCTTGTGGTAAGGTACTGAGCTGTAAATCATCCACTTGTCACCACTGGGAGGTGAGACAATGAAGTCTTGAGTGTTTAATTCCAACCCTTGACCACAGGTCATTTCTACCTGAAGCATATTCGTCCAACCAATCCTGAATTAATTATCACACAAATTTGAACACCTGTGGTAATCACTAAAAACAGGTGGCACAAAATGGCTTTCTTCCCCGAGTGACTGAGCATTAATTAGCACTATGGACACAACAGCTCTTCTGCCCTACTCACAGTGGTTCCTCTGGGTCACGTTTGCTGGCCCAGCTACTGGGAAGTTCACAGAGCTATGTCTGCTTTGTGGAGAAACAGCGGGAGGTTATCTCTGGGCTTTGTCACTCCAGTGATTCTTGGGATGTTATATTTGCCTGCGGTGGGGAAAAAAAAAACATATATATATATATGTGTGTGTGTGTGTGTATATTTAACATGCTATTTCTCTGTTAGGGAGGGGGCTCTGACCTTCTTCTTCTGGTTTGCTCTCCAAATCCCTGAGAATCAGCAAAAGGAGATGACTGCTGAGAGGGTAAATGCAACACTTCAACAAGAACTCACCACTAGTTTCAACAGCTCAGGCAGCCTGTCCTACCAGGCGGAGTACAAGGTCAATCCTGACTCCCTGGTTCTGCTGGGTAAGTACCAGATGCTCAGTTGCAGCTCAGATGGGCTGAGGATTATAAAGTGCTGAAGGCGGGTTATGAAAAGAGGCCAGAAGTCATTTGTGAAGGGCATATTGAAGAGGACAGGGAAGATGTGAGGAATGAGAGAATTGCACATTTCTTCCTCAGTGAGTAGCACTGAGGTTTGACAAACAGCATCCTTGCCTCAAAAAGATTAAAGATTCTTTGAGATACCACTAATCGTGACCAGCTAGGTAATGTTTTTCTTTTTTCTCTCCCTCTTCATGTTTAGTTTCTGTGTAGTCATTTCTTACCCTGGTCGTGACTTTGATCATATCAGTTCAAAAATAGAAAGCAATTAGATTTCTTGCTTTCCTTTGGGAGATTATTCCAGTCTACTTAAATGTGATAACAATAAAGGCAACATACTTAAGTCACCATTAGTCACCACAAGGATTGTTTATTCCTGCCCAAAGTGAATCGCAGACTGTTTAAAAAGACACTGTTACAGAAGTGTAATGCATCAAAGTTCAGTGGAGTTTGGATTTGGTATTTACAAGGACTGCCGCTGTACAGAGCTGCAAATCACACAGGTCTTAAATATATTGCGTTTGTTGTCTACCCTTGGGGTTCTTATTTCCAAGTTTCTTTCCCTAGGAATATTATCTTGCATTTTTCTAAGATGAATCTTGTTTTAATATATCCACTATATTTTCTCAAACTTTTCTCTCCACATTTCAGTTGTTTTGATCTGGTGATGGATTTTTTGGCGCCTTCAAAGAAAATTTGTTAAAATGGTTTTCATTCCCTCATCCACATCCTCACATTAAATCTTATTCTGGATCTGCATTAGCCTTCCATAAAGCCCTCTCCTCCTGCAGTCACTATTAGTCCTTTTTTTCTACTTGTGATTTATTTCCAGCATAACATACCTTATGCTTAGCCAATTTAAATTAACATTCTTAAGAAAGATGCCGTAAGACAATATAATAAATGTTTCCAAATCATCCCATCTTACATTTTCCCTTTATTTACTCAGTTCAGAATGTAATCTGGATGGGAAAAAAAAAAAAGAAAAAAGTTTATGGTGCTACTCTTCTAGATACTCCCAGTTCTATTTTATTTCCTTTGCATCTGTTTCTTTTTTTTATTAATTTCAGACAGATTTATATAAGCAGACCACAACTTTCTGTTTTATAATTAACACCCACTTGTAGTTTCTTCAGCTCCTCTGCTTTCCCTAGACCTTTCTGCTTCCCTCTCCAGTCAGAAGTGTAATCTAGGAGTTGTGTCTGAAGCCAAAAGCTCTTATGCTGCTCGGCTATGATGACCTGAAGCAAATGACTTAACCCCGGCTTCATTTGCTGTGTAAAATAGGAATGAAAACTTTGCAAAGTTAGCACTTCATTGTCTGACGGACTCATTTGCTGACCCACTTAGCTCTAAATATTAAGTCTCAGTAGCATGCCTAAACACAGTCTGCATACAGACTGATACTGGAACATTTTTGAATCTCTCCGGTGTTTTAATTTTACTAACAATGGCCACATTTGCACCAGAAAACTATTTTCCCCTTTCTCCCGCTGAAATTCAGGACTTCACTCTTCTTTATTGCCAGGACTCAGTCTTTTTACTTTCAGATACAAATATTAACACCATCTCAGCACACCTTGCAGAACAGGAGATTCTTTAAGAGCCTGCATTTTGTCTGAAGGCTCACCCTTTCCACAGCATCTGCTTTTATCATGACAAAACTACTCAGTTCTCCCCACAGAATTGCAAGCTCTGTTTAAAAGCTACGAACAACCAACTCCCTGAACTAGGCAAGGCCCCAACAGCAATTCTCACACTCAGCTGACCTCCTGGTGGCTTCTATGTTGGCAGTTATTCCCATTAGTGCCTCATACCTGTCTGCTTTCAGTTCAGCTGTGAGGATGAAGCAAGGCACAACTCTCCTAAAAGGGCTGTCCACCCAGGAGCTCTATTTTGTACAGGTTTGCAGTTCTTGCTGAGAGCTTTCTCTTTATTTCTCTCCCTCAAAGATGGGCTTTGTGATTTCATTGAATCATAGAATCATTTGGTTGGAAAAGACCTTTAAGATCATCAAATCTAACTGTAAACCCATCACCACCATGCCTACTAAACCATGTCACTAACTGCCTCATCTACACGTTCCTACTCTGGGCAGTCTGTTCCAATGCTTCACCACTCTTTTTGTGTAGTATTTTTCCCTAATATCCAACCTGAACCTTCCCTGGCACTACATGAGGCCATTTCCTCTTGTCCTATCGGTAGTTATTTTAGAGAAGAGACCAACTCCTGCCTCACTACCACCTTCTTTCAGGTACTTGTTTCATCAACCCGTCATCATCACAAGAGGCCACCTTCTACTCTATCAACAATTCCCCTTCGCCCTTTCTCTCTCTCTTCTTCTTTTTTTTTTCTTTCCTTTTTTTTTTTCCAGTGAGTATTATGTGAACCCAAAGAGTATATGCATATTCTTTATTCTCCACTGCTGGCTCTAATTAGCATTTAGACTACTTATTGGCATACCCACTTACTGTGCCAAATTTGCAGGCTGGTCCTAAGTTTCGCTGTGCTTCTCTTCTATTTCAGAAGTTTCTTCCCTCAGGAGACCCTCTTATGTAGTGTGATGCAAAACCAAGGAATGTCATAGGAAAGGACTTGCTTTAGATTTCAGCCCTTCTTGGTTGATCAAAAAGGATGTGTGCCCTACTTCCAAGGAGTGAGGTGGGACAGTCACCTCCCAGGGCAGCCAGTGATCTCTCTGGAAAGTGAGGTTGTGCCCCATTGGTGTGAATTATAGGGAAGGGGTATGGCTACTCCTTCTGGGAAGGAGGACCAGGAAAGGCACCATAAAATGAGCAAGGGGAGAAAAAAAAGGAGAAAAGACTGTGGTATGTTGGAAATCATGTACCAAATGATCATGTAGGAGAGATGCCAGAAAGATTTCTCAGTGACATAGGGAGAAGACATGACTGAAACAGGTCCCTGAAAGCTGAGAAGCTCTTGAAGAATGCTCCATGTCACAGTTGTAAGGCATCAGTTCATTTAGGAAGGGAGTCATCATCTGCTGTACTAACATTTAAATGCTGCCACATTTTCTTTTTTTTTCCTTTTTTTTTTTGTCTTTTTGTTTATCTTTCTTTATGTATTCCCTTTTTAACAGAATCCAGTGTGAAAGACATAATAGTCCTGAAATCCACTCTGGGTAGGCTATCTTTTCCTTTTGTTACTTTGTGGGAGGGAGCTCTCCAGGGGCCAGAAAGTTTAGTGACTTCCTGGAGTCATAAGCCCTGGGAAGGGGAATGAGAAAAGCAACAAGGAAGCATCAGTTCTGTATACTGGCAAAAGCACCTATGGCCACATCTGAACTACATAAAGCAGCTAGACGCTGGTGTGCTGTGTTCTGGCACCTCTGCACTCTGTAGCACCCTAGTGTGAGAGATATCAACTCCAAGGGTCTGTCTAGTCACCTTAATAAGGTCTTGTGGCTGTTCTTATTAACCTTGTCAAATACAACAATACTAATTCCAGATCCCAAGCAAACCTATTGAGCCATATGGGCTCTGCCCTGGATGCAGTTTAAGTCCTTTAGGAGTTTATGTCTTTTTGATGTTCAAAGGTGCTTCAGGCAGTTTCAGAAAGTGTTTTGAGTGCTATAGCTGGCATCTTCCATTAAATATACTATTGGAAATTCACATTTAACCCGACTTTTATGCAACAATTCTGGGCTGGAAACCTGCTGAGACCTAGAAAACAGATAAGGGGAATGTAAAGCAGGGATGTATAAGACGGGGTGAGAAGAAAAAGAGGCTAGGAAAATAGAGCAAGTGGAAGATAAATGTGTTATGCTAATATCAAAAGACTGAAGGAGTATGGACTTAACCAAAGGAGAGGGAACAGTTCTCACAGAGAAAAACTGAGGCACCAGTAAGAGACAACTGGCATCACTAAAAACAAATGTGAAAGTAAACTGAGCTCACTGGGATGACTCATCTTAACTCTAAAATCAAGTTCACACTGATATCCTAAATGACAATCCCATACCTGAATTTCCCTAACCACCACCATTACACTGTCCTCCTTTCAGTTCACTTCACCCTGAGGTCTAAGTCCTATTTCTTTGTTTCCCTCCTCTTCCCCTTTGGATCAGGTTGCTATAGATATAGCTATATCCAGGAAGATGACGTCTTAAAGCTGGAAGGCCCTGACTACCTGGCTTCCAGTTGTCTTTGGCATCTCCATGTCCTCAAGGGTTACATGATCAAGCTACGCCTGGAGTGGACTCTCCCAGAGTGCAGGGATCGCTTGGCTATGTATGATGCAGCGGGGCCTCTGGAGAAGCATCTCATCACCTCGTAGGTAGCTCCTGATCAGAGTGAGCACGGTGGGGAAGCCAGGCAGGATGGCATGACACACCACAGCAGGGGAAGGTGTTAAAATGCTTCAGAGGAAATTCTCTTTGATGCACAACCGGCACTGATGAGCTGAATCACTGATGTGGGATATCACAGTCAGTCCTGTCATTTGACAGATTACAGCAAGACAAGTTGTTTCTCTGCTAACCCTTGATTTGGTTCAGTTAGTGTCTCACAACAGGCATGTTCACGTGCAACATATCTTTCCTCTTGTGATTCTCTCTCTTTTTGTTTGCTGCTATCTTTCCTTACTCACTTTACTCCCTTTCTCTCTTTTCTCCATTTTCTCACTCTTTTGCTCTCTCTTTCCCCTCAGAATCTATGGCTGCAGCCGGCAGGAGCCCGTTGTGGAAGTCCTTTCATCGGGCTCTGTGATGTCCATTGTGTGGAAGAAAGCCATGTACAGCTACTATGACCCCTTCATCCTCTCTGCACAGGCTGTGCCCCTCAAAGGTGATGAAATCTAGAGGAAAAGGGCAATAGATAGAGGAAGGAGACAGCTTATCTCTTATAATATTACTACTCCTAGAGATGCTGCATCTCTATTAGGGGCAGAATTCACTCAAGATTGCAATGGTAGAGATGGTCAATAAAAAAAAAAGGTTCAAATTTGATCTTCGGCTTGGATTCATTAGTGTCAAGCACAAGGCTTTACAGACCAAGCTTTGATGAGCAAAGCATCAGTGATCCTAATACCTCAGGAACAACACCAGGTTCTTGAGCATGGACAGACCAGCTGTGGCCTGGACAGCACCTCTAGCTCCACTAACAGGTAAATGTCAGTTCAGTGGGAGAGTCTAAAGCAGCAAAGTATAGTATTACCATCCTTCTCTGATGAGGAGGAGGAGGCTCAAAGTCTTACTAGGTAGAAGCGGTCCTTTGTAGGGGGATGGTGGAACATCCAATTGACCTCTAATTTAACATCACGTCTTACAGTTCCCTCCTAAAAAGGGATGAGGACATGGTGTTCCTAGGCTGAGGTTGAGCTAACAGGCAGTAGGTCTTTGAATGTCTGTATTTACAGCCTGCAAAGTGAATATAACCCTACGGGAAGGCCTAAAGCTGCAAGGGAAGATCGGCACGCCACACTACCCGAGTTACTATTCACCCAACACACATTGCACGTGGCACTTGACGGTAAGAGCCGGTTCTCACAGGAGCATCCATTCCTTTCTGAAACCCATTTGGTCCTCCCCACATAAAGGGGGGGCCAGCATTTAGCCATCACTTTTGATGAGAAGGTTATGAAATGCCAGCAAGGGTTGGCAACCAGCATAGACTTCCCGCAGAGAATGTTACTGAAAGGCATTTAATACTGCATGCCAGAGTAGAGATGCCATAGTTGAGAAAGAATCGGAAATCTCAACTATACTGGAGTTCTTCAAGACAGAACCCGATTACTAGAAATTACCATGTTTTAAGAACAACAACAGCTGCCCCAGGCTATGGCATAGTTCTAGTTTGAATGTTTGGATAATGCTTCCTTCTTGCTTGCCATGTGTGAATTGGCAGCTTCCCCTTCGTATATATCCTACCCATTTCTTTTGCCTCTTGGGGGCTGCAGAGTTCACAGGAGCCACCTCCCATCTCTTCTGCATGCCCTCTCTTGCAGGTCCCATCTCTTGACTATGGGGTCACCCTATGGTTTGATGCCTATGCGCTCAGCAGACAGAAATATGACCTGCCCTGTACCCAAGGCCAGTGGATAATTCAAAATAGAAGGTGTGTGCTGGAGCTCTGATTCCTCTCATTTTCCAATCCTAGGAGCTGGGATTGAATCTCTGCAGATCCTTTGCTCTGAAAAAGGAGATCCCAGCACCTACCAAGTGCCAACTGCTTCTGCTGTGCCTCTTGCTTGTCTACTTGTTTTTCAGCCTCCCTAGTTCACAGGCTCCCCTGTGAACACATTTCTTAGAGATTTGCCTTGAGTTACCAGCCTGCCTTTTCATTATTGCTACTTGCATCAGGCTTCCTAGATTTTTGTTATGTGTGTAACCTCGGTGTCCTCCCATATCTCCTGTGTTTGCAAATCTGCCTGTCACCACCTCTGCAATATTAGCTGCATGTGCCCTCACATTCAGCTTTGTACAGATCTTCCACCAAGCTCCACATTCTCCTGCTTTCACAAGAGCTAATTCCTCCTGTAAAATGTCCTGACTCCAGTGCCTGAACTTTGCTGTGGCTACGTCCATTGCCTACATGCAAAGGAATATCAGCTGCTGCACTCCTATATCCACAAAGTAGGCTCCAAGTTGGATAGATCCACGCAAAAATGTCACCTTCACTGCAAAACCCACCTCCATTTATCTCCACTGCTTCTGTAGCAATAACTGCTTTTTCCCTCACGGGTCTAATCCATAAACTACTGACCATCGTTTCCCTATCTTAGGATTTTTGCATTTTCTCTCCCTGCACTTCTCTTAAATTGTCACACTACAATTTCTAGATCATGACTTAAAGGAGATAACCATAAGAACTGAATTGATTCATGTGGCCTGAACTCAGTGCTTGCCCAGAAAGGGAGAAAATGTCAAAAGATAAAGGGTCACTTTGACTCACATATGACCTGAAAGTAGAGTTGGGGCATGGTACATACGGGCTGTTTTTTTCTAGTTCTTTAGGTCTGAATATGGTGACTGATTTTGTCCTACTATCCCCTGCTATTCTAGTTATTTCATTTTTTCCCTTCTCTCTGCAAGAAATTCTATCACAGCATTCACGTGTCATAGATTTTTTTTTTTTTCATTCCTGGTTCTGTCTCTGGAGCTTCCTGACAGTGCTTACTCAGTCATTTTAGGCCAGTCCCTAGCTTAATTCACCAGAATTATTCTCTTCTCAGACTGGATTTGCTCAGTCACTAAGATATAGCCTGGCAAAACAAGACTGATATCAGCTCTCCCATGTGCTTACAGGGTTTGAAAGGCCACAGACTTTTTCCATTTCTCCGTCATAAGTTCATGCTGTACTGAAGATGTTTTGCTTTGCCTGCTTGCCCCTGACCTGTGTGGTCCCCTCCCCACGAGTCAGTCATGGCCCCCTTAGCTCCAGAGGACCACCTGGCTCCCCTTTTCAGCTGTCTTTCTTCCTTGCTGCTTGGGGCATCATGATTGTGTTTGCTTGTCAGGTTGTGTGGCCTGCGGACCCTGCAAGCCTATGCGGAGCGGATTCCTGTCACGTCCTCTGCTGACATCACAATCACCTTCACCTCTCAGATCTCCTTAACGGGCCCTGGGGTACAGGCTGCCTATAGTCTGTACAACCAATCAGACCGTAAGTCCAAACTGCCTTTCAGCCCTTCAGTGTGGTGGGGAGGATCCAGACAGTTACCAACAACCACTTGCACTCTTGACTTTTGTTAGAAGAAACACAAGACACGTCCTGTGAGTCCTAGATACGGACTGCCCTTCATGCACATGCTCACAAGCACAGTGAAGCACACATCACTTATGTCTCACCTCCCACAAAAAGGGAATTCATGTATGAAACTACTTCTGCACACGTGGCCCTACCTCGTGTTCTCAAAAGCATCCAGGCTCCAAGGCCCAAATCAAAGAACTACTTACAGGCTCACCCCTGCATCTATGTTAACGGCCTTGAGAACTCAGTGAGACATCTCTGACTTCAGATGTCCTTTGTTTAAGTTATAAAAGCTCTTAGAGCTATTTCCTGCTCACCTTGGAAATTGTGCCAGTGAGAGACAAAGACACAGGCAAATATGTATGTACACATGCAAAGGCATACCCACAGTCTTTCTTTCCAAGGTTTCTCAGTCTTTCTCTTAAGAGGTGTCTGTAATGCACATCAGTCACTGTATACATGCACCTGATGACATATGTCTGACAAACCCTTCAAGACCTTGACTGGGTTTCAGTAGCAGCTCCAAAAGAATCTGTCCCAGTTTTGTCACTGCACTCAGGGCTAAAGCAGGGGCGTACCATGCTAGGTTGATGTCTATCTTGGATCTTGTCCATTGACATTCTGGGAAACAGGGAAACTGCCCGTGCCATGCTGTACAGCCAGCTTCTTTTTGACCTTGTGCAGAGTGGAGGATGTGGCAGAATTTGGGGAGTTTGGTGAGTGTTGTGTGCATGCTGCTATGGCACACATGTGGTTAGGGAGGTGTGCAGCTTCACGCTCCACTTTCAAGTCACAGCGCTTCGCTACAAGGAGGTTTCCAGTCATGGGGACTAAATCATTCGTTTGTGGTTTTACAGCCTGTCCTGAGGAGTTCCTGTGTTCTGTGAACGGCTTGTGTGTCCCAGCCTGTGACGGAATCAAAGATTGCCCCAATGGGCTGGATGAGAGAAACTGTGGTGAGTAGTTTTCCCACTCTGCCAGATCATGGTCGCAGCAGGACACAATGCTCCTTGAAGGTGCAGGTAGCCTGAGCACAGCCTGAACTACCCCTGGGAGCTGGAACCCCTGCATTCATAATGACCTCATCCCGCTCCCAGGCAGCTTCAGCCTGCTCCTGCCAGAAAAGAAATGCTAGTTTCTCCTGAAAACAGATTATTCTGCTGGAGAAACTCCTGAGTCCCCATGAAGCCTGAAAGAAAGCCTTGCCCAAGTTGTCCCCTCCATGTTCTGCTTTTCTTTCGTAGGCCTCACACTGAGGTTCTGCCCTGGCCTACAGCCCCCCCTGGTGTCATAGTCCCCGGTTCTCCCGTCTTGCTTATCAAAGCCCAAATCCATCTGCTCGTCCCTTTTAATTCAGTGCTTTAACTAAGAGATGTTTTACAGAATGACAGAACCAGAACCACAGATCCACTGAAGTTGGAAGGCACCTCTGAAGGGTGGTCTCATCCATGCCCCTGCTCAAAGTGGGGTCGTGTGGAGCAGGATGCTCAGGGCCAAGGCCAGTTGTATTTTGAATATCTCTAATAATGGAGACTCTACAACCTCTCTGTTGTAGAGTCTGTTTGAATGTTTAACAATGCTCATCATGAAAAAAAAATCATACATTTAAATTGAATTTCCTATATTTCAGCTTTTGTGCCCATTGCTTCTCATTCTGTCATTTGATACAACTGAGAACAGTTTGGCTCCGGTCCTTAAGTCCCTCCCATCAGTCTTTTATACATATTGATAAGATCTCTCTTATCATATCATGGCTTGCTTCGATTCTTCCATTCTTGCCTTACTGTTTCTTCCCTGCTTATTCATTTCATGTCTGTGTAGCACAGTCCCTGAATTCATAATCAGTGTTCACATTGCCTTGTACCTTTGTGTGTCCTTACACTAATCCTCACACTAATTATTGAAAAAAAAAAAAACATTGTAGTAAGATGAGGCCAGGGACGTATTGGCCAATTATTTGGTGTTGCATATATGTACCCACAAACACAAAGCAAAGTTCCTGCCACAAAAAAAGTTACAATCAAACATCAAATTCTATGACTGATAGACACCATATGTTCCTCTCCTTCTTTAGCAAGTACTCAAAACTTCAAGGTAAGCCAAGCAGGTCCAGTGATGATAATCAGGGTTAGCCAAAAGTCCAGTGACTGCAAGGCAAGTCCATAGTGGTGAGGCAGATCGAAGGTCAACAAAGTGAAGTTAGCAAAGCAAGTCAGGATACAACGCAGAGCATAGGCATGCCTACAATATGCCTTAGATAAGGACCAATAGCAAGGATCTGAAATTAAATGCAGCTCCTGAGTAAAAGCAACCAGGCTTCTCCTCACTGTTTTTATCATGGCACTCTGTTTTGAGATGACACACCTGCACCTTATCAAAGCTGGCCTTTATGAAGTGGACTAAGAGTCTGCAGAGCCTGCTGGTGCACTTAGAGCTCTGACACCACTTACCTGACACTGAAAGCAGTTGAACTTCTTCACCTAATGCAGCTACACGATTTTTGACACCCAAACTAGAATCTATATACGTGGTACTCAAGTCGCCATTCCACCTAGTGCTACTTTGCAGCTCTCCCACGAGCAACTGCCTTGTGCATTGTAAACACGTCCTTCAAATCAGCCACATAAATTCCACATGCTATGGCTAGAGTTTACAGAGTGGCTTCCTTAGCCATTGCTGTGTATTTTGTAAACATCACTGTTTAAGCAGACTCACAGAAAAGCAGTGTAGATTTGATAGATCCGAGCACAGCCTGCATAAAGCCAGGTGATAGAAACAGCACTCTAAACTAAGTGAGCCTGAGGGAAGCAAAAAAAAAAATAAAGGAATTAGCTGTGTGCACAGTAGGGACTTGAGCTGGGCAATATTACTTTACAGCTCTTTCTGGCTGAGGGAAACTCAGAAAACTCACAGTAGCCTATTAAGCTGACAGAATGAATCCTAAGATTAAAATATAGGCTGAAGGTTGAAAGGTTATTTCTTGAAAGAGGTGAGCTTTGGTGTAGATAGATATCACAAAGAAATGCCTAGGCTGGGAATCTAGACCTACTGTTTTACTACATTTACTCTTTGCATCTCATGTCAGGAATGAATTGGCAAAGCAAGGGGTTTAGAAGCTCTTTTTCAGAACTAGCCAGATGTTACATAGCACCCAGTTAAGGGAAAGGATATACACCTTTGCCTTGTATGTCTATCTCTGAAGTGTTTCTGCTCATGCAGTGTGCTCTGCAAAGTTCCAGTGCCAGGAAGACAGCACTTGCATTGAGTTCAGCAAGGTCTGCAATCATCAACTGGACTGTGTTAATGGGAGTGATGAAGAGCAGTGCAATGAAGGTAGGGAAATGACAGTGCTGTGCTAATGAATACCTTCCTCTGATGTTGACAAGGCTCACAATCTGCTCACAATATTCATTCTGAACCTATTTGCAGCTGACTAACCTTCCTCAGGAAATTCTCTGTAAAGCTTTTTGGCATTCCAGCAAGCTCGGTGTGGGCTTTTTTATACCACTCAAAGGTTTTCAGATGCATCTATAACCTTCCACTCTCCTTCCATTTTGGCTCCCCTTCACTTTTTGCAGGAGTTCCCTGCGGGCCTTTTACCTATCGCTGTGACGATGGAACATGCGTGAAGAAACCCAACCCTCTATGTGATACCATTGTGGACTGCAAGGACCTGTCTGATGAGAAGCACTGTGGTGAGGAAATAATCGCACATCAGCTAAGCAGGTTCAGGATGCCACACAGATGCAAGCCACTCTGTCTTCTTCCTGCCACCTCAGCACAAGCAACCTCCCTCCCTTGTTCCAGCCTCTTCCCCTGCCCCCAGCTCCGTGATGCCAGCATCTTTTGCCCCATTCTACCATGGTGACAGCAGTAGCAACAAGCCAGCAATCTGTGCTGAGCTGTGAGGAGGAATTGCCTTCTTTTTGTTCAGCTGCTTCCCATTTCCTTCAGACAGAGGCCTCAGGCCAAATAATATAAATATTTCACATGCCAGGTCATGCACACAGGCTACTTGTTGGACCACTGTGCTGACTTATGTTAAACAATGCCATTCTACAAGGCCTCAGCCAGGGAACTCACTCATGACTGGATGGTCATGAGCGGGCAGGGAGAGAGCTTGTTTTCATTGCGCTGCTTGGTATTTCTGGAGTCTTAGTAGGCAACGAAAGGGAATATTTGTGAGGTTTCCCCTGACAAGACAGTATTGGTATGCACAAGGTACTTCCATAAAGGCATCTGCAAACTAAAATTGCTACTGGCACTGGAATACAGAAGAAGGCTGTTCTGGCATCAGCTGGGGTAATCACTTGGAGGGATTGTGTACTAGAACTTTCCTAGACAGTATGTAAAGCAACTGCTGACTGGGTGAGATAAGAGCTCAAGGGTGTGGAGCTCCCCAGTCAGTTAGGTAGCAAAGGAATGGCAGGCAAAATACGCCATGTTCTCTTAAAAAACTGCTGTGTCTGCTTTCCCTCAGACTGTGGGCTGCAAGCCCCTCTCAGCAGGATTGTGGGTGGTGCTGATTCTGTGGAAGGAGAATGGCCGTGGCAAGCCAGCCTGCAAGTTCGGGGACACCACATTTGTGGGGGAACACTCATTGCTGACCGCTGGGTAGTCTCAGCTGCACACTGCTTCCAGGAGGAAAGGTAAATAGAGAACAGAGAGTGCTGGGAAGGGGAAGAATTTGCATTATTTTGCATGTCATATATGACAGGAGCCTCATTGTGCTTGTGAGAATGTCATGGAGCACCTATATCACTCATCTGGTACCCATAACGTGCTTACCTGTGGCTTTAAGCTGGAGAAATGGATTTGGCCTATGAAGACCAAGGGGGTATGAATACATGCATTAGCATGTGGGAGTGCCAGTAGGGAAAAGGGAAGTGCTGGGATTCACAGAGCAGCTCTGGGAAAGCAACGGTAGTGCAAGATATTTCACCGCTCCACCCTTGCTTTGGCTCTGGCTCATCCTGTTGTAACCACTGAAACATCTGTATGTACCAGGATGAGATTTAGGTAGCATTATGTGCTGAGGATGCTGTTCAGATCCCACAATGCCCACCCTGCCCCTTCAGGAGGAAACTCTGACTCCTAGTTTGTTCCATCCAGAGCATATCCTTGGTTCCATCGCACATACTACAAAAGCATCAGTAAAACACAAATCAGGGGGTGCAGCCCATTCTTTCAAACCAGGAAGAAAGGAGGAGAAGGGCCCAGCACCATGCCGTCAACCAGATTGATTGGGAGAACCACTGTGCTCCCTCTGGTCCAGCTTCCATCTCCTCCAGACTCCCTTTTTTTCTCTGCAAGTGATCTAGTATGGATCCCCGACACCCTTTTGCTATTCCCCTTCCCTGCTGCTATTGATGAACTTCCCCTTCTGACGCTGTATGAACAGGGGGAGGGGGAGCTACCAATAGGCCTCTGTAGAAGTGGAGCTAGTTCACAGCTCCACTTTTCACCTCACTCTGCCTCTGCTATGTTCCTACTCTGATGCTACTATCCTGGGCTTCCCTGCCCTTGAAGACAGCCCAGCAGTACTGGAATAGACCTTCTAAGTGGTCTGTGCGGGCTGAATTTGGTCATCTGGCTGTGACTTCGAGAGTTTTGATGCAAGTGGATGAAACTAGCATAGCCTTGCTAGATATTGCATGTGTGTGTGTATGTGTTTTATGTGTGTGTCAGGAACAGAATTTAGGTGGGTTGAGAGATAAGAAGTAGGGGGAAGAAGGAAGTAGAACAGCACCAGCCTTGGAAGGATCAAGCCAAAAGAAGGCAGTGATGGGCTGAAGGAGAGTTTGGAAATAGAAGGAAGTAGAACAGGAGATAGAGAAAGTGAGCCAGAAAGAGTTTTTTGCCGTTGTTTTGTTTTTTGTTGTTTGTTTGTTTTCACTTAGAGAATGCAGTGTAGGAGAAAGTAGAGCATATGTAAGACAGAAATTGGAACAGACTGGGTCCAAAACCAGTTCTCTGCTGCTTCATCCTGCTCTGACCCAGGGCGAGTTTCTCTCTGCTACTGCCATAAACAGAATCTCTCTCTCCTGACACCAAAGAACTCTCAAGTGTTGTTTTCAGAGGTGTCTTCTTGTTGGATTGTCCCTAGCTTTAAGCCCCTGGATCTGTGAGAGGCTGCCTGGCCTTTCAATATCCTCATCTCAGAGGCACTTTTCCTGCTTGCTTCTTAGACGTTTCTCAGATCTTGTTTCTCTTCCCCATCTTCCCATTCATGTCCTTGCACTTTTGCTTACCCTGCTTGGTCTTTGCTCTCTGCCCTGTCATAGTCGTTCCTCACTTGTTTGTCTAACCTAGATATACGTGTCATCTTGCTAAAGAAAATAACCAGATGTGTATGTGTGAGTGTCTGCCAAAAGTCAGGCTCACTGGACAAGCATGTCAAGGCATCAAAGAGATGTCTCAATATGTTTCTTAAAATCAATAGCCAGATAAAGAAGCGTTTGTTTCGAGGGAACAGATCATCCAGAGTAGATATCAGACGCATATTAGATATCTTCAAAGGAGCATGACAGAAGCCACCAGACTCTGCCATCATGATTTGCTCGAGTGATATGTTGTTTTCTCTGCCGCCTCTGACAGACTGGCTTCCCCCTCTGTCTGGACCGTTTATTTGGGCAAGTATTTGCAAAATGCCACCAGTCACACAGAAGTGTCCTTCAAGGTGGACCGCCTATTCCTCCACCCTTATTATGAGGAGGACAGCCATGATTACGATGTGGCCCTGCTCCAGCTGGACCATCCTGTGATCAGCTCACCCTTCATCCAGCCCATCTGCTTGCCTGCCCCCTCCCATCTCTTTGAGCCTGGCCTTCATTGCTGGATCACTGGCTGGGGAGCCATCAAGGAGGGAGGTAGGTGGAGGGTCTGTGCTTGGGATCTCCTGGAACAGGGTCAAGGTGGAAATATAGGTTCAGATGTGGAGTAGGCAGAAAAGGTTTCTATTCACCACAGAAATATCATACCTCCTTTGCCATCTTTGATGTCCGTTCACAGGTTGACCTAGTCTACCTATTCAGGGACTAGAGATATCATTCAGAGGCATGAGAGTCTGGGAAGCTATATAAGAACAGCATGTGTTCCCTCACCCAAAGAGGCCAACAGCCCTGCAGGACTTGTGGGGCTGTTCAGCCATGACTGCTGCATGGAAGAGTCCTAGACCCAAGGCCCAGTCTGATGCCTACACAGACATGCGGGCTACCACTTTCCCCCAAACAAGCTGTGCACACATTATAACTCTCAAGGAATAAGGATTGTAAGGGCATGCAGGTTAAGCACTCTGCCAAAAGGCAGGGACTGATACCAGGGGAATGCAGAATGGATAGGGATGGTCTGAGGGATTATAGGAAGTGTCGGGAAGTTCATCACTCACCTGTGATGCTCTTGGTGTTCTACCCTCCTCCCACAGGCCACATCAGCAACCTGTTACAGAAGGTTGACGTGCAGCTCATCCAGCAGGACATCTGCAGTGAGGCCTATCACTACATGATTTCTCCCAGGATGCTCTGTGCCGGGTACCACAAGGGCAAGAAAGATGCCTGCCAGGTGACAGAGGAGTTGTGGGATCAAGGTCATCTAGCAATAGTGGGGTGTGTCCTCAGTCTCCACAGTGAGAGTGAGAAGACATTTGCCCCTCTGGACACAAGCCCAGACTATCTGCCCCATGCAACTATGGCAACTATTATTAGAGTGCCTGACTCACCCAGGCTGCAAATGCACTTAGGCTTCTTTTCTCATTTGGGCTCATTCTCATCTCATCTTCCTTCTCCCCGCCCCCCCAATAATCTGCTTGTCTACACCAGTCCTTTCTCCCCTCATCTTCATCAGTAACTATCAAACACAGGAATCCATGTATTCCCTCATTACTATTAACCCCAAGTAATTCTGCTGACTCCCATCCCTTCAGGCATCCAGTTTAATTCCATCACCTTCCTTACTCTCCAGATATTTGGACAGCCTGGAAGTGTGTCACATGGGGCAGAAGTAAACAACAGAGCTGATAAATTCCTGGGACCTGGCTAAAGGAGAGGAATTTACATGGTCAAGGAATGCACTAATATAATGGGTTAGTTTTCTTTCTGTAGAAGACTTTGCCACATGTCTAAGGTACCCAGGGATGTTGAACATGTCCCAGTCATGAGAAAAGGGGGTGCAGAAAATTAAGTATTGTGTTTCAAAACCAGTGTAAATATCCAGCAGGAGAAGTTGGCAGATCACCATAATCCTATTTTTATTTCCCTTTCTCTAGGGTGATTCTGGCGGTCCACTAGCTTGCAAGGAGCCCAGTGGCAAGTGGTTTCTGGCTGGTTTGGTGAGCTGGGGAATGGGATGCGCACGTCCAAATTACTATGGAGTATACACCAGAATCACCCAAGTGCTGGGCTGGATGAACCAAACCATGAGCTGAGAAACAAACCATGAGCTGAGAAAAGTCCATCTCTGTCTTCTCCCACCAGACCTATGCTCCTGTGGCGCTTGTTTCTGACCTTGATCACTTCTCTCAGAGAGATATTTTGTGTGGGATGTTGTCAGACCTGAGATGCTCTTCTGCGGTACTGTAGAAAACCTGCAGAGGAGATGGTGGAAGGAAGCAGGCAGACCCTCTTCTCCCTCAGTGTTTACCCAGGGAGTATTGTAAGGTGTTTTTAGGCCAGACGTTCAGAACAATTGGAGGGAGGGGGGAATAGCAAGGGTCTCAAGCTGACAGTTTCTGAGTAGAGGAATAAGGGGAGATGAACTTCCATGAACCATGTGATTTCTACCACAGTCTTATGCTGAAATATTTTCTGAAAGAAGATGTGACTGATGTAGATGAAGGTTTGAGTAACCGTGAAATCAATCTATCTGCCTCCCTCTTCCTTCCTGCTGTTCATCCTTCTTCCTCCAACCCCTCCCATCACTCCTCCTCTTCCATCTCCATAATTACTTTTTTTTTAGCTGGCGCATACTGTTCAGCTCAATCAGACAACTTTTTTCACATCTCACTGACTCCTAGGCACGAGGTCAGCATCATATCCCCAAACATGCGTCCCTGCTTCCCTGCAGAAATAACATCCAGCTCTACTGCTGCTGCTGAACTCCTTCAGGCAAAGTTCAGTTAAAAAAAAAAAAAAAAAGAGAAGCGTTCTATCTACTTCCCCGTGCCTGCTAAATACCTTTAACATGAAGTAATCTTATCTGCTTGGTCAGCCAGCTTAAGAGGTGACAGAGAAGGCCAAGGGTACGGTGCTTTAGATAGTGACTGCTATTGGTTTAGGGTTTTTTTTTTTTTTTAACTAAAGATACACAAGCATACATATATACACATATATACACACATACTTATATATATATATATATATAATGAGCCACTCTCTGGAATTAGAAATAAAATTAATCATTTTTTTTTTCTTTTTTGGTTCAGCTTTGCTTTTCTCTATTACAAGTTCTCCTGGTGTCTGGATCTTTTTTTTGACCAAACTCCAGTTCTGGCTCAGCACTGAAAACTGTCAAAGGAGGCACCACAGCCACCACAGCTATGTCCCAGCTCGATGGAAAGTGCTTGCTCATTGTTCATAGGGGGAAAACACCAATAGCCAAACATGTGTTGTAATCCAGCTGCGTGGAATGGAGACATAGCACAGATCCATTGGGAGATGCTACCAGCCTCCAGAACATACAGGCCCAGCATAAACAGCCTGTGCTGGTTCCAGGTGATGAACCCAACTCCTGTCTTCCAGTCCCCACCCTCCTCCACCAGTACTAGATTTCTGCCACTTGAAAGGAAAGGCACAGCATGGAGGAATATACCGTGAAATTTATTCAGGAGTTAAACCTGGTGTCCTTGGACATGGTGGTGAAGCACACTCCCCACTCCCAGACGCAAGGATCTGCTCGTGCTAACAGACACTAGTCAGACACCACCAGCACATTCCCCACAGGTATCCAGGCAGCACACCTGTCCTGTCCTTGTGTGCCAACACAGGGCTCCTCTGGGGTACAGGGAGGGAAGGAGGCACCAGCAAGCATGTTACCAAGCATAGGGACATCCCGCAAGCAGTGCAGGTCCAGAAAAATGCAGTGGCTCCACATTTGCCTTTCTGGACACAAGGCCAGAGTATCTGCCCCGCGCAACTATGGCCACAATTACTACAACAGGTACGACACATCAGAGCCCCAGTCCTGTGGCTAGGAACTGAATGATGTAGAGGCCGAGCACTGATGTCCTCAGCAAGGGCCACTGTGAGATTAGGGAAAGCCAGTCTGGTAGGCATTGGAGATGGCTGTGGACTCCAGATCCTAGCAGGTCAGGCACTCCTTGGAGCATCTGCCTTCCTCCTTCCTCTTCCTCCATGTACTGGAGGCCTGAGTCATGGAGGTCACTTTGTAAGAACCAAAGGCTGCATGCGAAGAGTGGAGGAGGAGGAGGGGGGTGTCATTGTAGCACAAGGGGCTGACATACACTACACTACAAAAATAAATATATAAACCACAATTTAAAAGGTTAGATCAGGATCATATTCAAGCCTCTGGCTTGTAATAGCTAAAGAATGAAAGAGAGAGAAACAAAATCAAAAAATATTTGAGCGTGTAGGGGAGAGTAAGAAACAGGAATAGGGAAAGAGCACATGAGAGAGAAAATTGTAATAGAAATTGGAAAAAAAAAGAAGTGAAGGTGATGGAAAAACAAAAAAGGAGGGAAAGTCTGTGTGAGTAACGTACACTGGTTTTTAAGATAATAATACTTAGGTCCCACAGCCACAGACAAAAAGGTTCTTGAACAGAGGGCAAGAGAAGCAGCTAACAGGTGCTCTCCAACAGGATGGGACGAGTGGTACTCAGCATCTCCAGGTTAATAAAAGTTCCATAGTTTACCAGTAAGAAAGAGGCATCCCCCTTTTAAAGCTTTCTGAGTGCCCCTACCCCCAGCTGCACACAGCCCAGGCCAGGCAGCCTCCCCGACAACATGACGACACTGAGGCACATTTGCACGCAGCTGGGGGAACATCTGGAGTGGGGAACAGCAGTTTCTGCTTTGCCTTCGCCACCTGCTCCCTTTGAATTTTCATCCTGGCAGAGGCAGTGAGGGAAATGCCCAGGGAAGTGGGAGTAGGGAGAGAAAAATCACAAGCTGCTTCTGCAGACAGCTTTCTGGCTGCCAAAGGAGCTATGGACAGCAGCCTGGAGAAAGGATCTGGCATGCGAGTCAGGCAGTCACGTGGCAGACTTCCTGCAGTGCCACCACAGCTCTGCATTTATTTCCACCTCTTTTCATTCCTCCTGTGTTTGCCCTTGTGCTGCTGGAGCCTCTAGTCCAATACTGTATGGAATGCTTGGTGACTAAGGCCCATATATGAGGAAAAAAATCAGAAAAGCTGTCTTAAAAATGACTCAGCATCACCTCCCTTTCCACCCCCTCTCCCCCAGCTCTACAAACCAGGCCCATATCCACAAGAAGGCAGTGAGTCACTCATGCAGAGCTCAGACTGGCAGGATCTGACAGTGCAGACAGGTAACGTACCTGCAGAGGAGGCAAAGTGAGAGGCAGAGGAAGGGCCCTGAGCAGGGAGCACACAGGGCCCTGAGCTTGGGAGGGGCAGAAGGTACCCAGGCTGCTGAGGAGAGGTTGTGAGGGGCAAAGAGAGCAGAGGGAAAATTGCTGGAGGCAGGGAGGTAGGGTAAGGTGAGAGGGAAGAAACCACAAGGAGACAAACATCTCAATGACAAATGGAGAGCAGAGGGTAGGGGAGCAGGAAGGAGGGTCCAGAGGAAGAAAGAGTTTAGAAGAATCCCGAGTAGATGGATAGTCTGCAAACAAAAATAAAACAATAAATAAACCAAATTGTTAAAAATGCAAAGCAGCAGCCAAGGTAACAGCTCTCCCCCGTGATCTTCATCCCCAGAGCAACTCCTGCTCCCTGGAATGATTTCCCCCCAACCCTAGAGCTTCCCTGCCACTAGCTGTGAACTCTCACCAGACGGGTGGACGGGTCTATGCTTATTTTTATCATTTTCCTCATGGATTTGCTGCACCTTTCTCCTCTGCTTCTGCTTCTGCCTCTGCCTCCTTCTCCACCTCCTCCTCCAACTCCTGCTCTTCCTCCTCCGGGTCCTCCTCTGTGCTCTGCAGCCCAGCATGCAGGACAAAGGGAAGAAAGAGTGGAGACACTTGCAAGATGAACCGTGGTGGTTCTTGCTCACACACAAGCAGTGTTCATGGTACTGTCATAGAAAGGATTTTCTCCCTATAGCCAAGAGAGCTCTGGGTCAGGAAGCAGAGATTTGTCTTCCTCTGTATCATCAGGTTAGAGGTATCTAATGTACTTACAAATGTTGTCATCCCATTGTCTGTCACCAGTTGCTAGCACTGCTTCCCATATCCAAGCTGCCCTCAGGATGTCATGCACATGTTTCTATCCATCCCTTGGGAGGGAACCAGGTGTTCTCCTGCCCTCTTAGCCTGAGACTCGGCAAGAAAAGGGAATGCTATAAAGCCTTTGTGGCAATTACACCCTAATGGCAGAGTGACATACACAGCATGGTCCTGAGGCAGGATGAGAAGGATGTTAGAATAGCATGGGAAGTACTGAGGCCACTTATTAAAGCCATTTGTCATAAACGGCTGGACTCTACCACATCCAACACGTGCCTTTTTGGCAAAACATGTAATGTCATGGTGCTGAACACCAGGGCAAGCTCCATATTTCACCATAGAGATGCCCCATAGTCACACTTAAGAGTGGAAAGAAAGATGTAGCCAACAGTGTGAAAGGTCTCATAGGCTACAAGAGCAGGGCTTTAACAAACTTGGTCTCACCTTGGCTTTGTGGCTGGGCTCCGAGTTCATGCCATTGGGAGAGTTGTACAGCTCTTTGGAGACTACACACAGGAACTCTGTCTGATCCTCATTTCCATAGTTATAAGATGAGCCAATGTTCACAAGCTAGAGAGGACAAAAGTGCAAGGATCATACTCATGTTACCACTGACATCCATTTCACTTAGACAGCAGGAGAGAAAACTCTTCATGCAGCATGGAGTCTAATCCTTATCTGTACTAAAAAGGCCTGATAACTAAGTGGCACAGAATATCGGCAGAAGCTGATATTCTGGCCAGAATTCAAACACCTTCACCATGTGGTCCAGGATTGAAACACCTTAATCTCATTCACACCCCACAAAGACACACCACAACTTCCAAGATCGGAGGGAAGAAGCTAGGCAGCAGCCAACACGACAGCGGCATCAGTGACTGAACCAGTATTTCCAGAGTGGGAAGATGTGCCGCCATGTGTGGGGCCTGCCCTTTATCCCAGTATTCCTGTGAGAATGATCTTTATCCCAAAAGACAACCCCTGCCCACTCCCCTCTGCCCTCTCCAAACCTGCTCAAACCGCCATCCATCCGACATAGTGGAAACCATCTGAGTGAGCTCCTCTTCCTGGCACTGCAGCACACGGTAGACATGCTTGGGAGGCACCTATAAGCAAAATTGTAGGGAGCATGTTGCCCAGGTCTCGGCATAAGGTTGTTGCCCTCCTGCAGACAAGCATGCAGTAGTACCCTTCCTTGAGGATAAAGGACAGGAGAAATCACAATCCAGCTTTCTACTGTGCTGTCCAGGCAGGCAAGTACAACTGTATCTATTCTGGAGGGAAGGGACCCAGCTGAGAGTTTTCTCACATTGTTCATAGAGGATACTGGGCTCTTTCCTATGTAGAACTTGCATTTGTCATTACAAAGTCCTTTACACAAATGACACAAAGGCAGATGATAGAATTTTGGAAGCACAAAGTGACTGTTACTGGAAGCTTAGAACCGGAGGCAGACAAGATGAAAAGTGAGACATCAGTCACACATTCCCAGAAGACAAGTTTGAAAAGGTTGCCGGCCAGCAGGTGCAGCTCTGTCACAGGATCAATTTCTTGTGCCTCATTTTCTGCATTTAACTCTTTCACAGACATCCCTTCACCTTTTTCCCCTAAGTATCTCTACAGGTATCCCCCTGTTCTTTGTTGTGATTATTCTCCTAGGGTTTCCCACACAAGAGCCCTCCTCCCCACAGCTTCTCTACTGTCCTTGTAAACATCCTTCCATAACCACACTGATCAGTTGGCTTGTTTGAAAAGTTATAGGGGCTCATTTTGTTTCAACAGCTTCATCCAGGCGCTGCAAAACAAGGCAGTTTTATCGTAACTAAAATGGTGGTAGTCAGCCTCTGGCACCATTTTGTTATGCAGAGATTAGCATATAAGCTCTAATTAGTTTCATCTTTCCTGGCTGCTTCCTCCAAGTCTGCCCTCTCTGTAGACTCACTTCCCCTTTTTAGCATTTTCTCCTTCTCCCACTGTGTCTTTGCTTGCCATTTCCATCTGTACCTGAGTTACTGTGTAATCCTTCTCCTCCAATCTATCCTTGATTATTCGGATTAAAGGGCCGATGTTATAGAACTCAGCTTCTTCTAAGACCCCTGAAAAAGAAGGAGAGAAAGAGACAACAAAGACACAAAGTTAACAGACATTTCTTGTTTTCAATTTGCAAAAGATCAACTCAGAGCTTCCCAAGGTCCTCTCCCTTATACTGGGAGAAATGACACTGTGGCCTCACTCTCATTTCTGTTGCTCAAACCTCTTACTACAGGAAATAGACTCCGTCTTTCTGCACTGTGGTCCTGATTGCTCACTTCAAGTCCATTATGCTATCTACTACATCAGAAACAGGCACTGACAGTGAAGATTTGAGCCAATTACCTGCTATTACCTTTACAGGTAGGGAAAGGTTTTTCCTGGGAGCATGACAACCACTACCAGATTACTGATCAAAATAAATAAATGTAAGCTCCAGCCTCTCTCTAAGGCCCACAAGTTACCACTTTGCCTTAGCACTCTTTGGAAGGCAGGGAAACACGACTTGTTCTAACCTCATCAGTGAGAGACCCTAGAAAATCCCCATTGTTCTCCTGGGGCAGTCAGGGTTGTACCCACCCAGCAACTGCGTACATTTCAGGCAATCCGTCACTCTCTCACCTTAAAGCAGGTAAACAGAGATGTGCTCTTTTTTTTTTTTAACTTATGTTGTATGCATCTACCACCTCTCCTGAGACTCTCCTGTTCATTAAAGGCCTTCAGGGAAAGCAAGGTGCATCAATGACAGTAAGGAGACCAGCAACCAACATTCACATGCACCCAGGGGTGAACACAGATTCAGCTGGTAGGATGGATTGATCCAGCTCTGTCTAGCCCACTCAGAGCCCTTCATTATATCCTGAATCATCTGATGAGTTTTATTTCATGTCAGTCTCAGTGTCTGTGGCATGGACAAAAGGCGGTATCAAGCTGTGAACCAGACTCCCGTTATGCTTCAGATCTTTATGTTAAAGCCTGTGGCTGAACTCTGTATGATGTGAGGATTACAAAAAATAGTAAGGAGAAAACACCTCATAATCATGTTTATTATTGTTCTGTATCACTGCACAGATGTATTTTTTATACTCATAGCCCATAAGACAATTCTGGAAAAAAAAAATCATTTTGTTAGGCAAAAATACTTGAGAGATGAGAAGACTGATGAACCTGCAGAAATTGTATTTAGCAGAGGCTGAACAGCACAGCCTGTCTTTAGGATTGTCTACTTCTTTAATGTCAAAAAATCCCCCAAACAAAACAGAAGCTGCAACAAAAAGAAAATGAGGCATAAGAAATTATTAATTGATAACCCTGAAATCATGTTAGAGAGTTATCCGGTAGGATTTTGTCAACCTCAAATGAGGGATTTGTTTGTCTGTCCTGTTTCACTGAAATTGCTGCAGGCTTCAACCCATAAGACTCTACTGACATATCAACACGTATAACCAAACAACAATGGTCTTCTATAATCAGTAGAAAAGATGGGCTTGATTAAATTGATCTTTTGGATTTTCATTACTAGTAGAAACATTTAATTATTAACAGATGTTTCAGTCACAAAGCCCAAATAAGAGGCTCGGGAACAGATGATAAAACAATTTACTGAGGCTAAGAGACCTTGCCTACTTCTGCTCAGTAACGTCTCTGCTGAACTAGCAGTTGAGAAGCCACAACAATCATAGGATGACTTTCCCACCACCTTCAAAGCCCCTAAGTAAAGGAGGCATTTGTATAATTTCCAAGAGCAGCAGAGCCAGCCCTCTCAAATGTCCCCACACCGATTCAGGACGACAGTACAAAACTACAAGGTGAACAGTAAGTTGTCCTCTGTTCTGGTTCCAAGAGGAATCTTAAGTGGGAAGTTTCTGAGCTCCAAAACTCACCCTCTTCAGCCATATCTTTATCCAGAACCAGCTTCCCATGACGGAGGAAATTCAGGATGGGTCCAAAGTAAGTGGGGTCACGGTCTATTAGATATGCACCATTCTCATCCTAGCAAGAAACGGACCATAAGGAGAAAAATTATATGGGAAAAGTTTCAACAACCCTCAAATGCTTCACATCAGAGGAAAATACTAATCCTACATATCCTAATATAAGCAGAAATGTCCACTATTCCTAGGGTTCCTTGGAAATCATGGGCAAAGCCAATGGTTTCGGCTCCTCCATTGTACTCCACTGCACAAGGCACACAGCAACTGTCGAAAGGAAAAAGAAGATGCTACTACTGCTTATCCTAGTGAGACGATCTGAAGAATGATGATGAAATAAAGCAAAAGGATCCTAAATGCATGCATGCACACTCACTTACACAAGATAACAGCCAACCAGTGAGCCAGGCCAAAGGTTGGGTGATTAAGTCCCTGGCCTGTACCCACAGAGGGGAGAGCAAACCTATTTGCAAGGCTCAACACAGCAAATCAAAGTTCTAGAGGGGAAAAAAAGAGGGTTTTTTTTTTCTTTTTCTTTTTTTTTTTCTATGCTTTGGTAGAACTTTGACTCTCTAAGAGGTTTAATTCCCACAGAGGTGGCAGCAGCTTCTGCAATTTACTTTCCTGAGGTGGACTATGGAGAGCCCCAGTCCATGTCAGCCTTGCTTGGATTTTAACTCCTGTCTCATTATCCCTTGGATGCCCATTTCAGCATGGACAAACCCAGCTAAGAAAGCCAAAACAAAACAAAAACAAACCACCACCACCAACAACAAACAAACAAACAAAAAGCCTCTAAAAAGCCTCTTGCTCCTCCTGTGACTCTGTGTACAGGGTATACAGGGCTGGTGTGAGAGAGTAGACATACACCCCTTGCAGGAACAAGGCTGAGTCAGGGAGACAGAGCTGGGATGTAGACCCAGGACATCTTGGGGGACAGTGAGAGCGTGTGGGACAGGAGAGACAGAAAAGAGGGCACATGGACTCTCTTTTTCCCCAGCCTGGGGAGAAATGTGCTACAACACAGAAAACAAGCATCTGGCAAGGAAAGCAAGAGGAGGTTCTTCCCAGGAAAGGGGCCTTACTCAGTTCCTCTTGCATCTGTGGGGGTCTGGCTCCATCCCAGCATCTTTCTAGCCCCCCCTGCTCTCAGTGGGGCATGGTGCAGGAGGCAAGCCGGCTGCCTTACCCGGTCTGACTGCAGCTCCTCGCCCTGGCACAAGCGACACAGGAAAGATTTCTGCTCCCGACACAGGGTCTGCCTGGTGGTGAGGAAGATGGTGCCCCCCACATTGAGCTTCACCCACTTGGCCTGGGTGCCAGTGGGCGGCAGGATGTCCCAGGTGCAGCGCAGCCCCGCAGCGCCCTGCATCTCCTCCCCGCCCTCCATCCTCATCCTCATCCCCTCAGTGTGCAGGGACTGCTGCAGGTGCTGCCCACCAGGGGATGTTGGGATCTGTAGTTCGTCTGCCTCTCTCTCTGCAGCAGCTTTATTTCTCAGGGCTGCTATGGTCTCTGTGACCATCAACGGGGCTAGATGGAGAGCAGGGGTGCTCTGTGCTGTCACACATAGCACTGCTACTGTCAGGAGCAAAACTGAAGCTCTGCAGTGCAGATGCTCTCTGGCTTCTCCACGGTTCCAATTTTGACTAACCAAGTTAAGGGCTGGCTGGCACTTCCGAGGTGCAGGGTGTTATGCAAAAATCCTCAGCGTTTATTTCCATGAACATCGTCTCTGGCTCATTAAAAGATTCTGGGAACTGTAGTTTGCACAGGCACGCACAAAAGGGTGATGGGAATTGTAGTTCTCCCCAGACCACTGTTCCTGGAAAAGGGGATACTGTAAGCAAGATGACCTCAGTGAAGTACATGACTGCAGCTCTGCAGCTGGAAGTTGGCCTGTCTCCAGCCCTGGGACTTGCATTTGAGCTTGTCTGCAGTCAGAAGGAACAACCTGCTCCCTGGCACTCAGCAGGTTAAATGCATTAGTGCTGTACAGCATTGCTTTCCCTTCAAAATCTGCTTTCCTAAGCTCACAGCTCCTGTACCAATTGCCCTGCTGTTCTTGCTGCAAAATATATGGACAATTGCCTTCTTGTGAACATATGTAGAGGGACTTCTAGGAAATGTACTCTGGATTTGTGAAGTGCTGGCAGAGGGCAAGATTCATTTTTATTTGTGCTTGAAATGGTCACCGACTCAGCAAACTTTCCTCCGTCGCTGTCCTACCAGCACAAACCGTGCGAGAGACACCCCTCTCTCCTTTTCCCATCCTCCTGCCATCTCTGACTTCACCTTGCCAATAGTAAGCAAAGATTTTAAATCAGCTCTGAGTGGAATTTTACCTTTGCCCCAGGCACATATCCCCCACTAACTGGTCTGGAAAAACAGCAACCCATGCCCTTTGGGACACTGGGTTTAAGCACAAGCATGGTTGCCAGCAGTTCAAATATATTGGGAAATGAAAGGATGATGTTTTACCTACTTCCACCTGAATGTGGCCCAAGGTTTCCCCTTCACTGAAGCAATCTTCTGCTTCTTCTTTGCCAAGGCAAAGGCACTATAGTTCCTTGCTGGCACTATCATTCTTGCACCTAGAACTTTGCGTCTTCTGAGCAGAGGTTTTACTAGGCTAATAGAGTGGAAAAAAAAAAAAAAAAGAGAAAGGTTGTTTTCCTCATATTTTCCTTTTATTCCTTCCTCCTTATTGTCTTTTTTTTATTTATTTATTATTTCCTTATAAATCACTACCTTTTACCCTGAAGGAGTGTGAGGACAACATCACCCTTCCCCCAAATCACCCAGGATAAAGGAGTTCTTTGACAAACACAGAGAATATAACCATGTACTTTGCTCCTGCTGTGGAGCAATGCAAAAGGGAAGGGGGAAAGAAGGCCTAACATGGAAAAGATGCTTTAGTCTGCTGACTTCCAGCTACTTTCAGCTAATTTCAGCACATGAACAGTTCAGCTCTGTAGGGTGCAAAATCAAACAGCTTTGGATCTCTTTTAATTTATATCAGGAGCTGGCCAGGCACTAGGAAAACCAATAATAGGGAGAGGATGAAAAGCAGGCTGTGGACCAGCTTAGTCCCTTAGGTCAGTCTCTCTGCACAGCAGTGGATGGCATCAAAGATGCTCAGGTTAATACTGACAAAACCTGAAGCATCATGGAGTGCAACACAGCTCTGGACTGTGGGACTCTCCTCCTACTTCTGGCTCCAAGACAAACTTTGACAAGTCCAAGAGCGCTGCTCTATGCTCTGGTGTGCAAGGGATGCAGGACCTTGTCTGTGCTGGCTACAGCTCCAGCAAAGGCTGAAACTGTGTTTCACTGATATGAATGCGGTGGGTGGAGGTGGCAGCTTGGGTCCCTTATCTCCCTGCCCAAGAAATCTGCCCTGCACTTGTCTTCTTTCTTATCAAGGGTTCACCCCATCTCCCTCTCCTCCTGACCTGTCTCAACCCCTCAGCCTCTTGCTCATTTCTAGGTGTTTGTTTTCCCTGCCCTCTTCCTCAGCCATACCACTGCTGCTCATGGTTGTGGATGGTCTGCATTCAGGGCATATCTTCTTCCATCAACACTACTATCCATGGCCAGCATGTCAGATCTTGCTTTTCTTGGGCTGTGGGGTAAAGTATACTACAAGTAAGGAGAACAGTAGAGGTAGCTTCTCCCACCCCCATAACCTCTCTGCAACATACAGCAGAACGCTGAAGGTCAATGAGTTCCCCTAGTAGGTGAAAACCCTCTTTGGGAGGAAATCAGCCCATAGTGAGTTACTGACTGAAATGCTGTGATGAGTCAATGTTGCAGGCTAAGTATGGAGCCTGATTTGAACGCTGTCACCAGACATATTTCTGAACAGCAATTAGCATGTCCTTGTTAAGGTCCATTGAAAATCAAGAAAAAATAGAAGAAGAGAGAGGAGACATAAATATAGATAACCAAATGTTTGATTCTCTTGCTTTGATGATAAATATATATATAAAACACGTGCACAGAAAGAGACAGCAGCAAGGAAGAGCTTCCATAGGACAATGTGGTTATGTAAAACCATACGGCACTACTGATCATTCAGTTAATCACAGGGACTGGGGCAATTGCACAGACAGGCGCTGGGTAGACAGGAGAGGGGGCTGGCTAGGGACAGAGCAAAACCAGGAAGGTTACTGTAAAGTGAAAGAACTTTGTTCAGCAGCCATCAGGCTTATCGTATAAGCAAGCGAAGTGCCATGCACAATGCCACACTCACTACATATATCACAATCTGGAGAATCCAGCTGGGCACACTGTTTATGATACGTCACTGATGTTACAGATCTGTTCTTACATCGTTGTTGCATTGTAGAGTGTCAGTGGGAGCAAGAATCACCATGTATTGGCACAGACTATGTCAATATAGCTCAGGCAGGCTGGGAACACACATTTGCCACTAAATCTGCAGTGAACTGGCCAAAGAAAACTTCTTGTACTGTACATAGAGATGGAATGAAAACAATTTACTTGTAGCCAGCACAGCCCAGCTTGATTGCCACCAAAACAAGGTAAATCAAGGCAGGAAGAGAAAGGTCCTTGGGCGTCCTGGGAATCTACACTCCCTCTAGCTGCTCGTGCTTCATGTGGTCTATGAGCAAAATACCTGCATTCAGAACAGTGTATAAAGACAGTGTGTATATACACATCATTTACCACCACTGTTGGAAGGGTACTGGGAGGAGCAAAAACCTTCATGTGATACTTGTTTGTAAGCTGGACCCAAGAAAGATGTGAGAAACAAGAAAAGTCACTTGCAGGTCCTGGCAGGTGCAAGTTCATGCAACAGTCATTACCAGAAAGGGTCAGTAGAACTGTCAGAGAAGGCCTGCTTTGGGCTGTGGGGGAAGCATTGCCCACAGCGGGAACAAAGTGAGAAAAGAGGTACTCTGGGATTGCACTTTGAGGCCTTTCTGTGCTTATACCCCATAAAAGCTGAGCTATACTGCAAACGCAATAGTGAAAAGGATGAGGAATATGTGGAAAACACAGTCACGTCTCTGCAAGGTGAGCAGAGCCTCCGCGTATGAGGGAATGCCTAGCACCAGAGCCCTAGGAATGAGACTGAGTTGGGATTGCAGCAGATATGATCCAGAGCCCTAGATCTCCTCATCCCTCTACATCACACAGGTCCTGCAGATCTGAAGAGCAGCACTCTGCACCTGAAGAGCAGGTCTGCTGTTGCAAACCGCAACAGCAGACCTGAAGAGCAGCACTCAGCGACAGTGGCAGCTGGAACAGGCCCCAGCTATCTGGTCTGGATCATCATATATATATGTAGTTAAAATGTGACCAACAACATCTTCAAGTTGGAGAAACATTTTTTTCTCTCTCATTATGTTCCAGGCTCAGAGTCTCCTGTGACCAGGCCTGTGGTCAAAACAGGAACTGCTGATATGGAGATGTGAGGGAGAAGGGTGATGTGCTGCCTGATCTTTGGCTCATTTGGGGTTCTTGTTCTCAGCACCATAAGCAGATCCAAACAAAATATCATCACAACCCCAAGCCAAAAAATGCACAAAAATGCTCCATGGTGCTCTTGGGGCTGCTCACTCAGGACCACTGCTGTGAGAACAGCAACTTGACTCATTTCCCTGTGCCCCTCTGCTCACTTCATACAGTGAACTTCCCAGTCCTCCCAATTACTGCTGCTTCACATAGTATACACACTCTTTTGTCACCAGGCACAGAGCAGATTCTCCATCCTCATTAATGTGACTTCCTCCCTACAGCTCAGAATTTGCTCAGACCCTCAAAGCTGTGCTGTGCTGTGCTCCGAGACAGCCATGGAGTTATCCATTAACCAGACTGTTCTCACAAAGCCCAACACTGGTTTAAGACAAAAGTCTTCCGGATAGTAAAACATACCTATAAGCCAATAAAGAATTTACATACTGACTCGTGTTTCTGGCATTTATAGAGATCTGTAACAGCTCCATCTCAAATTAGCCATACATCAGTGCAACCCTCTTCCCACATTAAAGCTGTTTTTGAAGCATCCTGCTCAGCTGCCACAAGCCCTGTTCCACTCAAGATACTTTATCTGCCTTTCCTAGTGGCACTTTTTTTTAACATGGACCTATCAGGAACTTTAGCAAATTGCATTTATATCTACTTCTCCCTTTCCATGTTTCCAGTTCTTACAGGAAACCCACCCACTGAGTCAGGGACAAAGATCTGTAGAGCATTTATAGTCCTGCTGCAAGGCTCCTTAGCTGTACCATATGTCCAGTAGCATCTGTTACAGCTCAAAATAGGCTTTGCAGTCGCCAGGCTTTGAAAACATTGTCTCAGGCCTCACAACGTTCCCAGTGCTTTGCCTGCAGCATGATAATGGATCTCATCAGAAGGGAGAGATAATATCAGAAGACACTGTCTTGGGACAGATTTTTGATGCACGATGTAACAGGGCACACCTCACAGAAAAAGATAATTTGGGGTGAGAAAGAAGCTCCCTATTTCCCCAGAGATAGTAAATGAAAACTAAGTGTCTGGTAAAGGATTTGATGAAACCTGGAGAAATGAGAAAATGAATCAACTTTTTTGGAAGATTTTGTGATTCAAAACCAGCAGGGAGAAGGACAACTGACTGCTACAAACATTGGCACACATGCCAGAGAAGGGGAAAGGTCCTGCTGGATGACATGGAGCCACTCAGTCAAAATGCAGAACAGGAAATAGGGGAAAAAAAAGAACAACAACAAAAAAGAACAAAACAAACAAACAGAAACCCCTTTCACTTAATTTGCAAATTCCATGTAGCTCATTGGGCTGCATCAGACAGCTCTCCCCAGCACATGTGAAAGAGGAAAACCACTCAGGCTCAAGAGGTAGTAGAGAGATTTCTGTTGACCTCAAATACTGCAGTGTCCCAAAAGGAAGCAGTGCTTAAAGCAGCACTGCAGTGGGCCAGAAGAAGCCATCCCCATATATCCACTGGAAATGATGAATGAAGTCTGTAAGAGGGCATATTTTTTCCCTATTAAGTACATTCCTGGAGAAACAGAGGAGCGGCAGCATTCTTGAATTATTGTCTGTGTGTGTACAGTGGCCTGACCACATATTGACATAAGATACTTCATCTCCAGCCACACCCGGGGTGACCTGTCAGTGAAAGCTTCTTACCTTGTCTGATGGTGGGAGAAGCTAGAAATTCTGAATCAAAAAGATGTCACGAGCCAACCCCTATTGCAGGATCTCTTACTAGAAAATGCTACCCATGCACTGCCTTAAAAGTAGTGTCCCCATTGCTCAGATTGGGAAGCCCCTCCACAGAGAGTTTAAAGACTGCAATCCCCAGGAAAGAATTGCTGGAAAATTACCTACCATGGAATAAAGCAAAGCGTTGCTACCAGCCTTTATAAACACCATTACATGGCAGGGCAATTCCAAACAAGGAAATAGAAAACTTTTCCTTAAGAGGAAGAAAATGAAACTATCTACTGGGATCATAAACCGATCCAGAACTGAAGTTTTCACAATTTGCAGAGCATTCTGTGACCTGCAGAAGAAGTGCTTTTGGCCAAGCCTAAGTGCCAAGAGACAAAATCAAAATCAATAAAAATAATGATTATATTTGGCCAGATCTGTGTTTCTTACACTGCCTGCCTATAGGGTCACTCATTTCAGATCTTTCAAACCTTGTACTCAGTGCTTGCTGTTAACACCAGATGCAAGGCCCTGAAGAGCAAGGTTATCAGACTGAACCTATGTAGGGTAATTGAATACTTCAGTTACTGGAAATTGCGGTGAGGGAGATCAGGAAATATGTGGGGCTGCAAAGGACAGAGGAATAAATCATCTGAACAATGAAACATCATAAACTTGCAGAAACAGAGCTCATGTCCATGCAAGCCAGGTCCAATAAGAAGCCAGGCCTCCAGACAACACTGGCATAAAGAAACAAACAGAACAAACCTCTCCAGTGGGTAAGGATCCAGCCTTTGTAGTCACTAGCGAGGAGACCTGCAAAGCTGCAGCAGGAAGCATCTATTGCATCCTCAGAAAGGATGACAGCAGCAGCTCTAGATTTCCATAGGTATATGTTGTTGCATGCCCAACAGCAGAACTTGGCTCATTAACTTTTGAGTTATCGGTGGGCTAGAACAGTTGCTGTCTGCCCTTTTTTTTTGGAAGAGAACATGCCACAGAGAAGAAACTACTGAACAAGCTTGGAGGTGCACTTGGGGGGATTACATTTCTCAAATATATGACAGTGGTCCCAGGGAAAAATTCCTGACATTTTGGATTATTCTTCTATAGGTTTCAGTTCCCCCAAGTTCCTCAAAGTCATGATATGTCTCATGGAAGGGACAACAACACTCACGAAACCCAATTCACAGCATGTAAGCTGGCATCCAATCTTTGAAGAACAGAGCTTTGACTGTTTTAGGCTAAAAAGCAAATGGGCAAAAAGCCTGGAAGGAAGAAAGTGGCAGTGTATCAAGGGAGAGCTACCTGTAACCTTTCTTGGACCTAAAGCTTGCCAAGGAAAACAAAAAGTCATTCTACTCGAGAAAGAAAACCTGAATCATCAGAAAAGACAATCAGAAAATAAACACCAATTTTGTAGGAAAGACTCACACTCACATAAGCTCCATTCAGTAGAAAGGCCTCGAAACACATTTATTTAATATTTTAATCCTAGATTTTTATTATCATTATTTATATAGATAGATATAAAAAGGATGTGAGGTATACAGGATACAAAACCAGTTAAGCACACACTGCAGTTAAGATTCTAAGCACTAGAAGAAACCCAGACCAATCTCCAACTCCTCAAGCGCCAAACTAGAAACCAAAGTTGCTTCTACAACGGCTATGCCTTTTCCCTAGCCGTTGTGCTCAAAATGACCATTATCTACACGGGTGGATTCTAGGACACAGACATCCAGATGCTCACAGTCAGGCAAAGAGCATGATCATAAGGCCAGTTATACAAGAACGATCATCCTGTGAGTAAACATGGTGAAATGTCCCAAGTCATGAGGCTGGCTTGATTCAATTGCTTCCCCACACTGCTACCAGCACTCTCTCTCATCTGATACTGTAAGAGAGATCATCTTTATGCATCAACACACTTGTGATAAGAAAGTGCCTAAACACCATGTACCCACGTTTGTTACTCAATACCTTCATGTTATGACCCTTATTGCATCAAGGAACGATCCATCCATTTAGTCGAAATCCTGTTTCAAGGCAAATTATCTGCAAGCCTGGGAGAGGAAGCAACTTATTACATCGTCTTCCCCTTCCCCTCAGAGATAACATTTTCAGGCTGTGCTCGCATGTACCATTCCACCCAGGCGCCATCGTACACAGCGACATCAGGTTTGCCACAGAGGTACGCCCCCAGAGCAATATGGCAGGCAGTCACCCCAGAGCCACACGTTGCTACCAACGGCTTGGAGAGGTCCACCTTCTTCTCTTGGAACAGGCTGCGGATCTGCTCAGGGGTCTTCTCTAAGCCAGACTCTGTGAGGAAATCGGTGAAGGGTATGCTCAGGGACCCAGGGATATGCCCAGGCTCAATTCCTGGAGGAAAACCAATACAGACAGAAATTAACCTCTACTATGTGGGAGGAGTCCATTGCAAAACCTGTTGTTTGTTTCACAGGACAGACTTTTTTTTGTATATTTTGTTAAAAGTTTGTTTTACAAGACAACCATTCTGATGTGCTGCCCTCAGAAATGAGGGCTTCAACCTTTAGGTTACCAAGCAGACAAAGAAACCTGTTATGAAGTTTTCTTCTTCCTCCCCCTGCACCAGAGCAGTCTGCTCTGCAGAATCATCAACCGAAGCACCTTCCCAGCCTCTGAGGGGAAAGTAGTACCAGAACATGAAAAAACTAATAAAAATTTCTGTGGTGTGTGGATGCTACTTTTCCCAGCCCAGCCCTTCATGAGAAAGAACACATGGCTTTCCTCACTCTTAAGTGATTTTTAAGCTAGAAGCAGCAGTAGATAGTCAAAGGGCTTGGAAGGCAGGTAGACACATACAGGACAGCTGTATTTCCCTTTGCTGTCTCTACAGGAGTCAAGCCTGTGGGTACCCTAAGTGAAGCCCCTGCTTATGCTGTCAGTGTCTCAGCAGGCATATTACCATCTCGGGGCTCCGGCTCTATTCCCCGGAACCGTCCTGCAGAGCGTGCGTCTACTAGCTGGAAGCGGTGGGAATCCAAATTATCTATGATGTCCTCATAGCTTTTCACCATGGATTTGTCCAGCGAGGCATGGAACTCACAAGGAGCTACCTGGCTCCTTCCAGAGCTCAGCGAATTTCCCTCTCGCTGCCAGTTCTTCAGGCCACCATCTAGAAGGGAAACTGCTTCATGTCCAAAGACCCGAAACATCCACCACACCCGGGGTGCAGAGAAGAGTCCTTGGTCACTGCCGTCGTACACTACAACATGGGAATCATTCCCCACACCCAGCTTCCCCACGTACTCAGCAAAGTCACTAGCCTTGGGCAGCATATGATCATAGGGTGAAGTACGGTCACTGCACTGGTCGATGTCGAAGAAAACTGCACCAGGTATATGGCGTTCCTCGAATTCCCGCTTGGGGTCACGCTTCATCTTTGGCAAATACCAGGACGCATCCACGATTCTCAAAGCCAGTCCAGACTGCTGGGACTTGATAGCTTCCGAGAGCCATTTTGCAGACACCAGCGCACGGTAGAAGAGTTGTTGTGACATTGCTCCTTAGTTCTGGCCAAGGTTATGTAGGGTTTGCCTGAACGTACCTGACTTAAAAATTGAGAAAGCTGCAAATTAAACACCACTTTTATGTAAAACAAGTAGAAGAAGATGCCTTTTGGGGGCAAAGACTTTCTGGCTTGTGTTCACAGTTAGTACACTGAAGTGAACTAAGTCTACAGTGAGGGGTCAGAAGTGCTTCTGTCCTCAGAGTAAGTTTTGCAAAGTCCAAATCCTGCACTGACCAGAGCTGCCACGGCCGAGTCCTGCCCCAAACCGGGCACCCCCAGCCATGCTACGGACAGCACGGGAGGGCGCCCCGGGTCCCTGGGAAAGAGCCTCCAAGCAGGAGGCAGGGACGGGGCCACCCCGCAGCCCTCCCCACTCCTTCCCTCGCCCCCCGACACCATCTCAAGCCGAGACCGCCGCTGGGCGCAGCCTCCCGGGGTGAGCCCTCCTCCTGCCACCCGAGCACCCCCCCCCCTTCGCCGCGGGGAACAGGGGGAAGGAGCGGGGCCAGCCGAGGCCCGAGCCGCGCTGCCCCATACCTCGGCACTGCGGCCCAGCCGAGCCTCGCCCGCTCTTAGTCGCCGCCCGCCCCC
>JAWLRI010000653.1:3669868-3689109 GCA_034781795.1 Crypturellus tataupa
GGTGTGTGGAGGGACGGGGAATATGGGGCCAGCGGAGGGGTCCCCTCAGCCCGCGCAGCCGCTCACGGGCGCTGCTAGAAGAAAGGGCCACCTGGGGCCGCGCCGAGGAGGGCGAGCGAGTTACCCGGGAAGGAGCCCGCACCGGCCCGGCCCTCCCTCCCGTGCTGGCTGATTGGCCCCGGCCGGGTGCCAGGAGGCCGGGACTGCGGCCTGGCCGGCCCCGCTGCAGCCCCAGGCTCCGACATGGCGGCGCAGGTGCTCCCCAGGGCCCTGGTCACGGCCAAGTGGCTCTCGGAGGCCATCCGGGCCCAGCGGGTTGGGCCAAGCTTGCGGGTGCTGGATGCCTCGTGGTACCCGCCTCAGGAGCGGAATGCCCGGCAGGAGTTCAGGGAGAGGCACATCCCCGGAGCCTCGTTTTTTGACATTGAGGAGTGCAGGGACAAGTCTTCCCCCTACGACTTCATGCTGCCCAGCGAGGCCCACTTTGCCGACTACGTGGGGCACCTGGGCATCAGCAACGACACCCACGTGGTGGTGTACGACGGGGACAAGCTGGGCACCTTCTACGCCCCCCGCGCCTGGTGGATGTTCCGCGTCTTCGGGCACAAAGAGGTCTCTGTGCTGAATGGCGGCTTCAAGAACTGGGTGAAGGAGGGTCACCCCGTGACCGCAGAGCTGAGCCCACCGGCGCCGGCCGTCTTCAAGGCCACGCTGGACAAAGCCCTGCTGAAGACCTTTGAAGAGATGGTGGAGAACCTAGGATCCCGGCGTTTCCAGGTGGTAGATTCCCGCCCGGAGGGCCGATTTCGAGGGACTGAACTAGATCAAGGTAAAAAGTAGAAACGGGTCCTGCCTTCCACCCCAGAGCAGAATGATTGGCAGTCGAGGCATACCAACTCCTCTCGGCTCGCAGACATGTGTTTCTAATGTACAGGCACACCTCAGCCTGATCCCTTTGTTTATCTGAATGCTAGGGGATCCACAGTTTATCAATCAGATCCCTACGCACTTGCAGTATTTTTTTTTTTCTTGTGATCAGTTGCAAGGCTGCTGGAGAAAATAACTGGGGAGATGAAATACTGTGAAACTTGCAGTCAGTTTTCTCTAGGATCCTCCATCCCATGCCCTGCAGAAGTTAATCATACAAAATGCAAACATGGGGCATGAGAGCTTCCAGGGGATTGTATAGGAATCCTATCTAACACTAACAAATGCACACAAACTATCAGTATTCATACAGGCAACTCACTTAATGAACCAACAAAAGCCCAGGGTGCTTTAGGCAGTTCTGTAACCCAGGGGATGTTTTTCTCTTTTCTCTGATTCCTTGCTAATAGAAAATTTGCTTAACTTGATCTTTGTCCTTTGGCTCTTTGCTATAAATCTAATTAGCTAAAAGAAGAAAAGCCTCAAACCTTTCCCAAACATACATACTATTGCCCTCTTTTTTTTTTTTCTGGATGCCTCAGGTGACAGAAACAAAGATTAATTTTGCTACCTTGATAGAATACTGGACATGGAGGCAGTCAGGGTGAGAGAAATACTGTGCAGCAGAGATAGCTAGAAAAACAGGGCTCCTAAAATGAAATTTGAGTTGATTGTTAAAGGAAGCCATTATGGTGAAATATAAGGCTTGATATATTACAGAATAACCTCCCCTTCAAAACAGAGTCAACTGACACAACTTAAAAATATGGACTTAAAAAAACAAAACAAAAAGCAACTACAGTTACTTGACGTGAGCAAAATTACCTTCCATGGGAGTGGATGTAGCTTCTGTGATTTTTGTGGCCATGCTGTGCTTTGGCCTTACAGATGTTTTATTCAGTCTTGTGTGTTTTATTACGTATGTGCCATGCTACAGCCATCAAGTGTGAAAGTCTTGTCCCACAGATAACAAGCTCTGAGGTTCTGCTCCTGAAATACATTCCTATGGACAAACCTCAGTCTGTAATGGGTCTGTACACATGCTTCACATTAGCATCTGCTGTGCATCTGCTTCACATAAGTATCTAAAAACACACTTGACCTATGTGGCAGAATACAAAAGGCAGGAGAATTAATGGGAGTGATGGGGAACTCTCACAGGAAAGGATTGGGAATTTGGCCTCTTACTCCTTCTGTTTCTTTGCCTACTACAGACCATATGAATGAAGTTTAACCTTAAGATGTGAATAAAATGCTCCTTGCTGGAAGTTGATAGATTCACATTCTCTTTCTCGAAGTGGGAGTTGTCACCAGATGACAAATACCACAGCCCCAACAACGTCTTAAAGAACAATTTTTTCTTTGAAGTGAGTCAGTATGGAACAGTTTATTTGTAGTGTCCAATTTTGCTTCCTGGAGCATGTCCAGTACGATAAGCACTCCAACTGCAGATGCTCATTCCCCATGAGCTTGACAGCTTGCTAAACCAAGCTGGCCAGTAGCTACACAACAGCCAGCAGTGAGTAAAACACAGTGCTCATGCCTAAAAGAATAATTTGAAATCAATGGTGACTAATTACAGAGGTCATCCAATCAGGGAAGAGAAATACTGCATGCAGTTTAGAAAGGAGGAATGGTCTTGAGGATAAAGAGCTTGCTATGTTCTCAGGTGATTTCAGTTTAATTATTTCCTCAGCCCTTGACTTTCTAATTAAGTCAATTAATCTCTACATTTCCGTGATCTCCATCTCCAGAAGAAACTAATTTCAGCTCATCCTTTGTTTGATTTTTAAGCTCCTTACGGTAGGATTTAGCTGCCCCCGTTTTATTTTTATACAGCAGCTATCTTGCAGAGGCTCAGATATCCATTGTGGTGTTCAAGATAAGCCATAATATATGAATAATTTTCAGTTGTTGAAGGAGATTTACTCAGGTTGCCAGGGTATGGAGAAAGAGGGATGGATCTTTATGGCAAGTCTTACAGTTCTTAAATACAGGCATTGCTTTGGATAAAAAACATAATAGAAACAAAATAACTTAAGTGTTTGTGTGTGGTGGAATGAAGTCCTAAGGTGTGCAGCCCTGAAGCCCTGGGCTACATACAGAGCAGTTAAAGTGGAGAAACTGTCAAATACAGAGCAAACACAAACTCGGCTCTGCTCACTAGTTGTGATTCAGCAGTAGTCAAAATAGGTTCTACAAGGGTCTGTTCTCTCAGGCACAGTAGGGTGCAGGTCCAGGAAGCCAGCTTAAATTGAGGCATCCTACTAATCAGGCTAGGTTATAAAAATAATTAGGAGGATGCCAGTGCTGACTTCTGAGTATTTGACACAAAAGACAGGGAAGATGCACGGAGCAAATGCATGCAGAAATGTTGGGAAATTCTGAATTTCTTTACAGACAATTGAAAAGGGGGAACAAACAAAAAACCTTTCATCTCAAAAGGGAGACAGGCCCTAAGTTGCCTAATGGACTTCCAGCTATTTTTATTTCTCCTTCTCACCAGCTTCAACCCTTGAGCCATCCCTGTTTTCCTTGCAAATACACTACTCTTCAGCCTTTTCCTATTTTCCCAGCTTCCAGTTGTACTCTCCCTGACAAATACAACTTTTGCCCGGCTTGAGTAATGAGTGGCAGAAGTGGGGCGATGTTATTGCTTCTTCCCTCTTTTCTGTAAAACAGGATGTGCAACCTGAATTGTCCAGCTCCACTGTGTACATAAAGTAATACCCCATGCATGACACAGAGAATCAGAAATTTTATCGAAGTCTGTTTCATCTCACAAGAGCCACAATCCAAAGGTGTGCATTTGTGTGATAGTTTGACATAAATCAACTACTAGGATCTGTACTGTTCATAATCTGCTCATGTCTTTATGAACACCAATTTGTAAAGAATTGACTCTTCTGCCTATGCCCCCAGTATTCTGACACTGGTAGCCAAGGCATATTGATCTAACAGCCAGGGCATTGCAAAGAGCTTTAGGAGTTCATTGCAGTGAATTTATGGTAGATTAGATGGGATCATTAGTGATCTATTCCAAGGCATAGAACTTGTTAAAGAAAAAAAAAAGAGAGAGAGAGAAAGATAAAACAGCAGGCAACGAAGTGGGAATTGGTGGGAGATAACTATTTGTAGTCAGCTAACTGCAAATCATCAGAGAGTTAAATATGGACAATACACATCCTTGATCTTTTTGACTTGAATTTTTGACCTTCATTTCTTTGACTAAGAAAGTCAGAATGTGCCTAGGCTCTTATCAAAAACAGAAGAAAAATTGGAGAGAATTCTAGAGAAGAAGGAGCCCTCATCTTAGCTAGATAAATATCCAATGAAAGAGTGTTATTTAAGAATAGAACCTGATAGATGTGGAAAAAGGGGATTAAACACATATTAGAAGTTACAAAGTGTGAGGGCGGATTGCCAGAAGCCAAGCTGCGTGAGAGTTGGCAAAGGGAATTAAAACAAATAGCAAAAGCTGTTGGAGCAAAATGAATGAAAACAAGGTAAGAAAGAATAAATAGGGTTGCTATGGAGTTATCAGAGTTTCAAGATGAAATATTTTTTTAAATGTATCCTGACTTTGCTATTTTTTTTCTGAGCATAAGTTTCTAGAATTGGGGGAGGAATAGTAAGAAGAAAAGGAAAGGAATGGGAATGATAACTTATAAACAGGGAATAAAAAAGTATCCACATGCTCAAATCCATGAGGCAGACGATCTCTATCCCAGATACGTATTGACACTGCAAGTCCATGAGGCAAGATTTTTAATGAGTAGCTCACACTGGAGTATATTTCTATCTCAAAACCCCTAGCAAAGCTACTATCTGCATTTGGGATCGAGGTGCAGTACAATCTGGGCAGGTGTTAATCAATCAGTATAGCATAGACTGAAAAAAACTTAAAGGAAAAATGCTTAGGTGGAAGCAAAATTAAATAAAATAATTTATAAACTTAAACTGCAACTAAGAGCTATTGTCTTTTCTTCTAACTGACCAGTTAGAAGAAGTGAGAACACATATGCCCATCTGATCCTTCTGGACATTGCAAGCAGCTGTGGAGTAGTTTTGATATATTGGACCTTATTTTTTTTATATAATATTAAATATTTATTTCAGTGTGAGAAGATGGCAAATAGCACAAGGAACTAGCTGAAAGTGAGGTGAGGGGGTAGCCTTTGCTGAAAGCACATCTATTAGGCTGGCTGGAGTTATCAGCAGAGTCCAGTCATTGGATTTACATGTTTTGTTTCTCATTTGTGTGAATCATTAAAGCACTGAAAATAGGACAGTGCTACTGAAATGCACAGCTGGAACTGCCTTGGGGAGGTTTAAAGCATCATGCCAGGAGCATAGCGCTACGGAGAGCAAGGTTGGATACCTAGTTGCGCTAAATACTGTTGCAGGCTTCTCTGTTAGAACCTCAGGTCTCACAGTTGGAAGCAAAAGAAGAGGATGAGACTTGGGTGAATTAGCTGATTGCAAGAGCCACAAAGGTGATTTGGCCTTGAAAAGAGCAATTATGAACCTCCTGCCTATCAGTCAAGGTGTTAAGAAGTACCACTTCCTTATTCAGAAGACTGGTGGTCACCTGCAACTGTTTCTAGGTGGTCTGAGCAATGAAGAGCTTGTCTAACTAGACTTAATTGGGTTTAGGTTAAGGACAGTGGTGCCTCAGATGGAGGGCTCATGGCAAAGATTCAAACTGTTTCTGAGAGGGATACTTTTATCTGAGAGAGCTTATAACCTTATTACTGCAGTAGCTGGGAGCAAAGCTTTGTAACTCTAGGACTCATTCCTGGAGTTTGTAAGACTGACCAAGCGAATCTGACATGGAGTATCCTCTGTATTATGTGAGATGGGAACAGACATATCCTCTCCCCATGCCAGATCCTAGCTGTGCCCAGCCTTGCCTTCCAATCCTGAGTTTTTCTGCTCTTGTTCTAGCGTGGAGTAAGCTAAGATTTTCTCTACCACTGAAGAGCGCTAGTTCCTACAAAGTCCAGGTGATTGCAGTTATGCAGTATCAGCTAGTTCTTTCAGCTGAATACCCGCATACATGAATAAATGCTGTTTTTGCAGAAACATTTCAATGAATTCCTCATTTTTAGTTCAAGACCACAAGCACTGGTCTTTCTAGTGCCGATAGACTTTTAGATCTTTGGAGAAAAGAATTATTCCTATAGGTCAGAGACAGAAATGTTGTAAAATGGGACTGTTCTTTTTCAGATCTGCTCAGCTTGTAACTAAGATTTATGGTCTCCAGTAAGAGGAGATTTTAAAATGTGTGAAGAGTCTAGAAAAGCCATTGAACACTGGGCCTTGAACAGCTAAAAAGTGTGTCAGGGGTCAGTAAGCTTCTTCCAGTAACACCTGAGGCCCCTCTGTTCAGCTGTGGGCCTTCTTAATGCATGTCCGCTTGGTTTTCTTGCACTCTTACTTTTCTTTCTTCATATATATATATATATATATATATATAACATAAACCCCTCCAAACAGAGATAGGACAGTTATTCTCCCGTCTTTTCCCTGCCATACTGAGCACACCTGAGATGGTGAGTGGACAGCAGCGTTAGATTTTCAAGGCACTGGAGGTGGATGAATCAAAAGGCAAAGAGGGTCCATCTGGAACAGGGAGAGCTCTTGGAAAACTGACCCGGAGCAGCTTCCAGTGTCTCTGTGCTAGAGACGCTTTGCCCTGCTTTGCAGAACTCACGTACTCATGATTTCCAGAAACCCTGTCTTCCTGTTATGATGGGATCTCCAGGAGTGATGAAAACTGCAGTGTCATTATCCTGCCTAAAGCCAGTCTCTGACTAAGTATACTTTAATCATTTGGCTTTAACAAAGGTTCTGTGCCCCAACCTTGCTTCCATATTTTGAAATCAGTTAATCTTTTGTCTTTGGGGGCAAGTTAAAAGCTCTTAATGAAAAGGAGTTTACTATTTCTATGAAACATTCCCAGGGCTGTCTTTTTAGAAGTTTGAACCTAGCCAGGATAATTCTCTGGAATGCATTTTCAATCTAATATTTGATGTTTCCTGCTCCATTGAGGATTGATTCAAAGCCTGTCAAAGTCTCTGGAAAAAAAAAAAATCCTTTGAGTGTAATGGATTTTGATTAAGCCTATAGTGACAGAGTTTGAATTTCAAGGGCATGATGAAAATCTCATCTATCACATTTTTATTTCTGCTTCTCTCTAAAAACTTTGTTATTCAGATCCATCTTTCAGCTTGCCTGAAGTGGTCAGTTATAGCAGTAGAAAAACAGAACCCATGCTGATTTCATCCAGAGTGGATGAAAAGTGATACAGAATCTAAATTTTCACTTCTCTGACCTTGTTATTCTGGGATGGCTTCCTCAACAGTAATGTGACTGATTTTAAGGATGCTTTACTTTTCTGAAATAGGATCTTAAGGTGAAACAGGAATAAACTGTAAACAGAGAACTGCTTTCACAAATTTCACATGGGCTTTTATTTATTTATTTGCTTCTGAAAGTTCTGTTAAGATGCTGTAGACAGCAGGCCTGAAAAAGGCCTGATATTATGCTGCTGCTTTTCTCTCTATACAGTTCTCATTACCAAATTTATGAGGATCTTTTCTTTGTTGTTTCTTTGATTCCTCTTCTCAGTGCTGTAGTGCTTTACATGTTTATCATCACCTGAAACAAATGAGTATTCTGAAGAGAGAGACTAGGAGCACCTGCAGCAGTCTCTTTTTTATGTCTCTTTTGTAGCTGCGTTATCACCTACATTAGCTCCTCCCTGCTAACATTTCCTTTTCCTGTCCACTCTTGCAGGGCTGGAATCTGGTCACATCCCTGGTGCTGTGAACATACCCTTCCACACATTCCTAACAGAAGCTGGTCATGAGAAGAGTCTTGAAGAGATTCAGCAAATGTTCCAGGAGAAGAAAATCGATCTCTCAAAGCCACTGACTGCCACTTGCCGCAAAGGGGTTACAGCATGCCACATTGCCTTGGCAGCCTACCTGTGTGGCAAGCCTGATGTGGCTGTTTACGATGGTTCCTGGTCAGAGTGGTTCCATCGTGCCCCACCTCAGCACAAGGTCTCGGAGATGAAGCGCAACAAGGCCTAGAAGGAAAGTTATTGCCTTTGGTGATGACATCTAGCAGATGTCTCCAGGCCCAGGGCATAGGGAAAGAGAAGGAGTGGAAAAAAAAACATCCTGATTTCTATTCTGTCAGTTTTTCTAAAAATGATCAGTAGGATTTTTAACCCAATTTTTGGTTTCTCATAATGAATAAAATCTGCTTCTAAGATGATGCCACTATGAGTATCTCTGTTTTTTTTCCTTTGTGGTCCACAACCTCTTGTACTGGCTAGGGAGGGCAGTGTTTTTATATGAGAGAAAGTTGCACCCTGGAGGATTTCAGAAGTTGCTGTGTTCCGGTGAGAATTAAGATTCTTTGTGAGACACAACAGATGAAGAGTGTAAATCTGGAGCTAAAATACTACACTAAGTGCTAAACACTGCAGGGTCCACTATGATCTGTTATTGACTCAATGTGAGACCTTCAGTCAGCAAGCATCTCTTCCTCCGTGGAAAGTGTGTTTACCTTCCCCTGCCTTTTTGAGGGCATGTGTTGAGCCTGTTAAAGATGTTGAGATACTAAAAGGCCTAGTATGCTAATATAACAAGTCTTGTTTTTCATCATGTTTGTATGATGAAAACCTCCAAGAAATCCTGCTTACATGATGAGAACTTCTTAATTGCTTTATTTGACATGAGCTTTTTAGCCTCTTCCTTGTTTTTTTGATCGTTAAGGATGACCTGATCTCTGCCATGTTTATTGTGGTTCCCATGGTGACTACAGCTCACAGATAGAGGGAGAGTTCTTCCCTAGCAACTGTCTCTGGTGTTCATCCTTCATTCCACCTCCAAACCTGACCTTCAACAGGACCTGCCTGGTTGTAAGAATAACTTTGGCACCTTGTCAGAGACCATGAATCAGGTGAGAGGAGTGATAATGGAAGATAATTTGCCTCTTCCTAAAACCTAGATCCTTTCTTCAGCTCAAAAAAAGAAAAGATCCAGTTTTACTTTGACACCCATGGGGCTTCTCAGGCCTAGAAAGTTGCTGCAATCTCCTCCTATTTTGAAGGTCAAGCCAGATGTGGAAGGCATATTAGACCATTCTTGACCATGTCTAGCGACTGATGAGAATGCCATAGCAACTCCTACAGCTGTCTGAGGAGGTCAGTACCCTGTCTGGGATGGTTGGAAGTCAGGAGAGTCAGGGTGTTGGGCTAGGCTAAACATTTTTTGTTGTTGTTCTGTTCAAAAAAAAAGAATGAAAGAAGTTTTACCATTTTTAGCTCTTTGATCAAAATATGTCTTTTCTGTGTGTCTGCATAGTGCCTTGCAAAGTTGGTTTACCTGTTGTCCAGGAGGATGGTAAATTGATGTGAGTCCTTCCCGGTATGAAGACACTGAATTCTCAGAGTAGCAACTAGACTTTGGACAGGCTCTCTAGACTCAAAAGTAAAACAAGCAATAAATACTGAGACTAATATCAAATCCAATTTTATTTTGTTGTCATTGCAGGATCAACAACAGAACTTCAGTGTCGTTTTATCTAGGAGAAACTAGGGAAATTAAATTTATGAATGAGAGGGATTTGGGTGATTAGCATGTTGCTTCTATGTATAGAAATTCTGCTTTATTGAAAAAGGTGCATTAAAATGAGAGAAGAGACATTTCTACAACAACAGATTGAAGAAAAAGTTCTGTTCATTAGATAATAACAATAATAACCATATTTTTGTGCTTTGTAGGAGGTGGGAAGTTCCTGCAATGTGATGATATTTAAATGTTTGATACTTCTTTAAAAGGAACTAAAAACAGTACAGAAAAGAAGTTGATCCTGCCATGAAAGCCACACACTGGCTTCCCCTCTATTTCTTGTGGTCCTTGTCTTTTTGTGAGAATTGCATTTTCTCTTACTACATTTGTGTAGCATGCAACCCTGACTCTTGGAGTCAGACTGACTTGAGTAAATCCAGCCTCAGGGTCCCAACATTGCATCAGACATGCTGCAGCAAAGTCCTGGTGCAATGTAAAACACAAGTTGCCCATTCAAATCACTTCTGAGAATTCCTGTGAGTTAGCTTTAAAGCAGAAGGCTTCCTTCCCCATCAGACATCATCTGTTTTCCAGGAACCAGCATTAAGAGTAGAAAGTTAGCATGAATGTCCTATCATAATTTAATCCAGCAAATGCAAACATATATCCCACCACCTGAAAGATCACATTAGTACTGCTGCCAGAGCTGTCAGGCTCACAGATCCTGTATTCCCTGTCGTGAGCTGCATCTTTACGGGTTTCACGTGAAGTAAGCCCATAGAGTTTTGCTGGGATGAGAAACATGGAACAGCAGCAGGACAGATCTGAGGATATGAAGACTTTTCTTCCGCGTGGAAGAGCATAAGCTCTTAGCTCTTATGGTTATAACATAAGAGTACAGAAGACAGGCACACCCCAAGAACTGGCTTTGGAAAGGCTAGGTGTTGATCAATCTCATCATCAGAGCTAACAAAGCAAAACAGGGAATAGTTGCTGCCAGAATCAGGGAAGCAACCTCATCCCCATTTAAGCTCTCTTCCTCTGCACATTCAGCCCTGTGCAACCATTTTATGTTTGTGAATTCCTCTCCATGTTTGTCCAGTCTTACTTTAATGCACTGAGCTGTTACAATTGTATAGCACATAGAAGACTCCCTTTTTTTTTTTCTCCATTTTGGCTGTTTTGTTTCACTGCTGCCTGTAAAAATAATTGCAGCTCAGTACTCCTCAGAGGCACTGCTTGACTAGGCAGGCTGTTAATGTCAAATCCTGCAAGACTTCTGTACGTTTTTTTAAAGCTGAAAGGAACATAGATCTTAGGATCAGCCGTACAGTCAGGTGTGGACAGCCCTATCTTGATCTGGACAGGCCAGTTCCGTATGCGCTTTAGAATAGTCTACATCTCAGGAAGGTGACCAGGTGGGCAGAACAGTCTTCTTTATTCCCTTCTCTGAGCCTGACGTGGAATTTCTCTTCCAAGGAGGTGCCACTCGCCTTTGCTCCCCCCACACCTGACCTGGCAAAAAATGACACTGTGATGGCTGACAGTTCATCAGGTAAGCAATGTAGCAAATAAATTGCCCCTTATTCAGGTTTTGCTTTGTAACATAGCGTGTGAGGGAGATTGTCATTGCCTTCCTTACCTCATGCTGTCCAGATTCACATGCACTCTGTGTGAGCGAAAACTACATGGACAGGGGAGCATGGGATCCCCTGTGTTTGTGGGCTGATGGGTTACAGTCCCCATGAGGATGTGTCCCCTATTGGTGGACTTGCCTTACTACTTCCCTACATCAGTGCAAAAAGACAGTGCTGTAAACTCCTCAACAGATACTAATTCATGGCAGAGGAGGTGCAGATTTGCATGTGTTTGGAGGGGCCACCTAAATCTAAAAAAAGATAATGCTTGTGTGCACGTTTAACCATGCCTATTTTTACGTGCCTATTTCTGTTCGTGACCATCTATGAGGAATATATGAGATTCCCTGGCTCCGTGGGAACAGGACACTTGGTTCAGACAATGACACCATGATATGTCTGGTTGTTTCCAGCTTCACTTAAGGTACTACCTATCATCAAAACAGTATCAAATTCATTGAGCTGTTCATTTTGTCTTTAAGTGGAATCTGGAGAAGGGAGAAAGGAGCATCTTCCAGCAGGTTCACATCCCAGCAGCCATAGAACATCCCTACGGAGCTCCAGCAGAACCTTCTGGAAGAACCCCAAAGGCCCATCAGCTCAGGGAATGGCAAAGAGCTCCACATCTGTCAAACCTCAGGCATCTCCTCTTGCAAAGTGTCTTCAGGATAAAAGCCACAGCAAAAAGAATCTCCAGGGCAAAGCTCCCTCCATGCAAGATCTTCATTCAAGAAGACTTGAAGAGGAAGGAGGAGATACTCCTGCCACCAAAGACCCAGCAGTGGGGCATGGACTAAAAGGGAGGAACAGCAGTTTCCGCCTCTCTGCTTTATCCAGGCAGAAAGAGGTAGAGGAGAATCCAAACTCAAACGCCAAAGTACCCACAGCAGGCCAGTACCGAGCACTGGGGTCCAGGGGGCCTGGATCTCCCCAGAAGACCACCAAGACGAAGTGCAAAGAGGCCAAGGAAAGCCGCCACAGATTAAGTGCTAAAGCGTCCTTAGCATCGTTAGGGCAAGATGTGAGAGCAGAGGGGAAGCTTCTTCTGGACAAGAAAAACACCTTAACCCATGCTAACAGCAAATACAAATCTGCCAGTGCAGATGAACTTTCTCGCAGTGAAGAGGTACTGGAGGAAGCAGTTTCACGTGTCTTTTGGGCAGGATGGAGGCTTATTTTGTTATTTATTTATTTTCGTTTAGCAGGAGGTCTGAGCGGGTGGAAAATAAGCAGTTTATAGATGACATTTAGAGGAACAGATCTGAGCTCAATCCTGACGTGCAGTGGCACATTCCACAGCCTGTCCTATCTCTTCTCTTGTTTTGTTTTGTTTTGTTTCCCCCCCCCCCCTTTTATTTTTAAGCTTTCTGTAATCAACAGCAGAGTTTCAACTCAGCAAGGCAAAGCAGTATGATACCAGGATGGAGTCCGCGCCACACACTATTTTTTTTTTTCTAATTTGCACGCATTTGCAGCAGTGTCAGTTGGTCCTTCCAGTTACAGGACCTACAGAGGCTGCTAACTCAAGGACAGAGTTGGATCTGGGATATTAGTCATAGCTCAAAGGCCTGCTCAAGAACAGAAATGTCAGAAGTTTGGTACTGTAAGTGAAATTTTCAGTGAACTGAAACTGTTTCCATGTTGTTCATGTTTTCAGGAACGACAGGCTCAGTGCAAGGCAGGATTAATCATAGGACAGAAAAGGCTCAGCGACCGCACTGAGATGTTAAAAAATCCCCTGACCTCTACATCTTTTGCTGATTACTACCAGCTGGGTTTTAATTTGAGGTCAAATATCTTCCAAGGTGAGGGGATGCACATACCGATGCCTGATCTTCAAAGCTGGGCCCATCTGCCCTGAACCTGGGCCTTGGACATTTGCACTGGGTGGGTAGAAGTCTGATTGTAGGTGTCCCTCATTTACCCTTTTGCCCCTTCCAGCCAGGGCACTCCTTTGTCAGGCTGTAGTGCTTGAGGAAGTTAAAATTACAGCTTCCCTTTCTACATATTCCATTTTCCACCTCTTCTTCCACTCCTATTATTTTGTCAAGGTTGGAGAAGTGAGGATGCATCATGCCTCCATCCTCCATGTCCAGCCCTTCCTAAATGGTACTTGCAACTGAAAGTCGCCTGTTAGTTCCAATCTCATGTTACCTTCTGTTCCAATAGTGACTTTTTTTTTTTTCTTATCATAGCCTTTAGAAATATGGGGTTCTGGAATGCCTTCCCTCTGTTTCCACAGACCCTAGAGATCTCTTCATTTAAGCATTTACAGGAAACAAAGAGTTTATTTCATTCTTGTTGCCACTGTATCCAAGAATCTCTCAGACAAATATTTCTTACTTCAGTTTATCATATACCAACCATGAGTCAGTATATTCCCTGACAATACCTGGAAAACTTGCTGAATATGGAAAACTGTTTTGCCCTGGGCTTTGTGTAGTCATTCAGGAGAGAGGAATACCTTGCTCTAATTATCAAGGAGAGGTGGTACAATAAAAAGGAAAGTAAGAAAGGAGGAGAGATGATAATAAAGCCCCCAAATGGCTAAAAATTGAGCTAAATGGAAGATAGAGAGTCTAGTGAGAATCTGTAAGCATCAAGGTAGAAAAGAAGCCCAAGAAGGCCTTGAGTGGTAATATAGTGCTTTTTGTGAAACTGTGCTGTTGAATAGGAAGTTACTCATATGGTTGAGGAGATTCAAGAGGAGATCAAGTGGGTATTTCAGTGAAGAAAGGGCACTGGGATACAGATAAAGAAAATACTGTGCTATACCCTCTATGTGTATCTCATACTTTAGAATGAAAAGCGGATAAATTGGCAAACACACTTCCTGACTCTGTGGTGGTGAATCTGTTATTCAGCATCTAGTCATACAACTAATAAAAGATATTGGAGTCAATACACACCATCTCCTGTGCCTTGGAAATTGCTGGTGTGACTCCCCTGCTTCAATTCCAACCCTGCAGTAGGATGTTTTCTGCATACAGTTCCTCATTTGCTGTTCCTTGCAGGTGGCCCACTGGAGAGTAGAAGCTTGATGAAAGATTCTTACACCCCCGATGTAATTCAGAAAGCAATCAGAGATCCCAAGAATTGGCATGGAAGAAGGACCGATGACTTAGGTATGGCTTCTGTCAGGAAAAATACATGGTTGGACTTCTGAGATGGGTACCACTCCTGCCAAGGCTAAAGAATGGGTATGGGCAAATGGGGGGAACTGTACATGGGCATTTTCACAAGAGGAGCTTTACACTAGAAAAATCCCTGAGAAGTAATATTGTTAGAGGGAGAGCTGTAACTGAACTATGATTTGCCTTCTTTACAGGGAGATGGCATCAGAAAAATGCCCTAAATCTTAACCTGCAGAAAGCATTTGAAGAGAAATATGGGAAGAACAAAGGCAAGCCTTAGAATAAGGTTAGGGATTGGAGTGCGTTCAGCAAGGGATCTTCTTCCTCAACCATCTAATAAATCTCCATGTAAGCCTTCTGCCATTTGCTTGATAGGTGTCAACAGCAGGTGTGCTGGTAGTGCTCTCTTCTCCCAATTGGGAGAAGGTCTTGGAAGCAGGATGCCAGAAAAAAAGCTGAGTGTGCATGGAAAATACTTCGTTCATCACTGGTAATTTAAGCGTCGGTGGAATGTGAGACACACAGCCTGCAGAGGGTAGAGAGATGCAGTGGGAAGAGGAGACCAAATATAAATTCATCTGCTCAGTATATATGGAGGAATGAGGCAGGTTCAGGAATCTCACTGGGTGAGGTGGGAATGAACATGAGTTTTGAATGTCAGCCTTCTCATGCTTAAGACTGGCCGCAGTGCTGAGTTATTAAGTGAGACCTAGACAGGATGCCAAGGAAGAGGGGTGGGGTAAGTATATGTGTCTGAGTATATATAAGCACAACTTTATGAGAAGATTCATGATGCTTCAGTGTCTTTCTCTGCAAACCAGATAGAAGGGAATACCCAGAGGATACAAAGGCAATGAACCAGGGTCACCCAAGGGCCTGAATGTTGCCTCTTCCACCCCAAAATCTATAAAAAATTCCCACAGCCTCAGAACTGGAGGTATCTAGCTGCAAGGCACACCAGTCCAAGAACCAGATGCCTGTTGGTGCTTTCCAGGTGAATTCAGACTCTTTTTGTGCTTCTTAATTATCAAAGAGTGTTTCTGCAACAGCTCAGGAGCAAATTCAGGTGGTTGGCAATAGATACCTATGTGTGGTAGGAAAGGAGATTTCTCTGTGCACAGTTCTAGTTTTGTTGTTAGGTTTGTCACATGGAGAACTTCATGTAAAATTCTTGCCTAGGCGGGGATGAGGAGTAATGCTAGAAAAACGTTAGAAACTCACCTGAGAGGAGGTGTCAGGGTGTTTGCCAAAGCCTACAAAATTCATGGACCAAGCTAATGCAAATACAAACTGAGACATCCCACCTAAAAGAAACAGGAAAGCTTCAAGAACCCCCTGCACTTCTCCAATCTGCAAGACACCCCACAATGTGACTGGACTGTAACTGAAGCTCTTATAACCCATATACACCTCTGCTAGTCCTTCCCCTACCTGCCAGGTAAATATCTCTTAGACAGAAACACATGTCTCCACCATGCAGTTTGTGGAATCTGAAGTTCAGAGAGTGTATCAGAATAACTCAGGATCACCCGAGGAGTTGAATGCTGCAGTACATCCAGGGTTATTTGGGGATTCCTGTTGTGTTCTTCTGATAGTATCTAGTGGTTCTCCTTGCAGAATCCTGACTTCCAGTCACACGGAGTGTACCAGGTTGGCCCAGCAATCACAAAGTAGCTGTCTGGGAAGGGAGATACGCTGATCCTTCCCCTCTACTCCCATTTTTAAAAGACTGATGTTTTGTGGCCCCCTGATACAAACTACTTCAGGTCAGAAGATTGTTACACCACTTTTATCCATTTGGGCTTGCGTGAGAGTATGCTGAAGTAAAAGCAGTGAAGTAAGTTAAAATATATCCAGTGATTGTCATGTGATAATCATTTTCCACCAGCTATAATAACCATTTGGAATTCAGATGTTGCCAGACATATGGACAAGTCTTTCAAACTAAGGAGACTGGGAAAAAGGCAATGTGTAGAAATATCCCTCGCGTGGATTTCCTCATATATTAGTACAAGAGGTCCCTGTCTTTGCATACAGCACGCAGGCTTCAGCTGAACAGCAGGGCTTGTAGCACCACCCAGTTTTGCACATTGCATACAGCACTGATAACCAGCCTAATAAACGCTGTCCTCTGAGTCTGCAGCAATTCCTAATCCAGAATCAATGGACCTGAAGAGAAATCTGCTGATATTTTTGACATATTAAAAGCAGAAAATTCAGGGCACAGTTAGCTAATGCAGAGGTAAGATCTTAATGTAAGGGCCAAATCAGCATGCAAGTTCCCATGTTTCTTTCTAATGTCTGCGCAGACAGAATACAAAATTCTGGTACAGCTCGGAGCAAATGCCCTTTGCTATCCTTGAAAGGATGCGGAAGATCAGGGAAGGACTTGGAAAGTGCGCTATTCTGCACCAAAAACTGAGGGGGGTTATTGTTTTTTTGTTGTTGCTGTTTTTTTTTTCCCTTTGGTCCTCTTGCTGTGAAGAATAGAGCATACACCTTTTACAAATTAAAATAATATGTTTATAAGCAGTTAATAGTTATCATTGTGTAATGCACTGAAATAGTTGATATCTGATTGATGCCAAGTGAGTGCATGCACATTGTAATCCTCTTTCATCTTCCTCTCTATTTTGCCAAATGATATAGCACAGCCAGAGGCAAGCACTTTCTGACAGATGACACATTGAAAGGTACGGAAATAACAGAGATAGCTTTCAATGAGAGAGCTCAGCTACTGGAAGCAATCAATATCTGAAGTCCCAGAGTGCTGAAAAGACTGATTTACCTAGAACCACATTGAGATGTGTTACCCTGCATGGCACTCCATGATGCCTAGAGTGCTTTGCATAACCAAACAAGCCTATTTAAAGCTAGTTTGGGAAATCTCCAGATAACATGTCAGATGCAGTTAGACAGGACAGCTGAACTGAAATAAGTGCTCATTGCTGCTGAAAGTCTCCCACCCATCTTTCTGCTCTCAGCTGTTCATTCCTGCTTGCTTGTTTGGGCAGGTGCTGACACTTACCTCACTACACTCCAAGTTGATTCACCTTGATAAACCATCAGAAAAGCAATACAGGCGAAAATAGTGAATAGGTTAATGAATTAAATTTGTTGATTGAAGGATCTTGTTACAGTTAAGGCATACAGTGATGGGACATACGGATGCTGAGGAATAGGAGTGGAGAAAGGAAATAGCCTTTTACTTTTTGCCTTTTATATGCAGTGAGTCATGAGACCTCTGCTATATTGTCTTCCTGAACTCAGCACTTTGTAATGCAGATAGCTTGTATTTAAGGGGTTTTGCAAGATGTGAACATTGGGTGGCAGCTCTGAGACAATGTTTCTGCCTGACAAGTGGAGCTGGGGAGAGATATATATATATTTCAGCAAAATACCTGGGTAAAAGCTGTTTTACTTATCTGTAAACAGTGAATGCACTTGAAATACAACTAATTGCATAGTACTATAGCAATTTGAAATACAAGAGAACAATTAAAACCAAGCATCTTAAGCACTTTTATCCTACCTGCTAGTTTTTCCTGGATATTTCCAGTTTAGATTTAAGCATCCCACCAAATGAGATATACCTTATTCTGCAATACATGACTCTTCAAAAAGGTTTCCTGTTCTCCAATAAAACCTTTTTCCTTTTCACTTAACCCCCTAAATTCTGTCTATCTTGGGCTATTCTGAATAATTCCATTCTGTTATTTTGACTGCAAGAGATTTTTTACCAAAAAACTCTAACAGTAAGAACAGATGATACTTACTGCAAAAATTCTTATCAGAATCTTATGACAACTGTTAAGTTCAATCCTGTAGTCTATAAAGCTTGCACTGAACTAAAACTTAAATTTGGAGCTACTTCTGTCCTGAGATAAGCCAAATACCTCATTCCTAAAAGAATGAAGGACTTACTTCTGATCCTGTCTTTAACAGAATGAAGTACCAGAGGTGAGATCACTGCACTTGGGAATGGTAAGAGAGGTTTAGGAATAACATAATGTTTTTCTTGGAGGCAAATGACAGATACTGCCAGGTCTGAGCAAAGAATGGGAATGGCATGCATTACCAAAAAGCTTTCAGGTTATATTAACAAATTCAGTAAACTTTCTAGTGTTTATGATGGGTAGCCATTTTGTCACTTCCAATAAACTCTTTTTCTTTTATGTCCTTGCATTCATTGCTCTTGAGTAAGAAACTTGATTATCTATGCATCTGCCCAAGCAGAAGAATTTTCTTCTCCCATTAACTGAGAAGTTTGAATCAAAATTGATTACTTATTCTCAGAAAGAAGCCCTAGGTAAATCTGACTTCTTCCATTGCCAAACAAACCTGGCAATGGATTGTGTAGCAAGCCCATTTAGAGGCGGGCATGAGGGAGTTAACATCCTGTACCTTTTACCAGATGCATTAATATAACTAAGAAAGGGGATAGGGTTGCTTGAGGACTTTCTTCATGTTGGACTGGAAGTTGACCAGGAGATTTTTGTGGGAAGAACATGAGAATGTAATGGTGGCATTTTTTCAAATTTTATTTTAAATATCAAAGATCACCACAATCCTAGCAGCCTTCTCTGAATCTTAGAGCTGACTGTATTCCTTATAACATTTACTTGTCTACTATTTACACATGGATCTTCCTGGCTTATGTGAATCTTCTCATGGAAGGTATGGAACAGGGTAGAAATTGTCCGTAGTGGAGGAAAACAATCATGATGCTATCAGGATTAAACAGGACTGCACTAGTCTCCAACACAGGTTCTTTGGAAAAGCTGGTTCATTTTCAAGCAAAATGTAAAGAAATATTTGTGGATTCTGAAGTTCCATGAGGACATGGAGGGACAGTAAGATAGTCCCCAAATTCATCCAGGTGCAATTCTGGAGAAGGGTTGGGTGTTGGAGCTGAAACTGCAACCATGACACCAGATTTCCCAGGAGGAAACTCA
>JAWLRI010000654.1:0-38877 GCA_034781795.1 Crypturellus tataupa
AGGCCCCTGATCATCCTAGTCGCTCTGCACTGGACTCTCTCCAGCAGCTCCACATCCCTCTTGTACTGTGGGGCCCAGAACTGGACACAGTATTCCAGGTGTGGCCTCACCAGGGCTGAGTAAAACATGCGTCCCTTCACCGCTTGGGGCACTGGCTGCCCCTCCACTCCCCCCGCACACGTCAGCACCTCCTCTCAGGGGTACCCTTGGGGCAGGAAAGGGGCCGCTGTGTGTGCACGGCTTCCTGACATGGGCTGCGGCAGCCGGGGGTGCATGTGGCTTTGCTCCTGCATTAGGATTGCCCAGGGCACAGAACCTTTAACAGGGCTCCCTCTCCAAGATGCTCCAGACCAGCACACTGTGAGGTCCCTCCAGCTGGGAGAAGGCAGCAGGGCTCTTTATTTTGCTTTTCTCCTGGCATGGAGCATGGAAGCGTTTGCAAAGGCCCCTCTGGCAGCAGCAGGGGGAGCTGTGGTGTCTGCACGGCCCCTCTGGAGTCACTTCTCAGGGCTGCAGTGCTGGTCTACGGGGTTTCTCTTGCTTGCACTGCTCCCGTGTGTGCTGCACAGCCGGGAAGGCCTCACGCTTTGCTCTGAACTCACGGAGCTCCATCTTCTTCCCAACACTAAGGGGGAAAGCCAAAGCTGCTCAGTTGTTCGTGCTGGCAACAGGGCACAGAGCTCCTGCAGGGCTCCCCCATCTCCGCAGCTGCCATTCTGCAGGCCACAGCACCTGCAGCCAAACACAGCGCTTCCTCTGGCACCACTGGCGGGACTAGCAAGGAGCAGCACCACAGGAGAAAGGCGCCCGGCATTTGCACGCATTTACCAGAGGAAGCTCTGCTGGCCTGTTCTCCACAGGCCTTGGGCCTCCAACCACCATGACTCCTCCAGGCAGGCTTCATACAGCTGTGCCCTCTGCAGACCCTGGCAGACTCGTGTTGGCAGCATGCTACAAGGACAGGGAGAAACTGCACGCTGACTGCCACCCTGCCTGCCCCTGCTCGCCTGCAGCCCCTGCACTCACGCTCCTGCTGCCACTCACCATCCCCTGCAGCCAGCACCAGCACCATGTGCTCCCTGGGGCTGCCCCGAGACACTGGGCGGCAGGGGCTGAGCCCAGCCAGCCCCGGAGCAGGGCAGAACAGTGCCTGACACATCCTCCCCGTGCAGCAGGAGCCTCGCTCACACCACACTGCTGCTGGGTGCTCAAAAACCCCAGGCCTGGGTGGGACATGCCGCACACTTACTCTTGCCATGGTGCCCCTGGGCCCGGCGATGCTTTCTTCTCCTTTGATATGGATGGAAGGCCAGGAGGAACCACCGTTTCTGCCAGAGGACCTCAAGTTTCCCTCCTCTGTTGGCCCTGCTGAAAGGCACCATGGTGCTGTGGCTGCTGCTGCTCTGCTTCAGGTCACAGCTATTGTGCCAGACAAACAGAAAGGAGCTATTTCAGACGGACAGGAGGTCAGAGGCAACACCGCTTCCTTCACAAACATCGCTTCTGTCCCTCCCCCATGATCACGGACAGGCAAGCAGGAATGCGAAGGGCACAAACACATGGACCCATTCGCAAGACCAAAGACTATGGCCAAAAGAACTAAGTGAATGGACACATCTGAAGGGATCTCTCAGGCCTCCGTGGCCATACAGATTTGCTTCTCTACTCAGAAGGCTGATACCAGCATTACCTAAATCCCTGCCACCTACCAGGTCTCTTTTGTGGCTGTCCCAAGTAGAGAGTCTGGCCTCAGGAGATGTCTTTTTGACAAATTCTCCTGCTCTCTGCGCACAACTCCCCACTGCTGGTGGCAGCACATTGCAAAAACACCACACAAACAGCTCCCATGAGGAGCAGGTTCTGCAGCTTATGCTCACAAACCAACCCAACACACGAGCACAGGCTTCCCCAAGCCATTGCTCCAGAAGCCTCACCTCACTGCACCCATTGTGCACCCTGCTTTGGGCAGCATTGCTCCCATCACCCCTGCATGCCTGGGGCGCACTGGAGAAACCTGTGCTCGTGACAGCAAGCGTTTTGCAGCAGGACCTCCTGCAAATACAGAGAAAGGAAGCTCTTCACAAGGGCATCTGCAGGACACCTCCCACAATGAGGACAGACTACCCACTTCATGCAAGGCCTACCAGGGATGGAGTCAGCCCTCCTTGCAGACCCTTGTCCTTTCCAGCTTCCCCATATTGGCCAGCCCTCCCTTTCCAGAGCACCACGTTGTTCCCCACGGGCTTCTCCTCCCACTCCTGCCTGGTGTCCACCCTCTGCAAAGCAGGCTCAGCTGGTATATCACCTCTTTGGACACCCTTCTCCTTGGTGCCCCCTTCTCTGCTCTTCTTTTGCTTATCTGCAAACCGGGAAAAATTAGGAGGGCACAGAAGCAAAACCAGCTCACAGAGGAGGCTCACTGAAAACTGCCACACACCTCCCCGCAGTAGAATGCTAAAGGCCCTGAGGCACAAGAAGAGCTGCCCAGCATGAGAACAGGCAACGAGAGCAACACAACAGCTCCCTGTCACAAGCCCCAGAGCACAGCGTGAACAAAGACACCTCTGGAGGAGTCTCACCTCATGAGACACAGTCCAGACCACCACTCCTTGGCTATCCTCTCTTCCATCTCCTCCTCCTCACTTCTCGACATTGGAGGAGGAGGTTGGCGGGAAAGGAAGCCCTGGGCAGCAAGGCGCCCTGTAGGTACAAAACAAGGAAGCTCTTCACACCCGCCCCTCAGGGACACTTCCACGAGAAGGACGTGTCGGCCTGCGCACTCATGGGCTGTGGCTGACCAAGCACCAACTATTCTGGCCTCGCAGTCTGGCTTCCTCAGAGCTCCTCAGTCCTCTCCCACTATTCAACTTGTCCAACCCTTTCATTCTAAAGCACTCCCTGGCCCCACGCTCTTCTTTGGGCATTTCCTTTCTCAGCTCCACATTCTGCAATGGGGCCAGCTCGACATCTGCCCCACTGGAGAAAAGCTCTTTGGCAGGGGAGACCCTCCGGTGTCCCAGGCACCCACACACAGAGTCCCTTGGCCCCCGCATCTAGTGTGCGCGCTGGTACAGTACCTTTTCTACCAGCCCGCTCAGATGACGCTTTCTTTGCAGAAAGCAGGAATTTACGCACAAACCTGGAGGCAAGAATGTGACAGCAGTTTCAGGAAGGGGCAGCACAAGCTCTTACAGCCTCCCCTCCGCAGCTGCTCACAGAGTGGAGAGCTGCTCTCAAACCTCAGCTTTTCCAAAGCAGAGGATAGAACACGATGCCAGTAGAGCTGGAGAAGCTGAGGGCACAAGAGGACCATCCAGGGCCCTTTCTAGGCTGGACAAGGATCCACTTTTTCAGGGGTACAAAACACATGCAGGAAGGAGGAACATCTTAGGCTTTGCCTGGTTCGCTCTTGTTTTTAGACTCCCCATGAGAAAGGGAAGCAGCAGATGAAGGTGTGGGTATGAAGCTGTGGGTATGCAAAGCAGTGCCTAACCTCCTCTCCCACACCACATGCGGGAATGGAAAGCAGGCCCTCCTGCACATCATTCCACCTGGAGACACACGGAGGGCCACTGAAGAAAGAGGGAGCATGCACTCCCCTGAGAACCCCACACAGGAGCCAATGCTTTCCCAGAGCTTCAGGAGGAGACAAGGCCTGGCAGCGGGGCCCTCAGCAGCTCTCACTGGCCCTAATGAAGGGGAGAGGAGAAGCCGCTTGCACAGTCAGTGCTGGCCTGCACGAGCAAACCTAACTCACTGTGGGAACACAAAGACCCCCTCCCGAGGCATGCGGAAAACAGCCCTCTGTGCAGCTGATGATCAAAGGCGGCAGCTTTCGCTTCTGCAAGAGGCACAGAGATGCATGAGCTCCTCCCCACGCAATGAGCCCCTTGCTCACAACAGCAGCCAACTGCCCAGCACCCACACGAGACGCTGCCTCTCCTCAGCTCCCTTGCCAAGGGCTCTCCCCAAGTGCCAGCCCCTGGCCCAGCACATGGCCATGGCCCAGCAAAGCTCTGCCAACCAGTGCCAGCACTGCCAGGCTTTCTGGCTCATCCAGGCGAGGCTAGAGCTCTGCGGGCCCCTGCCCTTCCTGCAAATGAAGGGCAGCCCCAGGGACTAGACACACAGGGCAGAATGCATGCAGCCCATTTCCAAAGAAGCAGAGGGAGCCATGGAAACATCCCCAACATACCGTGAGGAAAGGTTTTGCCAGGTTCCCGGTTGTATCCACTTCTTGGATAAATTCCTCAAAGAATCTTATGGTGATGGTCTTTTTTCAGCACACAAGAATGCCGATGTTTGGGAAAACAAAGTCAAAATCCTTTCCTTCAGTTAAAGCCTGCTCAAGCCACTGCAGAGCACAAGTACGCAGCTCGTGCTCCGGAATGCGTGTGAGCAGTGCAATGTGGGCATAGTTGAGCTCCGCACCTTCCAAAGGGCCTGCAAGCGAAGCAACAAACAACAACATCACCTTGAGAGCCCTGCAGCGGACTGTGAACCCCATGCAAGCAGCACAGCCACCTCTGCAGGAGGCTTCTCGCCTCCTTCCCCTTCACTCCCTCTCCTCACAGCCACCAACCTCCTGCCTGTGGGTGCAACGGCCCTGGTCCCGCATGCACGGCTCTTCCCACCAAAGAGGACACGGCCTCAGTGCAAGGGAAGAACCTCTCCCAACACAGCCCTCACCTTTCACTAACCCACACCCATCACCAACGGTGTCCTCGAGCCCTGCATGGCCATGGGGAAGACCATCTCTCCCTGCTCTGCTTCACCAGTGACCACAGGCCCTCTAGCACAGCCAGCAACACTGCTGGCACTGCCCTGACCAAGGAAGGTGGCTGCCACAATGGGGACTGCAACTTCATCGTGCTGTGAGTTGAAGAAAAGCCTCCAAGAAAGTGTTCGCAGGCAGCATTCCCTGCAGTGGGAGAGCTGCAGACCTGCGCAAGGTCTGCTCAGCCTTTACCAACTGGGTGAGCATGGACCCCGCTGTGACAGAAGGCAGAACACACACTGGAATCTCTATTCTTACCAGGAAATGACCTATTATTGTAGCGGAGCTTGTTATTCATCATAACCATCTCATACAGGTGAAACATGGGTCTCTGAACACTGAACGCCTGCTTGTTCACATAGCAGAAGTAGTTCTGCTTGACATACAGGTGGCCCACACCTGGTAGCTTGACAGTCTGCAAAGAGAAGAGGAAAAAGGGAGAACACAGAGTTATTTCTCAAGAGCAAGAAGCGACTGGTAACTTGACAGCTTACGCTACAGGAGCTTGGTGGCTTCTCCACCCCTGAGGTTCAAAAGGGCATCAAAATGGAGCACTGGGGAGAGTTTTGGAGAAGAGCCTGGCTTTCCACCCTGTTTGCCCTCAACTTCCTCTTCACGTCCAGGAGCTGCTCGGTGAGGGACAAGCAGAGTAAACGACCCTCAGTCTCAGCAGACCCAAGGAGGGACAACCCCGCGAGAACCCCTGAGCAGTGTGACAGCCTCTGTGTCCATGTGCAAGGCAGAGAGCTCAAGAAGGCTCTAAAGAAGCCTCACACGGTATTTGTGCAGCTGCGCTTTGCAGGCTCCACCTGGGGCCTCTTTTGTGCTTTCGGGGCTGCTGGAGGAGCATCATGATGTTCAAGTGGCCAGAACAAGGGGGCAGACAGCTCTTCGGGGGGAAGAGGAAACAAGACTCACCTTTTTGAGCATGAGTACTTGGCGGTAGCACTCGCACACGCTCTCCCAAACTCTAATAACATCTGCGAGGTAAGAGAAAGACGTGCTGTGCTGGGATTCAGCAAGATCATCCCCATCTCAACCCCTCCAAGCAGGTGGCACCCACCACCACCATCCCCTAAAGGCCCTGTGCTGGAGGGCCCTGCTGAGCTGACATTTGAGTGGACTTGCAAACAGAAGCCCTCTGCTCATCCCAGTAGAAGTCTGGAGACAAAAACCCAGACCCAAGGGAGCCTTTTGACAAGGGAACCTCCCATCCGCAATGGGCAGGTGTCTCCATGCTCAGAGCCCCTTCCCCTCCCCTCTACCATCACCATCACTACCACCACCAGATGCAGAGGCTGCACTGACCCACCAGAGGCCAAGCTCAGGAGGAGGCACTGCAAGATCTTCGAAAGGAAACGATCCATCTCTAACACAAGCATTTCCAAGTGCCTCTAGAGAGCCCTGCAGGAGCGCCAGCACAGCTCCAGCTTCTTCTAAGTGTTGGATTCCTTTCCCTTCAGATCCTCCTCACAAACTGACTGACTCTCATCTGGACAAAACCTGCCCACACATTCCTGCCCCAGCAAGAGGATGGTCCTCTGCCCACCAACGCCTCATGGGGAACTCCAGGCCTTACCTTTCTTCTCAAATCTTGCCAGGTGTGGAGACAGCGACTGGAAGAAGTTGAAGGAGAAGCAGTCCATGGTGCCACGCGCCTGGCACGAGCTCCTCCCCTGCCCGTGTCCAGCAAGCCCTGCAGTGCTATTGCAGTGCCTCCCTCTGCCTTCTCCTGCTGCCTACAAAGCAGCTGCTGAGAGCAGCTGCGTGCCTGGGTTCAGCATGGCTTCACAGGGCAGTGTGTACGGGGCGCTGTGGGCAGTGCGGAGCTGTCAGTGCCGTGCGCGATGTCTCCCTGTGAGCTCAGGCTGTATCACAGAGGGCTGCAGGGCCCCAGCCCGCTGGGACACTCCTGGGCTTCACTCGTGCTGGGACACGCTGGCTCCTGCCGCACATCTCCCCCTGCCACAGGACAGACACCTGCGCACGCACATCTGGCCCCAGCACTGAGCTCTCCAGCACCCCTTGGTTCTGCGTCCCACAAGCTGCAGCTCTGCTGCTTCCCCTCATGGCCTACAAAGTGTTTTTGACCTTGAAGGGAACTTTCCCCTCTGAAGCCGCTCTGGCCTGGTCCCGGTCCCGGCTGATAGGGAAAGTAGGTCATACCTGATATTACTGCTCACAAAGAAAACGCAAGATTTGCTGATTTGGTCCTGTAAAAAATGGACCCTCTTTCATTGGCTTTGGAGACCTCAGTTACAGGTGGACGCACCAAGTAAAACCTTCCAGTTGCTGGGAAGGTTCTCCAAATCCTCGCTGCAACAGGGGCTGTCAGAGAAGATTTGGGGTTATAAGGTAGGAAGAGAGTCCTTCTTCCTGTCTAGCTGAAAAGCTGCACAGAGGGCAAGGAGCCAAGGAAGATGCAGGAAGGCTGGAGCCATGACCATGCCCAGAGCACAGTCCACTGTTTCCATTGTGGGTCCCCACCAAGGCTAAGGGCTTTGGGTACCCGGGTCACAGTCGGACCCACAGGGAGCAGACCCTGCCTGGCCATGGCCCTGTCGTGGCCCTGCCCTGAGGCAGCATCATGGTGCCCACAGGTTCTGTTGCCCTGATGCCCTTGAGGTCCCCACAGCAGCACCAGTGTGAGCAACCACATGAGAGCTGTCCCACACCCCGCACAGCCCCCAGCGCAGCCGGGAGCCCTGTGGGGCCCCTGCAGCAGAGCCCAGCCCTGCCAGGGCAGCCAACACGCCCCACGGCCCCGACCTTCCCCGCACACAGGGCCCAGCTGCACCCAACCCCATGACGCCCCACAGAGCCCCAGCGAGAGCGTTGCCATGGCAGCTGACAGCCAATGGCTGCGCTGGGCAGGAGATGATCACTGCTGCCGCAGCCCCTGATAGGCCAGCTGCAGGGAGAGCGCCTGGCTGCTGCTTGTGAGTTCCCGCCCACGGGCAGAACTGATTGGGCAGCAGCAGGGTTGGTCTGCCTGGTGACTGTGAGGTCACCGCTCCCGCAGCGCCTCATTGGGCAGCAGCCAGGCCCTGCAGGGCTCTGCGTTGCTGAGATCATCTGTGTGGAGCAGCCACTGAACCCGGCCTGGGCTCCTGGTGGGGAAGGGCTGGGGAGGCCATTGCTGCCCTGGACGGCGGGGACAGAGAGCTGGCCGGGACGGGGCTGTGACGTCATGTCTTCCTGAGTGCCTGATTGGCCAGCAGCAGGGATGTGGTGGAATGGCACATGTGAGTTCACCTCCATGTGTGTTTAGGGTTTAAACTTTAGGGTTGTGATCCGTGGCGCAGAGTCTCGTTGGGGACTGTAGCTAGTGGTGGCCTTCAGGGGTCCCATCCTGTTCAGGATGAAGGAGCAGAGTGCAGTAGGTTTGCTGAGGAAATAAAACAGGGAGGAGAGACAGAGAACCTTCACCGGAATTACAGCCCACAACTTGCTAGCAAATCCTTCAGGAATGTCAGAAAATGGCTCCCAAAACCATAAAGTATCTCCAGTGGGGCACAGGCTGCCCAGGGCCAGGCACTTCTTCAGTGGCACCTTGTCCTTCCTGGAAAGGGATTCACACCTGTCACAGGCCCAAGGTGCCATTAATTACCCATAGGACACAGAACCCTTTCCTGTTTCTCCCTGGCCTTGGGCATTCCACATTTTGCTCTTTTTGTGGGAACCTCCTTTCAGCATAAACCTGAGAACTTCCATTTACAGGAGCATGTCCCTGCTGCCAAGTTGGGCCAGTAAAAACACAGTGACCTTGGCTCTTGGTATTAGGTTTCATCGCTGCGGGTCTCTTCTCTGTACCACAGCAGAGGCTCTGCAACCCCAATGTCCCACACAAGCACATGTAACCTGGGGCCCAGAGGGGAGCACATGGAGAGGCACAAGTTGTCACTGGACTGAAACATGGTTGGAATAATGGAGATGCTTTGAGACCACTCACAGGACTGGAGAGCTGTGATGTCACAGGACAAATTCCACAGGCAAGATGGTTAGGGGGGAAGAGCGGGGCGGGGTGGATGTCCTTGATGTGAAGGGACAGCTCAGTTAGAAGAAGCTCTTGCATGGGACGGATCAAGGTCTGCATGAGAGCGTGCATAGACTCCTTCTTGGTGGGGGAATTCGACAATCTGAAGGGCAGTGGAGCTTAGGAAAGCCAGCAGGTCTTTGAAGGAGCACAGCCACCCAGCACAAGAATGGTCCATCCCGATGCTCATTAAAACTAGAAGACACCCTGGGAGATCCACTTGGCTACACAGGATGGTATTGTCTAGTTTATAGGGATAGATTTACAATAAGGACAAAACCCAGGTCCTGGCCTTTGGACAGACCCAGCTTTTCAGTGATATGGGCTGGGGAATGTCCAGCTGGGCAGCAGCTCTTTGGAGAAGGACCTTTGTGGGCAGTGAGCTGCATGTGCGCCAGCAATGTGCTCTAGAGGCCACAGTGTCCTGGGCTGTATGAGCAGGAGCTCCCCTGCTCTGTACTTGTTAGAGTACCTCTATCATCTACTGCATCCAGTTGGGGCACCCTAAAATGAGAGGTATAAAAAGAGTTAAACACATAGTTGCAAGGCTACCAAAACCTTAAAGATACCGCATAACTGAGATAGAACATTAAGATAAGAATGCAGAGATGCTAAAAACTAGGTTAGCAGGATATAGGTGCAAGATAGTAGCAAAAGATAACAGCTAATGCTCGCTTCTGCTTCCTGCTTCTCGCTTTACCCGCCAGTACCATGCAGTGGTAGGCAAAGTTCTAACCGCAAGATTGAGCAAGGGGCTGAACAGCCTGCAAAGGTGCCGTCTGACTCCTCACTCGAGCTAGGGGACAAAATGGTCTTGAAAGAATGGCAACGCACCAATCCGAGGATGATCTGTAGATATATTCCCATATAAGGAAGTACTAATGTATATGTAACCACACCTCTGAAATGTATAAAAATTGAGCGCACGGTAACAACGGGGTCTGTTGGCAGAACCCCTGCGTGGGAAGAGCCCGGACCCCAGCTAGCTGGTAACTTTGTCTTATTATCTTGCCGCTACAAAATTTGTCAATTATCTTAAATCTTTGAAACTATTAAATTTGCGAATCAAATTGATGGTCTTTGTCTCCCTACTTCCATATTCGGAAAACGGACATAACATTTGGGGGCTCGTCCGGGATCCGAATGGGAAGAGGGAGACTGGGAAAGCGCAAGATAATAAGACTGGGGAGACCTCAGGGGAGCCGACATTAATCCAGGTGGACGCACCGAAGGAGAGTCGGCTGGAGGTTGAGGGAGACGTCTCTCAAATTCCATGGGGAGGGAAGTTTACGGCATTAATTTCCCATACAGGTCGGGTGGAAACTACTGTCAGTGGTAGTCGGGGCCACCCTGGGTGGAGTGCAGGAGTGCATGAGGGAGGTGAGCGGTGGGGCTGGAGGGAAAGGCGGGTGGCAGGGATGGGACCCGCACGGAGAGCATGAGGATGGTGGGGAAGGAGACCTGGGCCAAGAGAGCCAGGCAAGAGCTTCTCCAGCAAGGGGACATGCATTCCTGGCCATGGGCATTTTCCCTCACATGGAGCAGACCAATGGGCACTCCCTCCTGTAGTTGACGCTGGTTCAGGCAGAACAAGGTGCCACTGAAGATGTTCATGGGCCTTGACAGCCTTCGATGCAGCCACCCAGCGGCCCTCATTAGCCCATTGCCTGTTCATCTCATGTGGTGGGATGAAGAGACGTCCAGGGGAGGAAAGCTGGAAGGGTTTGAGAGGTCAGAACCTGGAGCAGAGACGTGGCGGGACGTGGATGCCTCCCATTTCTGCAGCACCCTCGATGTAGCCAGGATGGGCTTTCCCTACAGCCAGTGCTGGAATGTCCTTGTTTTGGTACAGGACAGAAATGCAGGATGCCCTGGGGCACTTGCCCAGCAGTGACTCCAAGGCACATGGTTTTCCTGCAGGTGGCCTGTGGTATCTGCTAGAGACATGTGGTTGTGCTGGATGCCCCAGGCAAATGACAAGGCACTGTCAGCACTTTTCTGTGCCATCACAGCAAGGCTCGGCACTGAATTACAAGAGCTGCTGGTTAATCCTGGTATCTTCCCATGCCTCAACTTCATAGGGAGTGGGGCTCTCATTATAGTTGGCATCTGGAGACATTTCAGACAGCCAAGGCAATTCCCCACCTGGTCTCATGCTGAAGGATGATGCAGGTCTCCCAGGAGCTCCATCAGAGCAAGCAGGCACTGGCACATGCCTTGGACCTTCTCAGTCTCTTCCCCTGTCACCAGGTGTTTCTATGGGAGCTACTGACTCTCACCATCCATCTCCAGGGTTTTTAAGTGGGGCTGTGACAAGCAGCTCGTGTGCACATCTCTGTACTTTGCTCACTTCAGTTTTGGCAAGGGCAATCCCACCCCTTGCCGATGTGTTTGTGGAGTTTAAGGGAGAGATCTGAATACGATTTCAGACACAGATCTAGGCAGAGACAGCGTGGGTGAAGTCTGCTCACAGCTCCAGCTCACACACAGGGCATGTGCGAGGGGTCGTTTAGAGGAGAAGATCAAGAGAAGGACTACTTGGAAGGGAAGGAGCTTTCCTTCGTGTCTCTGCTCTTTCAGTCTCCATATTATGGCAGGGAGAATGAAGGAACTAGTTTTCTGCTTTGATAAGGAAGTTGCAGTCCTAAGCCTTCCCTCTGAAAGATTAGTAGGTGTGTGAGAAACCTCAGCAAACTGCTTCATTCCCACCTTAGCCTAGGGGCAGCACCAATACCATCTTTGTGGCCTCCTAGGGCTTTATGTGACCTCCTTGTTAGGACCTGCAAGTGCAGAGATGCCCCTGGACATTGCCCTGAGGTTTCTGCAGGGCAGAGCTGAGCACAGAGAGAGTGATATGGGGTCTGTGAGCAGGGGCAGGGACAAGACCCAGGGACAGAGGAAGAGCTGGCAGCAGAGACAGCTGCAGGTAGCAGAGATGGGCAGGGAAGGGGAGGGAAGTGTCAGGCAGGAGCTACCTCCTCTGCAGCCAGACTTGGAACATCTCTCCTGCCACGGCTCCATTCCCTACCTTCTCACCAAGAGACTAAGGTGTCTCCCTCTGTGAGGTGACGTACCCAGCTGGGAAGGTGATGGTTTTCCACAAGGCCTCTTCGTCTCCTTGCCTCCCTTGGCAGTACATTGAGGGAGTTGCTCCCTGTTTCCTCTCCTGTCCATGCTGCTTCTGTTCTTGTTCTCAGCCTTCTGCCACTGTGTGTTTTCAGCTGCAGTTCAGACTCTGATGCTTCCAGGTGTGGAACAGAAGAGTCTGAATGGGAGTGAGGCTTCCCAAGCCTGTCCTGTAGAACTGCCAGAAAAGCAGTCCCTGGGGCTGGGAATGAAGCTGACTCTCCCTTAAGGAGAGCCCATCTTTGGTGTTCCCAGTGGTTTGGCTCTTCCCTGTGATGTCCTGCAAGGTTGCCCCTGCCCTCCAGAAAGGCTCTGCTGTCTCACAACCATCCTGTGACATCTAATCGACCCGTGAGGAAGCTGCAGAGGTGCTGAGGGTATGGAGGTGGTGGTGGGAGGCTCTCCAGGAGCAAGTGAAATGAGCCCTGTGTGTCTGTGGCCAGGAGTGTGGAGACCTCCCTTAGGCGTATGGAGATCGGGTGAGAAATGTGGAGATGGGCATTTAGAAACTGCACTGCTCTGCTCTCAGCAGGGCCAGTCTCCTTTTAGAGGACCATATGATCACAATCACCCTCTAGCTCATGGAGACAGGAGCACAGCACACCTGGGAAAGAAGAATAACACACAAAGGAGATGTCCCCACTCTGCACATAGTGACCGTGGATGCATTTCTCTAAGGACTCAGGGCTGAAGTGTGAAGGATTTGTCCTTTTGGAAACATTCCCCAAGAGTGACAAGGACATCTCAAAGATAGTAAAAACTATTGTTCCTCATGTTTTTGCTTGTACTTGGCAGTAAATATGCTGAAAAGCTCATGTACATCTTGAATGGATCACACCTGCTGTGAAAGGTAGAATGTCCAAATGTGTGGCGTCCGTTCCCCACTTCCTGCTGCTGTTCAGCACGACAGACTCCCTAGAGTCTGTGTATTGAGGTCCCTGCTCCTCACAGAACACTCAATCAGTGCAAAATGGAGCTCAAACAAAGCAACTGTGCTCAGATACTCTTGCTAAGGAGAGGCAAACGGGGCGATGTTGGAAAACTGAATGACTTGGGAGTTTTTTTCTTCAAAATCTCTCCTAACTTCTCAATGTCTTCTCTTTTTAGACATTCTCACATTACTGGAGGAAACTAATGTCCAACAGCAGTTCCTTCAATGAGTTCCTTCTTCTGGCTTTTGTAGACAGGCGGGAGCTGCAGCTCTTGCACTTCTCGCTCTTCTTGGCCATCTACTTGGCTGCCCTCTTGGCCAACAGCCTCATCATCACAGCCATAGCCTGCGACCACTGCCTCCACACCCCCATGTACTTCTTCCTCCTTAACCTCTCCCTCCTTGACCTTGGTACCATCTCCACCACTGTCCTCAAATCCATGGCCAATTCCCTGTGGAATACCAGGGCCATTTCCTACTTGGAATGTGCTGCCCAGGTCTTAAGTTTTTACTTTTTCATTACAGCTGAGTATTCTCTCCTCACAGTCATGGTCTATGACCACTATGTTTCCATCTGCACACCCCTACACTATGGGACCCTCATGAGCAGAGCTTGTGTCACAATGGCAGCAGCTGCCTGGGCCAGTGGCTTTCTCTATGGCCTCCTGCACACTGGGAACAGGGAACACATTTTCCCTACCCCTCTGTCAAGGCAATGAGGTGGAGCAGTTCTTCTGTGAGATCCCCCAGATCCTCAAACTCTCCTGCTCACACTCCTACCTCAGGAAAGTTGGCCTCATTGCGGTTACTGCCTTTTTAGTCTCTGGATATTTCATTTTCATTGTGGTGTCCTATGTGCAGATCTTCAGAGCTGTGCTGAGGATCCCCTCTGAGCAGGGTCGGAACAAAACCTTTTCCATGTGCCTCCCGCACCTGACTGTGGTCTCCCTCTTTGTCATAACTGGCACATTTGCCTACCTGAAGCTCCCCTCCATCTCCTCCCCAGTTCTGGATCTGGTGATGGCAGTTCTGTACTCGCTGGTGCCTCCAGCCCTGAACCCCCTCATCTACAGCATGAGGAACAAGGAGCTCAAGGAGGCCCTCAGGAAACTCATCCAATGAGCCTAAACTCAATAACAATATCTGTACTGGGAGATTTGGCATCAAGAATTTTTTGTTCCTTTATTTATTTCTTATTTTATTATTTCTTTTTCTGTAGCTTTCCCGTAAAGCAAAATAAATGTTGTGATTCATGTCACATGTCACATGTCAAGAATGTCCCATTTGAATCTGACTATCTAACTCTCACACATTTTGAAGTCCAGCTCAGTCTGTTTTCCACTCGGACAAGCAGCAGTTGGGGCAGGGCCAGGGCTCTCATGCTGTGCTGGGCAGCAGGGTGAGCATGGAGGGACTGCAGAGATACAGGGAGCAGATCTGCTGGGAACAAGGGAGAAAGACAAGAACCAGCCTCATTGTGGGGCCTTCAGCCCTTTTCAAGGAGCTTCTGCCCTTGTCCTTGGGCTTGTCCTGAGTGAACAGTGCTCTGCTGGGCACTGCTCATGTGCCATATCCCAGAGCCAGGAGGAGGAGACTCATTTCTCCTCATATCCTGGAAAGCAGTCCTCTCCCTTCCCCACAGGTACTCTCCAAAACCATCTCATAAATCCTTCAGGAACATCTCCAGATGGTGCCAAAGGCTGTGAAATGTCTCAAAGGGAGCCTTGGAGAGGTCCCTTCCACACCTCTGCACTGTCAGATCTCTTTTCCGGGCAGTCCAGTGTGGCAATGTAGGACTTGACGGTGGTCCAAGATCACCAAGGATCAAAGTACTGTGGGATGTAAAAACACAAAGTGTGGCTGCACACTGAGACACTTTGAGGAACCTGAAAACTTATTTCTGTGGTGGGTGGCTCTTTCAGTAGCAGCAGGATGGAGGACTGGACAGGACAGGACACAGCCTTTGTCCTGGAGGCACCACAGGAGGATCTCTGTTTTAATTAAACTCCTCAGAGTGGTTTCTGAGACTGTGGTGCTTAAGATAGAGATGAGGCATCAGTCAAGAGCCAATAAGCCCTTTAACACGTTGTCTGGAGGGCTTTAGTTTGAGGCGATGGCTCCTGTCATGCTAGGTAGCAATGCTGCCTTAGGCACACAAACATGATGCTGCAGTTTGGAAATGACAAAATGTGCGAAAGTTTAGAAATGAGGATTTTGTTTTTCAATTACTGCATCAATGATACTTTAGAGACATCTTTAAAACTTACTTTAATGGGGGTATATTTAGTTGCTGCTCCCCCAACTTTCCGCAGTCGAGAGAGGACGACACCTCCGAGTGTGACGCGCTCTGTGCAGAGCGAGGGGTGGCAGGGACAGCTGTGGGCAGGGGGCTTTTCTGAGCACTGGCCTCTGAGTGGCACAAAGAAACCTCCTGCCTAGCGGTATAGGCCTTATTATAACAGAAATATTTAGAAAATGCCTTTTAAAAAAATCTAGAGATAAATTAAGGAACAGAATTAAAGCAAATGATGCTGTCTTATTCTTTCCACCTTTCTTCATAGTTCTATTTTAGCACACTAGACTTTGGCATGATCTTTTTGTCTTGAAAAGCAAAGTGATTTTCAGACCTGAGTGGGATGCAGTCGCAGAGTCCTGCACAGATGGTGCCATTGGAGGTGCCATGGTCCCCTGTACCCAGACTCCTCTGCAGCCCTGAGGGGCTCTGGGCTCCCGCAGGTCCCTGCGAGAGCTCTCAGGTCCACGCAGGGCGCTCGGAGACACATCTCCAAGTGCCGCTGGGTGCTGGTGCTCGGACACTTGAACTCTGCCTGCAAAGACGAAGGACTTTTTTCAATGTTTTCCAGTGATGAAAGTGTGGAAATGTTCAGGAACTTGATGAATCTGTTGTGAAGATCTATTTATCTGCCCTTGCCTTTTAGTTTCCACTGCTCTCTCTGTTGGACTGTAGAGGAAATCTCTGTGATCACACCCCTATTTTCTATGTCTTGAACACATTAATCATTTCTGCAGCCATGTGGGCAGCCCCTCTCCCAGCACAGCACTTACCCCCCACTCCAGGCATGTTCTGCCCCTGGAGGTCTCCTGTGCTCCATGGTGGCTCCACAGCCCCTTCCAGGAGGATGGGCATCTGTCCCAGCTCTGTAATTGGTGGGACTGTCCTCAGCAGATCCCTCCTGAGCACTCACCCTCTCCAGGGGCCAGGACACCCACAAGGGGCAGCTGAATCCACTCCTCTTTCCCCAACACATCACTCCATGAGCTGTTAGCCTTTGGCCCATGCTAAACCCAGACATGTGTGGAGGGTATTTTTGAGGGCTATTCCCTGATGCCATTCTAACGTCCAGTTCTGGAAAAGAGCCAAGTCTTCAGACACAGAGGAGAGAGCAACCTCTTTTACTACTAGGGAGGCCAGTTCTGACCCAGTGTGGCGCAGATATACATGAGGTGTCTGACTCAGACAAAGTGGGTTTGTGCCTATAGAGGAGAGAGATGAATTTAGATATCTGCACACAAATATGCTTCTCAAACACAGAACAGCTAATCACCAGTGTTACCTGAAAAAAGGATATGAAATCCCTTTCATAGAGTGATGTGCAACTTATTGCTGCTGAAATATCTCCAGCTGAACCCATTTCCTCAGCGGGTATTTGAGCTCCTTGTTCCTCATGCTGTAGATGAGGGGGTTCAGAGAGAGAGGCACTACCGAGTACAGAATGGCCAGTGCCAGATCCAGAGCTGGGGAGGAGATGGATGAAGACTTCAGGTAGGCAAATACTGCATTGCTAAGAAACAGGGGGACAACGGTCATGTGCAGGAAGCACATGGAAAAGCCTCCTGCGTAGCCTGGGATGCAGCCAAGTGCAAATGGAGATGCTACAGGACTTTATCTAGGAGTCTGCTTCCTGCCTTGCTTCATGGCCATGGTGAAAGTAGTGCACGAACATGGTGATGCCAAATTAGAAGAATGAAAACGTATTTCATAATGTGAAAAACTGCCTGAAGTTTTGGAAAAGGCAATCTTTGTTATTTTTGGGAATGTTCTCGCTTATGACTATAATCTGCTTTAGGGGATTGATTCCATTTGATCACACAGAGAGGCTGGTGCTGCTGCAGATGCCCTGGGCTCATTGTGTTCACCTGTAGTGCTGAAAATTTTGCAGGGGGCTCCTGCAGGCCCTTAACTTGTCATTAGGAAATATAACTGAAATAAAAAGTCTGTTGAAACCAGTTATTTCCCTCCATTCATTAGAAAGGGAAGGCCAGACAACGGGATTTGACAGAGACATTTGCACGGATGGGGTCTGACATCGGGTGGAATCTCTCTCCTCATAGACATGCTTTCACCAATCCCTCACACATCTCCACATGCCTGATTAAGCTGAACTTTTTGAAAGACAGCTTTCATTCAGATGATCTGCACACCTGCATTTTCCATGGTTTTAGTCTTCCTCCTCCCCTTGCTCTTTAGCACTCAGACACCTCTCAACTCTTCCCTTGCTGCTTTGAGCTTCAGGGAGTCTTGCAGGAATCTCTGATTGTCTCTTAACCAGCTCCTTTACCATGTGTCTATCCAGCCTTTTCTGTCTAGTTGTGAAAAACAGTTCAGGGAAGGTTATTCCTTGTAAGCTGTGGAGCTCCTTGGAGGCAATCAGTACTCAGCCTGCAGTTGAGGATTGTGTTTTGTTTCCTATGACACAGGATCCAGGTTATTTTGTTTCATCACCCTTAACACTTGTGTCTGTCTGCAGCTAGTTCACATGGGAATTGGTGCACATGAGCTATAACATTCCGTGACTGGAGTGGAAAAAGATTTTGATTTTAAGCCAAGTGATCCAAGTCCCCAGTGGTTGATGAAGGAAGTGTCAGGTCTAGGTAGCTGGGCAGGAATGTTCTCCATATATGTCTCTCCTCAAAAATACTGCTTTTCATGCATGTCCAGACTTCATTAGGAGACACTTCAGGGAGTGGAGAAAGTGCGTATGGCTGATTCAGAAAATGAAAGAATAAAGAAATCTGAAAAAAAACAGCCATCTCTCTTTTTCAGGTGCTCATTGAAATCTAGCTATTAAAAAAAACCCTAAAACCTCATTTCCAATTAGCTACAGCAGAGTTGAAGAATGAAGAAAATTATGGCAAGAATCATGGCTCCTGAGGGGTTTTGCATTTAACTGACCCCTTGGGAGTAGTTGGTGCTGAACCCATGAACCTCTGATGCTGAGAGGAGACTGAAGAAACTTCTCAAGAAGTTCAAGTCAGAAGCACATCCCCAAGTTTCTTGGAGGGTTAATGAGTCCCACAGTAGTTCATTACCAAGCATTCCCCACTAGGGGCTGATGCAGAGATTTGGAAGCCCTGATTGCAGGTAGGCAAAGGCAAAGTGCAGGTGCCTGTGATGCCAAGTCACCCCTTCAGGTATGTTATCAAGAAGATTGACCAAGCAGAGGTGCCCAGGCCCTGAGTAGGGGAATCCTTTCCATCATGCTTTGTCCAGTGCTTTTGGTTGGAGCAGGGTGTAGGTGGGGGTGTTCAAGGCCTAGGGCAGGACACTGACCCCTTGTGTCCCTGGGGAAAGCAGGCAAGGAGGACCCATTGCCAGAAGGAAGAAGTTTCTTCTAGGCCTCAATGGCAGACACACCAGCCATGGCCTAGAGGACACAGACCTAGTTCTTGAGGAGGTTTGTGGCTGTGGCCCTGCCTAGGGCTGTCTCCCTGTCGGGCTGTCCTACACTTTCACATGTCTGTGCCTGTTTCCCTGAAGCCTGTAGACACCCAGGCTGCTTCTACAACCTGTTCTTATCCCAGCATCTCCAGCTTTTCCCGTGTCTCTGTCCTTGGTGACTGTTCTTTGAAACACAAAGGCATGGCTTGATCTCAGTTCCCCTCCGGGTGAGCTCTTGCACTACAGCACTGTGCTTAAGTGACATTTTTCTTCAAATCAAGTCTGTATGTATAGTTGCAGTTGGTGGCTCTTTCCTCTTCTCAATCTCTTTCCCACTCCCAGAACAACTTCCATCATATCTGAAACCACCCTGCAGGTAGTCACAGCCTTCTGCTCTCTTCCCCTTAGCTGTAACACTTCAGCAGGCTAAAGAAGCTCCTGGCTCTCAGCTTTTCCATGCAGATCATGCGCTTACAAGGCCTGAAAAGCAACCTTACACCAGTAGAAGGGCCTGATTCTGGGGAGGCCATCTCAGCTGCTGACTCATAGGCTAAAAGGAAAAAAAAAAAAAAGAAAAGAATTTTTGGCAGAAATCTTAACTTCTTTGCACTGAATGAACCCAAACCCTCCGCTCACAGCATGGGCAAGTGGTGCTGCAGCCTCCAACCACCTTGGAGGCCTGACACTGAACGCACTTCATGTGATGAGCAGAGTTCTTCTACAGTGAGCTCCAATTGGATGCAGTAGATAGAGGTACTCTAATGGGGACATAGTAGGGGGGCTCCTGCTCATGCAGTCCAGGACACTGTGGGAGTTGTCCTCCATCTCTGTGGAGAGGAATCTCCAGGAGATGCCCAGGAGAGCTCAGGAGATCTCCACAGCCCAGGTGAGGGCAGTGAGTGGAGACCCACCAAAAGAGGGACTCCACCATGCTTTCAATCCAGGTACACATGGGGAAAGAAGGGCTGTGCAAGTGCAGGAGAGGTATTGGGGAGCCAGGAGGCCCAGGGAAGGGGCACTGTAGGCACTGCAGGCTGATACCTGCACCCACCATGAAACACCAGAAGCGGGAGCTAGTGCCCACCCAAACACATCTCCTGCCATTGCCAATACTCTGGGCTCACTCTGAGCACTGTCCATGAGCACAGACAAGTCCCAGCAGTATCAGTGGTGGGGATCCCTGTTCAACTGGCTCTGCCGCTCTCTCTGACGATGATTGGGGCTGTCCTCAACAAATCCCTCCTGAGCACTCACCCTCTCCAGGAGTCTGGGCATCCACAAGGGGCAGTTCAATCCAGTCCTCTTTCCCTAACACATCATTTCATGATGTGTTTCCTGTTGACAGAGGATCAAAGCTGTTTTCTTTCATCTATTAGCAGCTAGTTCAGATGAGAATTGGTGCACATGAGCTATAACATTCAGTGACTGGAGTGGAAAAACAGTTTGATTTTACGCAGTGATCCGAGTCCCTAGTAGCTGATGAGGGAAGTGGCAGGTCTGGGGAGCTGGGCAGGAAGGTTCTGCACACAGATCTTCCCTCAAAAATATTGCTTTTCACACATGTCCAGACTTCACTGAGAGGCACTCTAGGAAGTGGAGAAAGTGAGTATCGCTGATTCAGAAAATGAAAGAATAAAGAAATCTAAAACAACCCATTAATCTCTCTTTTTCAGGTGCTCATTGAAATATGCCTAACTTTAATACACTTCTTTCCAATTAGCTATAGCAGACTTGAAGATTGAAGAAAATTATAGCAAGAATAATGGCTCCTGAGGGGTTTTGCATTTGACTGATCCCTTGGCAGTAGTTGGTGCTGAACCCATGAACCTGTGATGCTGAGAGGAGACTGAAGAAACTTCTCCAGGAGTTCAAGTCAGAAGCACATCCCCAAGTTTCTTGGAAAGTTAATGGGTCCCACTGTGATTTATTACCAAGCAAAGCCTCCCCAGGGGTTAATTAGAGTTGGAAGCCCTGATTGCAGGTAGGCAAAGGCAAAGTGTAGGTGCCTGTGATGCCAAGTCAACCCTTCCTGTGTGTTATCAAGAAGACTGACCAAGCAGAGGTGCCCAGGCCCTGAGTAGGAGGATCCTTTCCATCATGTTTTTCTCAAGGGTTTTGGTTGGAGCAGTGTGTATGTGAAAATGTTGAAGGCCTAGGGCAAGACACTGACACAGGACACCTTGTGTCCCCAAGGGAAAGCAGGCATGGAGGCCGTTGCCTGAAGGAAGAAGTTTCTTCTCCTAGGCCTCAATGGCAGACACACCAGGCATGACAAAAGAACATAATCCTAGTTCTTGAGGAGGTTTATGGGTGTTGCTCTGCCCTCAGCTCACTCCCCCTCGGGCTGTCCTACACTTTCCCATGTTTGTGCCTGTTTCACTGCAACCTGTAGACACCCAGGCTGCTTCTCCACCTTGTTCTCACCCCAGCCTCTCTCCAGCTTTTCCCATGTCTCTCTGTTCTCGGTGACTGTTCCTTGAAACACAAATTCATGCCTTGATCTCAGTTTCCCTCCGAGTGAACTCTTGCACGACAGCACTGCTCTTAATGGACATTTTTCTTCAATCCAAGTCTGTACCTCTGGCTTCAGTTGGTGGCTCTTTCCTCTTCTCAATCTCTTTTCCACTACCAGAACAACTTCCATCATCTCTGACACCACCCTGTGGGCAGTCACAGGCTCCTGCTCTCTTCCCATTAGCTGTAATGCTTCAGCAGACTAAAGAAACTCATGGCCCTCAGCTTCTCCATGCAGGCCCTGTGCTTACCAGGCCTGAAAAAGCAACCTCATACCAGTAGAAGGGACCGACTCTGGGGAGGCCATGTCAGATGCTGACCCACCGGCTAAATGAAAAAAAAAAGGGGGGGGAATTTTCAGCAGAACATTTAACTTCTTTGCACTTAACAAACCCAAATCGTGGCAAGCGGTGCTGCAGCCCCCAACCAACCCGGAGGCCTGACACTGCACTCAGTTCACATGATGAGCAGAGTTCTTCCAAAGAGAGCCCCAAATGGATGCAGTAACTAGAGGTACTCTAAAGAGTACAGAGCAGGGGGGCTCCTGTTCATGCAAATCAGGACACTGTTGTCGGAGAGAGGGAGACTGCTAACACCAGTTGGTCATCAGCAAGACTCGTTTATTGATCTTAAGCGTTACATCTTTATACAGTTGTTAATGAGCCTCATACATATTGCAAAGCCAGGCTCAGGATTGGTACACGTACTTATCAGGATTGGTACACATACCTATTGTCTGCTCAGGCTCCTGCGGATTACTAACCGGCTGTACCCAGCTCTTGTTTTTCTGTTTTAAGCATCTTCTTTATCTCAAGGACTAGATGTCCTTGTCCTGCTCTTTCACCTACTTATACTGTTGCTAATTGTTCTTTCTGGCTGCCGTGCCCCTTCTCACATAGCCAGTCTTGCACAAGTTCCTCTACACACTGTGTCCTCCAGAGCATGTTACTGGCTTACATGCAGCTCACTGTGCACAAAGGTCCTTCTCCAAAGAGGTGCTGCCCAGCTGGACATTCCCCAGCCCATATCACTGCACTGTCTGTCCGAAGGGCAGGATCAGCTTTTTGTCCTTATTGTAACAACATCCCTACAAAGTAGACAATGCTATTCTGTGCAGTCAAGATCTTCCAAGGTGTCTTGGAATGTTGTTTTGATGAGTATCGGGATGGACCATCCTTGTGCTGCGTGGCTGTGCTCCTTCAAGACCTGTTCACTTTCCTAAGCTCCATTGCCCTTCAGATTGTCAGATTCCCCTACCAGGAAGGAGCCTACACAAGCTCTCCCCCAGACCTTGATCCATCCCATTCAAGAGTTCCTTCCATCAGAACTGTCCCTTCACATCAAGGACATCCAACCCATCCTGCTCTTCCCCCTAACAATCCTATCTGCGGAGCTTGTCCTTTGCCATCACAGCCCTCTAGTCTTGTGAGTGGTCTCAAAGCATCTCCATTATTCCAAACGTGCCTCAGTCCAGTGACAACTTGTGCCTCTCCATGTGCTCCCCTCTGGGCCCCAGGCTGCATGCGCTTGTGTGGGATATTGGGGTTGGAGAGCCTCAGCTGTGGCACAGAGAAGAGATCCGCCATGGTGAAACCTGGTACCAAGAGCCAAGGTCACCGTGGGTGCATTGGCCTCACTTGACAGCAGGGATATGCTTGTCTAGAGAGCAGTTGTTGGGATTACGCTGAATCTGGAATGCCCAAGGCCAGAGATAAACAGGAGAGGGATTTGTGTCCTACGGGTAATTAATGGCACCTTAGGCCTGTAACAGAGCTGAATCCTTCTACAGGAAGGACAGGGAGCCACTGAAGAAGTGCCTGGGCCTGGTCAGCTGCTTCTCTAACCTCCCCTTGTAAACAGTGGTGATGGAGGGTGAGAGCCAGTTGACAACACACAAACACCTGGCTGAAGAGAAAGAGGAGGTGGCAAAAAGTCGCCCCTGTTTACTTGCTCTGATGGAACAAATGGAGCAAACCCGCATCCTCATGAAGCTTCAAGAGAAGGCCACATGGGGAATGTCCATGGCTGTCTCAAATGACCCCAGATGCCTTCCACTACTGCGTGAGCACCATGCAGTATAAAGCAGAGACCAGGCAGATCATTACAGTGCAAAATATAATATAATTCAGTACAGACCTTTGATTCGGTGACACAGAAATAGGCTGCAGTGCCCGGACAGATGCCTATGTTGTCCAGAACAACCAAATGTCTCCTCTAGGAGACACAGCCTGGGACCTATGGGAAGCCATGTCCCTTTGGAGTCGTTTCTGGGCAAGAGCTCCAGGGCATCTCCGGTTTCCCACCAGCGCCCAAACAATTGGATCCCACCCCTGCCTTTAGGCCAAGTCTATCCCTGCAACAGCTGAGCATGCTTCGTAAATGGGAGAGGCACATCACACCAAGGGGTCTGCACTGGTCTCTGTACTCTGAAACCCTTCTAGCTCTCCTTCTCTTGAATGTCTACTTTCCCTACCCAATATGAACAGGCTGCTAATGATGGTCTCAGAAGGACTTGATATGAGCTACCTAGGAGCGGAGATGTCTTCACTGGGTAACTTGTCCTTCCTGCAGTTTGGTTCAAGAAATAATTCACAGGCCCAGCAGTACCACAGAGTCATCTCAGGTAGCCAGTGCTTATGTGTCATTCCTGCATGGCCCGCTGCTGTTTCTTCCAGGTCTCAGGTACTGCAGAGAGTGCTCGCTTAGTGGGAACCTCCTTTCACCATGTATTGAACCAATCTGTACTTACTGAGCCAGTAGAGATTACGGGTTGATCTGCTGGAAAGCAGCTCTGTGGAGAGGAATTTGGGAGTTCCGGTTGACAATAAAGTGACCGTGAGCCATCAGTGTGCCCTAGTGGCCAAGAAGGCCAAGGGAATTGTGACCTGCATTAGGAGGAGTGTGGCCAGCAGGTTGAGGGACGGGATCCTGCCCCTCTAATCAGCTCCTGTGTGGCTGCACCTGGACTATTGGGTGCAGTTCTGGAGTCCCCAGAACAAGAGGGATGTGGAGCTTCTAGAGAGGGTCCAGCAGAGAGCAACGAAGATGATTAAGGGACTGGAATATCTGTCGTATGCGGAAAGACCAAGCGAGCTGGGCCTCTTTAGCCTGGAGAAGAGAATACTGAAAGGGGACCTGATCAACACATACAAATACCTGAGGGGAAAATGTAAAGGGGTTGGGGCCAAACGCTTCTCGGTGGTGACTAGTGGTAGGACAAGGAGTAATGGGTACAAATTAAAACACAGGAGGTTCCATCTGCATGTGAGGAAGAACTTCTTTACTCTGAGTTTGACATAGCCCTGGACAGGGCCTTGGAATAGGTTTGCAAGAGACTTTGTGGAGTCCCCTTCTCTGGAGATCTTCATGTTCTAGATGACCCTGCATGTGCTGAGGGGTTGGACTAGATGATGTCTAAAGGTCCCTTCCAACCTTAAGCAGTCTACGGTTCTATGATACTAGACAGACAAATGCTCAGGATCCTTCTTGTGCTCCTAGCTAAGAGGCACCTTTTTCTTGGTAGTCATATGTAGCAACTAAGAAATATGATTCCTGCTGCTTAAAAAGTGTTATGGTGCCTAAAGAAGAAAACCTCTAACCTGTTCCATATTGTCCTACATCTGACGCATAAAAAGAGCAGCCCTCAGGGGAAATCTGTATTGTGGGCAACCAAAGCATCTTGTCCCATGGCCGCTCTTTCTGCTGTTTCATCCCACATGACTTGGATCCTGACTTTGAAAAATGCCCAACCTGAAAGCAGCCCTGAATCCGTGATTCTCTCAAAATGCACCAAATCCCCAAACAGCCCCAAAATCCTGCCCTCCTGCACAGCTATGCCCAGTGCAGAGGCCTGTTAGTGCAGGAGTCTAGAAGGGACTCCTCTATTGTCCCATTGGAGAGATTTCACATTGTTTGGTCCCATCTGGAGACATTCCTGAAGGATTTATCAGCCAATTCTGGACAGCAAGAGGAGTGAGCGGAGGGCACTGCTTTCTAGGCCGGTTCTTTGCCTCTCTGGGCCATCTCCATGGCAGAGCCCACAATGATACAAGGTGCGACCCTCATCTGGACACCCTCCTTTAAGGTTATCTCTAAGCACTGATGAGATCCCCTCTCCACCCAGGCCACCATTGACCGTCTCGGCCTCAGGGGTACTTTACTGGCTCATCATCACCTTCTTGCCCACCAGGACACCCAGTTCCTTCTCTGCACATCAGGACAACTCCAACCTGTTCTGGGCCATGGCATTATTCTTCCCCACGTGCTGGTCTTGACTGTGTTGAACTTCATGAGGTTCCTCTACTCACAACTCTCCAGCCTCTCCTCATCCCTCTGAATGTTTCAACAGCTCTCCAATGGATCAGCCACTCCTCCCACTTTTATATCCAAATTGCTGCTCTCTGTCCCTTTGTTATGAATATCATTAATTAAGGTCATTATATGAGTAAATGGAGCAAAACTGGACCCCGCGGGAATACCAGGAGCTACAGACCCCCAACTAGGCTCTGCACCACTGATCAAACCCCTAAAATCTAAACCCTCAGCCCTAAACCCACATGGAGGTGACCTCACAGGTGCCAACCCCACCACATCCCTGCTGCTGGCCAATCAGGGACTCAGGAAGATGTGACGTCACAGTGCCTGCCTGTTGCTGGCCCATCAGGTCTTCAGAAAGACGTGATGTCACAGTGCCCATCCACCTTTTGCTGGCCAATCAGGCACTCAGGAAGATGTGATGTCACAGTGCCTGCCTGCCTGCTGCTGGCCAATCAGGCACTCAGGAAGACGTGACGTCACAGCCCCGTCCTGGCCAGCTCTCTGTCCCCGTCCTTCAGGGCAGCAATGGCCTCCCCAGCCCTTGCCCTCCAGGAGCCCAGGCCGGGGTCAGGAGCTGCTCTGCACAGATGATCTCAGCAGCGCAGAGCCCCGCAGGGCCCAGCTCCTGCCCAATGAGGCACTGTGGGAGCAGTGACCTCATAGTCACCGGGCAGACCCAGCCCTGCTGCTGCCCAATCAGCTCTGCCTGCAGGAGGGACCTCACAGCCAGCAGCCACACCCTCTCCCTGCAGCTGGCCTATCAGAGGCTCTGGCGGCGGTGACCGCCTCATGCCCAGTGCAGCCATTGGCTGTCAGCTACCATGGCAACGCTGTGGCCTCCTGCCCTGCCTGAAGCTCCGCCCTCCCCTGCGGTGGGCGGCGCTCTCTGGCCGGGCGTCGTGGGGCTGGGGGCAGCCGGGCCCCGTGTGCAGGGCAGGTCAGGGCCGAGGGGCGTGTTGGTTGCCTGACTGGGCTGGACTCTGCCGCAGGGGCCCCACGGCGCTCCTGGCTGTGCAGAGAGGGGGCAGGGAGGGGAGCCCAGCTCTGCCGGTGCTGGGGGTGCTGGAGTAGGGACCTGGGGTTGCATGAGCTGCTGTGTTGGGCTCACGCAGCACTGCCCACTCTGGCATGGGGAAGAAGAGGGGCAGCCAGTGCCAGGGCAACCTACCCTGGATTCTCTCCTTCTGCCCCTCAGCAACCCCACAAGGGTTGGAGCTGCCCCACGGCAGGATTGGGGCTCGGGGAAGCCCCATCCCTAGGAGTCCTTGCTGCCACATTGTCCCCAAGCAAGGTGGGACCTTCAGGCAGGACTCCTGAGGGAGCCCCCAGCCCTTTGCAACCACCACCACAGCCTTGGATCCACGGGGTTCTTGGCAGTGACAGTTTCTGTGTGACACCTTGGGAAGGAGCTCCTGAAGCTCTGAGACTTGGTGGAGAGCAGCAGGTTCACTGGGAATAAGAACTGAGGTCCAGGCTGCAGGTCTTCATCCAGCAGTGCCCATCTCACCCGTCAGTCCCCATCTCATTTGACTCAATCAGCAGTTTGTGAGGTGACCAGCTGCCTGCTCTGCAGCTGATGAAGTTGGGGAACATCCTTGCAACCTCCCTTCGTGCTGTTCCTCATCTCTGCAGAGTCCTGGGGACCATCTTGCAGAAGGGAAACCCCATCTCCCTGGAAAACTCTCAGAGATGGGGCTTTCCAAGACGCTGCCAAAGGAAGGACTTCTTTGTGTTGCTTATTCAGTCTGTGGCAGCTCCTCAGTGATGCTGCGAGCCCGGCTCTGCAGGCTGGGGCTCTTGGCCTGTTCTCTCCCCTGTCTCCTGTGCTTCTACCTAAGCCTCCCATTCCCACATGTCCTGTTTAAACTGACAATTTCTAACATCCCCTTTAGGGCGCTATCTGGACACATTGTGACTCCTCCCAATACTCTGTTCACTCAGATCCAGCTGCTGGTTCACCCTTTAGGGGGGTTAAAGCTTGCCCTGTTTCTCTGTAGTCTTTCCCGTTAGCCAAACCCTTACTGTGTGAAAGACTTGGATGGACTTAGCCTACGTTCAAAGAGCGTCATTATTTCCCATGAAACTGTATTCTGCTCTTTTTGTTTCCTTGTAACTAAAAGAAGATCCTCTTGTGCCTATTTGCAGCCAGTTTTCTAAGTAAAGCATGTTGGAATTGGGGCAGATGAGCTATAACATTCAGTGCAGACTTAGGTGGACTAAGGTTGGCTTCTAACGGAGTGATTTAAATTCCCGAGAGGCTGTTGGGAGAAATGATAGGATTGGAGAGATGTGGAGGAACATTCTGCATGCAGTGCCTGATTTGGGACACAGCTTTTCCTGCATGTCCCAGTCACTCTGGGTGGCTATGAATTGGACAGTGTGTGTTGTCACCTATTCTTAGACCACCTAAAGACCAGCTATTCAGGTCCAAGAACCCTTCTTGCTCCTGTCTCGGTGTTCTGCCTATTAGGGTCTTCCTAGCTAGGGGCTTCCAGAGTAGACCTTTCTAACTTGCATAGATAGTCATCATCTGATGAATCAGACTGCAACTTTGGAAGACTTCTTTCTCCACTCATTAGCAAAGGACAAGAAGTGATTATTTTAGTTTACTTCATGAACATTTCCCAGGAGGAGAGAGCAGAAGGAACAGAGAAATTGGTGAGTTCAGCTGGGCCTCTGCTCCTGAGTGGGGCCAGGCTCCTGGGACGGAGGCAGCTTGTGGTAGTCTGGCAGCACTGCCCAGAGACAGCCATGTGCAGGAGCAGCTCCTGTGCCAAGAGCAGCAGGGCTGCGGGCACTGCCTGCTGCTGCCGACAGCAGAGGAGAGAAGGCAGTGAGAGGTGAAGGGCAGTGTGAAGGAGAGAGGAGAGCTTCTTGTGGGAGAAATCTTTCCAGCGCTTGACACAGTGAGTCTCTGGCTTCAGGGCAATGCTGCTGAGGTTCCTGGAGGGCTCTTCTGAACTCAGTGCTTGTAATTAAGGATTGGGATTTTAAGGGACTCTCTCCTGGAGTATGCAGAGTTTAGTAGCAGGAGGAGATGCTTCAGAGCAGAGATTCCCTGCCACACAGTCACAGGGATGGGGCATCCTACTCCCTTCTCGCAGGGCAGACACAGGGGTGAGAAGCTGCGCTCTGCACCCAGCTCTGATGGGCTGTGATTGAGAGCAGGCTCCACTGGGCGCAGGGTGCTGTGTGTTCGGGACAGCGACTCTGCAGCCTGCAAGGGGCAGCACTCAGCCTGCCCAGGGTGCTCCCCACAGCACTGCGGGGAAGCACTGAGTGGGGAGACAGATACTCGTCAGGGCAGGGTCATTGTCCTGCTCAGAGGCTGCTGCGGGGGTGAAGGCTGCTCACAGCTCCAGCTCACACACAGGGCATGTGCGAGGGGTCGTTTAGAGGAGAAGGTCAAGAGAAGGGCTACTTGGAAGGCAAGGAACTTTCCTTCATGCCTCTACTCTTTCAGTCTCCTTATTATGGCAGGGAGAATGAAGGAACTAGTTTTCTGCTTTGACAAGGAACTGGGAGTCCTAAACTTTCACTCCTAGAGATTAATAGATGTGTGAGAAACCTCAGCAAGATGCTTCATCCTCACCTTAGCCTACGGGTAGCATCCATATCATCCTTGTGGCCTCGTAGGACCTTTCTGTCCTATGGAGCTCCAGCCAATGCACTCCCTGAGGCTAGGAATTGGACTGACTCTCCCTGAAGGAGAACCCATCTTCGGTGTTCCCGGTCCTTTGGGTCTTGCCCTGTGGCATCCAACCAGGCTGTCCCTTGCCCTCCAGAAAGGCTCTGCTGTCTCAGAGCATATCTGTGATGTCTGATCGACGTGTGAGGAAGCTGCCGAGATGCTGAGGATATGGAGGTGGTGGTGGGAGGCTGTCCATGAGCAGCTGAAATGAGCCTTGCGTGCCTTTGGCTAAAAGGGGAGTGTGGAGACCTCCCTAGGTGTATGGAGAAAAGGAGAGAAATTAGAGATGGGCACTTTGAAACTGCACTACTCTGCTCTCAGAAGGGCCTGGTGTCCTTTTAGGGCAGCACATGAGCACGATCACCCTCTAGTTCAAGGGGACACAAGTACAGGGCAGCTGGGAACAAGACTAACAGACAAACGAGATGTCCCCAGTCTGCACATAGTGACCGTGGATGCATTCCTCTAAGGATTCATGGCTGAAATGCCAACAATTTGTCCTTTGCAAAATGCTTCCCAAGAGTGACAAGAACATCTCAAAGAAACTACAGAATACTGAACAATTCCATAAAACTGTGTTCCTCAAAACTCTTTGTTTACTCTTGGGAATAAAGACGCTGAAAAGCCTGTCTACATCTTAAGGATATTTCACCTGACCTAAAAGGTGAATGTCCAAGCGTGCCACATCCATTCCCCAGTTCCCACCACTGTGCAGCATGACAGACTCCCTGGAGTTCATGTGTTGAGGTCCCTGCTCCTCACAGTACACACAAACAGTGCAAAATGGAGCTCAAGCAAAGGAACTACAGTAAGAGACTCTTGCTACAGAGAAGTAAAGGGGGGACAATGTAGGAAAACTGAATGACTTGGGATTTTTTTTTCTATAATAGATACTGCTAACTTCTAAACTTCTTCTCTTTTTCAGACATTCTCACATGACTGGAGGGAGCAAATGTCCAACGGTAGCTTCTTCAACGGGTTCCTGCTTCTGCCATTCACAGACAGGCGGGAGCTGCAGCTCTTGCACTTCTCGCTCTTCCTGACCATTTACCTGGCTGCCCTCCTGACCAACGGCCTCATCATCACAGCCGTAGCCTGTGACCACCGCCTCCACACCCCCATGTACTTCTTCCTCCTCAACCTCTCCCTCCTTGACCTTGGCTCCCTCTCCACCACTCTCCCCAAATCTACGGCCAGTTCCCTGTGGGACACCAGGGACATTTCATACTTGGGATGTGCTGCACAAGCCTTATTTTTTTCTTTTTTCATATCAGCAGAGTTTTATCTCCTCACAGTCATGGCGTATGACCGCTTTGTGGCCATCTGCAGACCCTTGCACTATGGGACCCTCCTGGGCAGCAGAGATTGTGTCAAAATGGTAATGGGTGCCTGGAGCTGTGGTTTTCTCAATTCCCTTCTGCAAACTGCTAATACATTTTCCCTACCCCTCTGTCAAGGCAATGTGGTGGAGCAGTTCTTCTGTGAAATCCCCCAGATCCTCAAGCTCTCCTGCTCAGACTCCTATCTCAGGGAGGCTGTGGTTCTTGTTGTTAGTATTTGTTTAGGTTTTGGATGTTTCATTTTCATTGTGGTGTCCTATGTGCAGATCTTCAGAGCTGTGCTGAGGATCCCCTCTGAGCAGGGGCGGCACAAAGCCTTTTCCATGTGTCTTCCGCACCTGACCGTGGTCTCTCTTTTTCTCAGCACTGCAATGTTTGCCTACCTGAAGCCCCCCTCCATCTCCTCCATCACTCTGGATCTGGTGCTGGCCGTTCTGTACTCAGTGGTGCCTCCAGCCCTGAACCCCTTCATCTACAGCATGAGGAACAAGGAGCTCAAGGAGGCACTGAGGAAAATTACTCAGTCCATTCAATATCGCAAAGAATAACTTTTTCATGTGTATGCACTCATCATTCCCATATACTTGGCATCTAGACTGGGTTCTTCCTTCCTTCCTTCCTGCCTTCCCGCCTTTCTGCCTTCCTTCCTGCCTTCCTGCCTTTCTTGATAAAATAAATAATAAAAAATCAGTTCAGTGTGATTTCTCTTCAGGTATCTCTCTTCTGATTCTGACCTGGAGACCATGTTGAAGCAGGAAGCCAGGCTTCCCCCTACATCAGCAGGGAGGGGGGGGGGTCCTCAGAGCCTCCTCACCTGATGTGACTCAGATGCCCCAAATGCCATGAGGACAATTTGGTTTTGGCAGAGCCCCCTTTGATACTACCACAGCAGGTGTTTAATTGCTACAACAATTGCATGGGGGCTTCAGCCCTCTTGGGGACATGTCCAACCACTGCAGGAGAACAGTCTCTTTCCAGAGCTGCTCTCCATCCTTCCAAAATGTCTTGTTCTGCTTGGATGCGTGTAGAGGGCCTAAGCGCTCTCCCAACATGGTGCTGGCAGGGTTGTGCTTCGTGAACATTCCTGGAGCACAGGCAGGACCAGGCACTGGGCACACTTATGCCAGACCTGGCCTCCAGAATGGCATTTTTCTCACAAAAGGAGATCTCCTCTGCTCTGTGCCTGAAATCTGGTCTTCAAACATAGAGTCAAGAATGTACCCAAGGGATTGCAGCACAAAAGGGATTGTTGCTCCCTGCCAAGACCAGGGGTCCATGCAGATCCCCTGGAGTGTCTCCTCCCCGTTCTCCTCCTGAAGCATCTGCCATCAGCACTGTCTCCCGTGGGACAGCCCCAGTCAGGAAAATGCAGAGATTAATCCCCATCTCCACTGGTCACTGAGAGATGAACCCTGAATCCACTCTAACAACTCACCTAGGAATGCTGAGCTCATCTCCTGGACCCCATGGAGTTTTCAAGCAGAAGACTAGGTCTTTCTGTGGTTGCACCCCCTTGGGCATATGTCTGACTCCAGCTTTGCAAGAAAGGCCAGATTCAGACATATGACAAGGCAGATCCCCTTCTATTGTGGAAATGTTATTCTGGAGGCCAGCTCTGGCATAAGACTGCTCAACAACTGGTCCTACTCATACTAACAGGACACATGCACATGGGAACACAGTCCTGTGACCACCAGGCTATGAGAGCTCTGGGACATACCCACATAACAGAGCAGGGAAGGACAGAATGGAAGGGAAGAGAACAACTTTAAAAAGAGAAAGTCCTGCTACTCTGTTGGGACGTGTCTCCAGGAAAGCTGCAAACCCTGTGGGAAGGCTGCGATGATAAATATCTACCATTGCACTATGGGGATGATATATAAGCAAACATGATGTCTGTGCTCGCCAGCTGCCTCCTCCCCTCCACATTCCCTCCATTACAGAGCTGGAGCTCTGTAGAGGGAAGGCATGAGGCCATGGGAATGCCTGGCTGCCACCCTCACAGGAGAGGGCTGTGAGATGATACCCTGGCTTTGACCAGGGAAGCTGAACTCTCCTAATAGACACAGGACCCACAGTGTCACCCACTTGCCATCATCTGAGCCTCACTCTGTGCCCCTCAGTTCACTTGGTGTCAGTGCAGCACGAGACACTGCAAAGGGAACCTCTCTGCATTGCACCGGGGAAATCTGAGGGTGCTCAGAGTTGTGGGCTCTGAGGTTTCTCCTTCTTTGTTGGTGAATGGGGAGGCCTGGCTTGAAGAGGCCTTCACCATGGTCTCTGGTCTCTGATCTTTGATCAGGGCCAAATGAGAGGTCCCTGAGGACAAAAGGCACAAGGCAGGAAATATTGCTTATACAAAAACACTTCATGGAAGAAAAGATAAGAAGGAAATAAACAACACATAGCTTTGATGTTAAGAACCCTGGTATTCTAAGTGCTGCCGTTTTCATCATTTTTAGCATGATATTCTGATATATTCTGCTAGTGTTCTTTTTTTTTTATTTCTCACTGTTTTCCACCATTTTTGAGATTTTTATTTTATTTACATTTTCATGCTAGGCATACACTTTCATTGTTCCTTCCTTTCCATTTTTTCTGCCTTTCATCTTTAGATTTTTTTTAATTATTATTTTTTATTCCGTCACTTAATGTTATTTTTCTCCATCATTTTTTTGTTTTCTGCATTTCTCAGGTTTCCTGCTGTTTCCTTTGGTCCCACTGGTCCCGCAGAGCCGTCACGTGCTGCTTGGGGCTCGCCCCTGTGCTGGGGCAGCAGGATCCTACCTGTGCTGGGGCAGGCAGGATCCACCTCTCAGCACACAGTCTCCCCGGCACAGCCTGTGTGTGGCCCCTGCTCTCCTGCAGTTCCAACCCAGCCCGCTCCTGGCCCCTCCATGTCACCATCCCATGAATTGACCCTCCCTTGCCCTGGGGCAGCACCTGGCACCAGGCACCAGGGCCAGAGAAGAGCCGCGATGCTCTCGTCACAGTCACCCAGGAGCTCCTGGCCTGGCAGCAGGACCGGGAGCAGCCACCTTCATGGTCTTGGAGGCTCTGCACGCTCCTGCTGTGGAGCTTGTGGTGTCATTTGGGAGCTCGCGGGGCTTCAGTGCCTTGGACGCTGTCTCCAGGTTGCCGTTTCTGAGGTCCTGGGGCATCTCCTCCTGCCTCCCCTGCAGGACGCCGGGCTGCAGCTGTGTCCAGCCCTGGGCCTGGCCGTGCTGAGCGCCAGCGCAGGGCAGGTGCTGCCAGCAGTGGCTGTGTGACCCGCGGGGGCCACGGCTCGTCCCTGCGCTCCCACAGCCCCTGCAGGTCCCATGGAGCCCTGGAGAGATCCTCATCCCCAGGAAGGGGCTGCTTATGCCGATCGGTCCCGAGGAGAGGCAGGGCACCTAGGCTAGGGCTGGAGATCGGCCCCTCTGTCACCCTGCTCTGGCAGAGACGGAGTGCCCCGTGATGAGAGCGGTGGGGTCTGGGCCCATGGGCAGGGCTGAGCACAGGTCCCAGGGGAGGCTGGTCAGGGCCACCGAGGCCGACCAGGGCCAACAGGGCCTGGACAGATTCCCTGGTCGCCTTTATCACCACAGAGCTGATACATCAGCACTCAACCAGGATTTGTTGCCGTGGATCCTCCTGGCCCCAACTCTCCTGCTTGTGACATTTCCCTTCTGGCCCTTGGCACTCTTGTTATTCCCCTCCAACCCTGCCCAAAAAGAGTCTGCATCGGCTGGGGGATATAATTTAATTGAAGAGAATAAAACTTGATGTGTGCCAGCATCATGGGCAGTCAGTGGTTCCTCTTCTTTTTCTTACCCGTCCTGCCAGTGCTGAGGAGGAAGAAAGATAGAGGCTGTGTTATGTACAGGAAGAAAGACAGAGAAATACTGCAGATGAGCTCAGGCCATGTATGTTTGGATGTGCTGCTGATGGTGTCCCCTGGCTCACCATCATGTAACATAGACCCTTGTATCCAAACAAGATCCCCATGCACTGCATCAGCCTGGGGCTGAGTCTGCTGGGCCCACACTGGGGGTGATCCTGGCTTTGGACTTCACCTTCAGGGAGCAGTTGGAAAAGGTGCAGACAGACCCTGGAGGGGTCCTTTGTGCTTGGCTGTTCAGGACTTGTAGGTCCTAAAGCTAAAGCCTCTTGTGAGCACTCAAGAGCTCCCCCTTGGGTGGAGGAAAAGGCTCATCCAAGGGCAGCATGACTTGCTCGTGGGGAACCAAGGCTGCAGCAGCACTGACATCTCTCACTCTGTTGCAGTGTCCTCACCCTTGCTTCTGTCCTCCTACAGCTCCTCCACTCTGGTGCCATCTGTACCCTCCATACGAGTGCAGAGCATTTGCTTGGGGCTGCAGAGAGGCACTTAGTGTCAGGGGGGAGACTAGATCAATCCCATGGCAGAAAAACTCTCCTCTCAGGGTGCTCTGACCAAACCAGTGCCTCTGGGATGGGGAGTCTGACTCCTCAATGAGTCTCGGCTGCTTATTGCTCCCTGGCTTCTCCTGGAGCTGGCACATACATACCCTTTCCGCTCAGTCCCCTGTTGTTCAGTCGGACTTTTAACTGCCTCCTTTATGCTGGGCAAGGAGCAGGTCATAGACACATGCTCATCTCCTCTTTCTGAAGAACTGGCATTTCTCCTGCCAGCTTCTCACCAGTTGACTTGGTGTTCCTTCTTGGGGGCACAACTGAACCTTTCAGAACCCTTGTCTGGCTATCTGTTCTGTGTTGCACCTGCAACACAGTTCCCGACAGGTCTGTGTCCTGCTTCTAAGTCCACTAAACTGCTCTCAGGATGCAACAGCGACCAATGCATTGCAAAAGCAGAGCTTAACTGGTGTCTTTGAAAGCAAGCCCATGGCAAAGGCTGCGAGGGCTCAAAGGAACACATCGAAGGGATCTTCTACAGCTGCTGCCCATAGGGTGATGCTTTTGTGCAATTCATGCTGGTCCAAGAAGCAACTGATACTTTAGGAGCGCCTACCTGTTCTGCCCCCTGCAGGCAACCATTCCCAGGCCCTGCAGCTGGTAGTTGGGTTTCATCTGATGCTCTCCTGCCGCCCTGTGCTGCCGCCGGTGTGGAGAGCCTGGTGATAGTTGGGAAGCACACTGCAAATACACAAAACAAAGAGTCGCATGAGCACAGCAGGAGCTGCATCTCCAGCCATTGCTCACACGCTGGGCACCTGCTTCTGCAGCAGGAGGCGGCTCTACAGGAGAAGCTCCAGACGTGTCTGGATGCGGTGGCATCAATGGGACAGCAATCCCTCCTCACCCAAACAGTCTGCAGCACCTCCCTGGAGGAAAGCGGGTGCCACTTTGAGGCTTCCTCTCCATGGAACAAGGAGAGCAACAGGGGCATCCACAAGGACACACTCCAGGACACACATTAGCCCCTGTCCTGCAAGTGCTTTAGCCACTGCAGAGGCAAAGAAAGAGCTCCTCTGTGCTTAACTCTGTCTCACTACAGACTTATTGGGAATAGCCCCCATGGTGGGGTAACCCTCAGACCTCCCCTCCTTTGGAGCCTTGCAAGAGCACAGGGTTTTCCTCAGCTTCACAAATGGGTCTTGGGTACCCAGTCCTACTCTTGGTCAAAAGAAAGCAGCTTCTTTACTCCCATCTAAAGAATGTGAGAAGAAGGCTGTCTTCTCCTGCAATGAGGATTGGCCTTGGGATTGGCTTCCAGAGTAACTTGGAAGCAGAGGCAGGAGAAAGAGGAGCCAACAGGAGGGTTTCCAAGGACTTGCTCTGGCCATCCAGCAAGGGATCACTAGTCCTCACGGCATGGGACAAAAGGCACTCACAGTTATATGGAGAGTGCCCCATGTCCATTGCTTCAAGCCACTCATCTGCCAGGGCAATTCTTCCCCTCCGCTTTCTCATCCTTTCCTTCTCTCTCTCACACATTCCCCATCACTAGTTTGAGAGGTGTTTGGGACTCCCACAAGAGGCAGTGCCTGGCTGGAAGCTTTTCTTCAAGCAGGAGACAAGAAAACCCTTCAGAGTAGAATCTCAGTCACTGTTGGAACAGGAGCGACATGCAGATCTGCTCCTACCTGGGACAGATCTGCGAGGCCTCAATCGGAGCCCTTTGGAACCAGGTCTCCTAGGCAATCCAACCCTTCCTCACACAGGCTCCTGCCTAACCCTTTACTTTTTCTCTCAGCAACGTAATTTCTTGATATGGTGCTTTGTGTCTGCTCTGTCATGTCCATGCTATGAAAAGCTAGGTTCATAGGCATGTGTTGGTGTCCTAAGAGAGCCAATTTGGGACAATAACTTCTCTATAGAAGGGGAGCAGGCCCTGGGATCCTTCTACAGGTCTCATAGGCCTGTTTTGCCTCTGGTGACACTGCCCACTCAAAGGCAGTGCTTAGGGAATGTGCAGGAGAAACTCACAAGGAAAGGGGAGAGCTGCTCGCTTTGAAAATCCAGTAAAGTCCTGTTATTCGTTACCACCCTCCTGAGCAGGTTGCTTTGATTCCATGAGATAGGTCACTTTTCCAATTACCATTCTGCCCCAGGCAGAATGGATGATTCCCAAGGATTATCCTCAGCTTTGACTGTCTACTTCCCAGCCTCCTCAAATGGAAGAGCAGTTTAATGGGTACACTGGGGCATGGAGTCCAGCAGGAAACCTACTGAGAGGTAGAGTTGGGAATGCTGGGCTGCCCTGAGGTCTTGCTCCCTCAAGAGTCACTTGACATTTGCCATCAGGACTGAGCAACAGCTCATCTAGTGCCTTATGCCACCAGACACATCGCACTGGAGTGTTGGCTGCGACACCCCGCACCAAGGAGGAGAGAAGGAAAAGACAGAGCCCCTCACCAGGGTTCAACTGCTCCATTACCTTTCTCAACAGCCTGTCCCCTCTCCTCTTCCAAAAGAGCTTTTCCTTCTTCCATAGTTGGACCTCTCACCTGTCGATGCCTGAGAGATAACGGACCTCTCCCAGAGAACTGGCCATGGATTTGGGGACAGTGGTGGAGATGGTACCAAGGTCAAGGAGGGAGAGGTTAAGGAGGAAGAAGTACATGGGGGTGTGGAGGCGGTGGTCGCAGGCTATGGCTGTGATGATGAGGCTGTTGGCCAGGAGGGCAGCCAGGTAGATAGCCAAGAAGAGCGAGAAGTGCAAGAGCTGCAGCTCCCGCCTGTCTACAAAAGCCAGAAGAAGGAACTCATTGAAGGAACTGCTGTTGGACATTAGTTTCCTCCAGTAATGTGAGAATGTCTAAAAAGAGAAGACATTGAGAAGTTAGGAGAGATTTTGAAGAAAAAAAACTCCCAAGTCATTCAGTTTTTCCAACATCGTCCTGTTTACTTCTCCTTAGCAAGAGTATCTGAGCACAGTTGCTTTGTTTGAGCTCCATTTTGCACTGATTGAGGGTTCTGTGAGGAGCAGGGACCTCCATACACAGACTCTAGGGAGTCTGTCATGCTGAACAGCAGCGGGAAGTGGGGAATGGAAAGTGGTCGCAGGCTACGACTGTGATGATGAGGTTGTTGGCCAGGAGGGCAGCCAGGTAGATGTCCAGGAAGAGTGAGAAGTGCAAGAGCTGCAGCTCCCGTGTATCCGCAAAAGGCAGGAGAAGGAACTCCCTGAGGGAGCTACTGTTGGACATTTTAATCTCTCAGGACATGGGGAACTCTATAAAGAAGAAAAGATACTGAAAAGTTGGGAGAGACTTTTGAAGTAAAGAAAGCACTCAAATGTTCCAGTTCTCCCCACACACATGTACCTCCTCCACATAGCTTCTCTTTCCTGAGAGGATCTTTGTATAGCTCCCTTGCTTGACCTTCTCTTGCACTGGTGTAGTGTGCAATTAGAAGCCGGGATGTCTGCCTATGGACTCCAGCAGTCAGTCCCACTCTATAGTAACGGGAACAGGGTAATGGAGATCACTATTCCCCACATCCAGAGTTTCTGCCAGGTGAAATTCACTCGGCATGTGGAAGGATTTTCAGTATCATCACCATTGTTCTGCAAAATCATTTTCATACTCTCAGCACCTCTACTGAAAACCTGGCCAGTCACGACTAGGAAATGGTCATTGGCACTGAAGAGGGGCCCTGCTTGTGGGATTCCCAACCCCACGGTCTTCCTTTCCTGAAGCTGCACAGATTAGAAAGAGCACTGCAGACACCTCACTGCCAGGCAGACCTCTCTGGTCGACAAAAGACATCATCTAGTCACGTAGAGGCATTGCAGGGCAGTGGCTCTTTGTCTGCTGCTGGGGCAGCAGGAAATTTGCCATGACAGGAGAGATGCCTCTGTGTATTGGAGATGGAAAATTTTTATGATCTGTAGAGTCATAAAAAAGCATTGTGTAAAACAAAATCCAGACCTTGAAGGGAAACACTGAACCTTGATAATACGCTCAGCAGAGGCCACTAACAAAGGAAGGTTGTAATACCCAAATCTCTGAAGAAGAAGGAAAGCAACATGTTATCGA
>JAWLRI010000655.1:0-28292 GCA_034781795.1 Crypturellus tataupa
GGCGCCGGGGCCACCCTGGGCTCGGGGGGCCTCTGCACCTTTGGACGACCCTACGCGGCACCTGCGTGCGGCCCTTGGCCTGTGCCGCGCTACAGCAAGAAGCTCTGGGGACCCTGTGGACCTTGCTAAACCTTGTCACCAAGGCCACGTACCCGTTTTAGTTATGAAACTGTACATATATTCTTGACCCTGTTTGTTATTTTTATTAACATATTCTGTGAATCTGCTTTCTTTGTTTGGGATCTTTTCTGTTTTGAGTCATATTTCAGAGATGTTTCCACTAATTTTCCTCTTGTCCTTCTTGTGTCTTTGAGTTTTTCAGTGTTCAGTCTATTTGCTGTTATGTTTCACTCTATTTGGCCAGGACCTGTTGTATGATATTTTTGTAGCTGTATTTATAGACTGATTTTGAAAACTGCCTGAGAAGAACATCCTCTTCTTGTCATGTCCTGCTGCTCATCTTGTCTCATTTTTATGGTAGTAGTTGTACTTTTTATTATATTTCATTCTGTTTGTCAATAAATATATCATGCATCAAATTTTTGTCTTTTTACATTTTTTTATACAACATTCTCTCAACAGCTCAGCTGCCTCTAGAGCTTTCCACAAATCTAAGGGTTTTTTTTCCTAGGCTTCTATGCTTGCCATGCCCTGCAGTCTTCCACATGACATATGCATTACCTCTTGCTAGGTCTTTTCCCACTGTTCGTTGTTTTGTATGGAAAGTCCTATTCATGGTCAAGTTTCAAGACTAAAAACAATGTTTTTCCATCCTGCAAATGTTTTTTTTTTTCTGTGTGTGTTTTTGTTTTCTTTTTTCTTTCTTTTTTTTCCTAAGCATTCTTTTTTTCTGTACCTACTTCTCTTACTTCATATTCTTTTTTAGCTCATATTTGCAATAAATAATATATTTTACTTCCTAATGAATTTCTTTTGGTTGATACTGTTTCTATGGTATCTTGCATTAAAGGGACTTCCCGAGTTCTCCCTTTGGATAAACTAGCTCTTAAAAGTGAGTATGTGTGCCAAATTGTAAGACATGAATATGTCTCTAAATGGGTAAAATGCTCCTGTCTCTCATTTAAAATGCAGTAATGAAGACAAATTTTAACAACGTAATTTTTTTCTCCAGCTCTGGCAATAGAAAACCTTTGTCTTTGGCAAGTTCCTGCCGAGTGTATTAGTACACGTACTGGGAAATGAGAGGAGGAACCTGGATCACACAAAAATGAAAGTAGGTCAGGGACAGAGCTCGCCTGACCCAAAGGCTGGGAAATAAATCTGATTAGGGACCTGATATGACTGTCACTGGCTCTTTCTTTACACTGAAGCTATTACTCACCCCTGGGACATGCACGGTGCATTATAATAACAAAACAATCTACATCTATAAATCATTAGTCATTATTTCTAAAGTGCTTTGATAACTTTTGTTCCTGAGAAGCCTCAGAAAAATCAGTGCTGTAAGCTCCTTTTCCCATGGGAACCCCCAAAATTATGTAATTTGGAGGTCATTTGCATCGCGATGTTATTAAATACAAAATAAAATTCCCAAGTGGAAGGGGATTTCTGATGTGGCAAGGGCTTGTTGCCTTGAATCAGAGTAAGGAGCCACAACTTGCAATGACTTGCAGGCTTTGTGGTAAAATGTGAATCGAAGTGAGGAATTGCCCCTGTACTTGGAGATGTGGATGTTAGTAAATCACTTTTGATACCTGGAGAGAGGTTTTTATCCTCCCCTACGGTAAATACTGGGTACTTTTGCTGGGGAAGTACTTGCTTTGACCAACTACTCCTTCCATTTACCTCCCCTGCCACAAATAGATGGTAAGTCATCACAAATAGATGTAGAGGTTTCCTGGGCAGTATAATTTGAATGCAGAAACTTATCTTCACCTGTCACACACCAAATGTGATCTCATACTAATTTAGGATTTGATTTAAAACCTTGAAAGGAATTTTCTTTTTGTGGGGGGAAAGGTGAGAAGAGCTGCATTCAGACTGAACCACGAAAGCCAGGACTTCCATGGTGCAAGCCTTGACCTAAAAGCCTACACCACCATGATTTCTGTGCTTTAAAGTGATACTGTTGTGCAGTACAGAAGTATCTAAATCACACATTTTCATACATTAACACAGCTCCCAAAATAAGCTAGACTGAACATCAGCTAATGAATGTCTGTGAAATTGTTGCTGCTCAAGAAGCCTTGGTAGGTTTTAATGAACACAGCATCTCTGAGCATCCGGCCAAACCAATGACTTTCTGTCCCCTGTGCATTATATGATCTCAGCATGATGATCACTTGAAATCTGAGTTCACTCTGGTTATTCAAGTTATGGATGTGAATGACACAAATTCCTGGCTATTCCTAGGATGTTTTACTTGTTTATGGGCTGTAAAGGCAAAATGCATGTCAGCCAAAGAGGATTCTTACAAAATCTAGGCGCAGCTGGACTTATGACAACTTAATAAAGGAAGAGCTAATGTGTTAAGTCAGCTTAATGCATGTGCAAACTCCAGTGAGATCACTGCAATGATACCAAAAATTAAACCAGCTCATTAAGACCAAAGATTAAAGAAATCATGATGGTGTAACATCGACATCACACTACATGATGAATTTGAATAAAATCACAACTGCAGTGACCACAACAATACCATCACTGAAAGCTGTTAAACAATTTCTGGTAGGCAGTCACACACGACCTCCAGCAAAACATGAGTTTCTCTTCCGGCGAGTATCTGGAGAAGCTGTATATAAGCACAACCACTGGGATCTTCCAAACACCACTGAGGTCGTCCAGATGCCACTGCTGGTTTATCCATCTGCCTGAGCTCAGTAAGACTTTTTCCTCTTCTTTCTTCTTACTCAATTGCAATTTATAACAGAGAAAACTTAGAGGATTCTTAAAAGCAAATTCAGATTCTTAGCAATATTGCATGGTTTCTCACTATAATTCATCGATCAGCATTGTGAACTTAGTCTTGAAAACCATCTGCCTTGCTTCAAGGTTCCTGTCTTGCTTTGCCTTGCAGATCAACATCCACTGCAGCAAGATGTCCTGCTACGACCTGTGCCCTCCAACCACCAACATCGCCGTGCCGCAGCCCATCGCTGAGAGCTGCAACGAGCTGTGTGCACGGCAGTGCCCCGACTCCACGGCCCTCATCCAGCCGCCCCCCGTCGTGGTCACCTTCCCCGGCCCCATCCTCAGCTCCTTCCCACAGCAGGCTGTCGTGGGCTCCTCTGGAGCTCCCGCCTTTGGCGGTTCCTTGGCTTCAGGGGGATTCCTCACCTCTGGGAGCCTCTACAAATCTGGCACCACTCTTGGCTATGGATCTGGAGCTTCAGAACTCTCCAGGCTCGGCAGCGGATACTGCCTCCCGCCCACCTCTCGCCAGTTCCTCCAAGGAGCCTGCGGACCTTGCTAAAGGCATCTGGAGCATCCCCAACCTCACTATGGTCTAGGCAGTTAAGTGTTGCTCAAGGTGGAAACACAACTGTGCTGACAGCTCAATTCATGCTGCTTTCCTCTAATTTACATTAAAGCTCTGCTGCACTAAATCAGATTTCTGGATTTTTCCCCCTTATCCTGACTTTGCTAACAGTTTTATGGGAATGGAAGCTCAGCTTCCAGGATCAGGTTTCCATTCCCCTTGGACCTGACCCTGGCAGCTCATAAGCCTTGTACAAACCCCTCTCCAATCCTCAGTGCAGATTTTCCCCTGCCTCCTGTTCTTTTGTGTAAAATTTTTAATAGCCCACCTAAAATGAAGTTCTGGGCTGCTAAGGTTGAGGACAAATGAACACAAGAGAGATTCAACATGCCATGCTGTAGATCTTTAATGGGAAGGAGGGCTGGAGCAGGCAATTGGGGAAAGCAAAGACAACACAAAGCAAAAGTGTGCTGGGATGGGCACAACACAGTCCTGTTCAGGACATAGGGGACAGACAGTGACCAGAATGATGGATGACACCAAGGTTGTGCGGCCAGGGCATGAGGGGCCAAGGGCAGTTGGGGACAGGCAGTCCCCCCCTGCACCCGTGTCAGGGACGGGAGGGGATGGGAGCTGCAGCCCCCAGAAGGCTCCTGCTCCAGCTCTCCATGCCACAGTCCTCGCTTCCGGGTTGCCGCTGGCTCCACGCAGGGTCCTGGGGACTTCAGAAAGCCCCGCAGCTGCCGCGGCGGGAGCTGCCCCAGCCCCAGGTGTAGGGACGGGAACAGCCCATGCCACAGGAGGAGAAGCCGGAGCCGTACGAGCTCCTGCCACTGGCCAGACCCAGTGAGTCACCACAGCCCCAGGAGCTCCCATAGCCTTGGGAGCCCCCATAGCCTTGGGAGCCCCCATAGCCCAGGGGGTTCCCATAGTCTTGGGAGCCGTCAAGTCCCAGGGAGCCTCCATAGCCCCAGGAGCCCCTGTAACCTTGGGAGCCTCCACAGCCTGAGGAGCCCCCATAGCCCCAGGAGCCCCCCAGTCCCAGGGAGCCCCCATAGCCCAGGGAGCCTCTGTAGCCAAGGAAATTCCCACGGCCCCAGGAGCCCCTCAAACCCCTCAAGCCCAGGGAGCTACCAGAGCTCAGGGAGCTACCAGAGCCAAGAGAACCTCCATAACCCAGGGAACGCCCTGAGCCCCAGGAGCCGAAGGGGCTCCCAACACCAGCTGCGCCCGAGGACCCCACAATGCTGTCCTGGGGGAAGGAGCTCAGCACGGGGCCCGGCAACGTCACTGCCACTGGTGGGGGGAAGATGACGGCTCTGGAGTCAGGGCACTGCTGCACGCATGGCTCGTTGTAGCTCTCAGCAATGGGCTGAGGGCAGGTCACAGCGCAGGTCTCCATGGAGCAGGACATCTTCCTTGGGATAACAGGGAGCCTGCAACACAATGCAGGAGACAGGTTTGATGCAAATAAATGTCATTTGAGGAAAGATAAACCAAGCTGGTGTTATCAAGAGAATGAGGAGGAATAAAAAATAAATAGCAAATTCAAATAAAGTTCAAATCAAGAGCAACATCCGTGTACCAGTAAATATATCTCAGAGCATGAATATATTGTGATACCCCTATCAAAAATTTGTTCTGAAATTCCAAATTTAATATTGGAGAAACTAGAGAGTGCCAGACTGGGCTAAAGTAAGACCTTTTTTAAGAGGAAACAATGAATCATCTCCATGACAATCACATCAATAAAACAAACTCTAACAACAATAGAAAGACATAGTGTCTTGCTAGAGAGAAGCTGCACTTACCCTGTTCACCAGGAGATGAAGGCAAGAGAAGTGGATGGAAGAGCTCAGGGTGTCAGAGGCATTTATATGTTTCTCTGACCATGTCTTTGTGTTGCCATTTGTCCTCTAGCCCTAATTTGCTGAAAAACAAATGTGCTATTGGAAGCCCTAATGCTGCCACCTCAGCACCGTACCTCCCAGGTGCTGACATGGGTGTGATGTGACGTACCTCAATCACCACCACCGTGGGGGATATCAGGGACCTTTGCCAAAGCCCAAAGTGCTTATCCCATTTTAATGGTTAGGAGGTGCTGCGGTGGTTCAGAAGCCTTCGGGAGCCACGCGCAGTAACGAGGTGAAGGTCATCCAATGTGAACTGCAAGTTCGGCTCCAAGAGGACACATAGCCATGCTTGGGCTTGAATAGGGATCTATAAGTGTTGCTATATAGCAGGGCTGATATCTTATAGGGTAACTTCTAGTGGGACTTCTATGTAGCTAGCAATGGCAAGAAAACAGTAAATCCTGGCAAAGCTTTTAGTTCATGTTTTAGACTTTTAATTTCATCCAGAATTAATCCAGACAGGGAGACCTCATTTACTTCACTTGTCAAATGATAATAAATTGCAAACAAACAAACAAACTTTTATTAATGCTTCCAATTGCCACTAGAAATATTAGTGACAACCCAGCTTATGGATGCTCAGCTAGAAATATATTAAAGAAAAATTCTGTTTTTCTCCAGAAGTACTAAATAAAAAGCAATACATAAAAGAGTATTAAAGATACATGCATTTAATTGGATAATTCTGCAGCATCATTCAATTATTTTAAAAACTGTTGTTTGATAATTTAATGATATTGCAAAAGATAGGCTTTAAATTATCTCTAAATTGTAAGAGAATTGTACTTTTGAAGTGTCATCAGGATTGGCTGATAATAATGAGAGGCATCTGGAAGATAATGACTTAAGCTGCTTCAGAAACACTCATTCATTCTTAATGCTTGCAGTTTCTGCTATTATCATATTAAATGGAGATTATGAAACAGTATTGTTTAAAAATATGCCGACCAATGTCACTCCTTTTGTTATCCTGAACAGGCTATGACTTATTACTTCAGCATTTGCAATGAAACAAACTTCATTCATGAGGTCAACTCCTTTATTTCGTTATGTATTAATATATTTAGGGAGATTATATGATGGTTCTTCAACAGCTATTGGGGCAGTTTCCTGGAATTTAGGCACCTACTCCCAGGAATCATAAGCTTGGGTCTGCATCTTGTTTGGAAATTAGGTTTTCCTCAGGTTACTCCCAGGAAATTGAGTTGAGTTTGCATAGGAAAAGATCACTGATGCCAAAGATGATACCATGGTTTATTTTTTTACACTGTGAAGACAGTAACCCTATAACAGTCAAGTTTATTTCCTTAAAACCTAAAGTATAATTAAATAGTAGGTGGCCCTACTGATCATGCTATTCTGCTGATAGCCTGAAAGATCCCCTCCTTCACAGGCTGAGGACCAGGAGCTGCTAATTGATAATAACATCACACCTGTGCTTAAAGCTGGGGAGTGGCAATGCAAAGTAAACGAGATTAAATCTCTCCATATTGAGGTTGTTTGGGAACTATGGAGCACCTGAGGCATCAGGGTTGTTTCAGCAATCTGAGCATCATATAAAAGCTCTTCCTTCAGAGCCTTTCTATCTACATTTCCAGGCTTATTCCTTGTGGTCAGTAAGGTAAGGCTGCTCTGACTTCATTGATGTATTTTTTTTCCCCAGGTTTCTTGGTGGTGTTTTCCTTAAGCTATTTGCTAATAAAAATAGAATGTACCTCTTAGACTTGGAAGATGTTCTAGGGCAGAAGAAAAAGAAACTTCTTTGTAGCATTTAACTTACTTCTTGAAGCTGAATCTGACTGGAGAAGCTGTAGAAATAACTCAGTATTTTACAGAAGCTAAAGGTAGATATGTCAAAACATTGGAAAATATCATTTGGTTTAAGTTAGTGTTAAATGAGAATCATTATGCTCTGCACTACAGCAGTGATGGAAGGGAAACACCTTGCTATGTAACAGGTCTTATGTATAGAAGCAGGCGCTGTACTTGCCCTTACAGTAAATGTAGTTGAGAAAGAGTTATATATACCTGGGCACAGGTACCTAATTCAGGGTCATAAGTTCTTTCTTCAGTGTGATAACTTTAACTCTAAAGCAAGCCTGGGTTAGAGAGGGGTAGAGAAAGAAGCGGGGAGAGGGGGGAATGAAACCTGTCCCCTGCAGTGTGTTGCAGGCTCCCTGTTATCCCAAGGAAGATGTCCTGCTCCATGGAGACCTGCGCTGTGACCTGCCCTCAGCCCATTGCTGAGAGCTACAACGAGCCATGCGTGCAGCAGTGCCCTGACTCCAGAGCCGTCATCTTCCCCCCACCAGTGGCAGTGACGTTGCCGGGCCCCGTGCTGAGCTCCTTCCCCCAGGACAGCATTGTGGGGTCCTCGGGCGCAGCTGGTGTTGGGAGCCCCTTCGGCTCCTGGGGCTCAGGGCGTTCCCTGGGTTACGGAGGTTCTCTTGGCTCTGGGGGCTCCCTGGGCTTGGGGGGATCATGGAGCTCTGGGGGCTTCTTTGGCTCTGGGGGCTCCCTGAGCTCTGGTAGCTCCCTGGGTTTGAGGGGCTCCTGGGGCTGTGGGAGCTTCCCTGGCTATGGGGGCTCCTGGGGCTGTGCGAGCTTCCCTGGCTACGGGGGTTTCCAAGGCTATGGGGGCTCCCTGGGACTGGGGGGCTCCTGGGGCTGTGGAGACTCACTGGGCCTGGCCAGTGGCAGGAGCATGTACAGCTGTGGCTTCACCTCCTGCGGCACGGGCTATTCCCGTCCCTACACCCGGGGCTGGGGCAGCTCCCGCCGAGGCAGTTGCGGGGCTTTCTGAAGTCCCCAGGACCCTGCGTGGAGCCAGCGGCAGCCTGGAAATGAGGACTGCAGCATGGAGAGCTGGAGCAGGAGCCTTCTGGGGGCTGCAGCTCCCATCCCCTCCTGTCCCTGACACGGGTGCAGGGGGGGACTGCCTGTCCCCAACTGCCCTTGGCCCCTCATGCCCTGGCCGCACAACCTTGGTGTCATCCATCATTCTGGTCACTGTCTGTCCCCTATGTCCTGAACAGGACTGTGTTGTGCCCATCCCAGCACACTTTTGCTTTGTGTTGTCTTTGCTTTCCCCAATTGCCTGCTCCAGCCCTCCTTCCCATTAAAGATCTACAGCATGGCATGTTGAATCTCTCTCGTGTTCATTTGTCTTCAGCCCCCTCTCTGAGCAAAGCTCGGTGTCAGGCCACGGTAATGGGTCGGGCAATGTGCCCCGTTCAATCTCCTTTTCCCAAATGTGTAATGACAGTTTAATTGGCATCCTTAAGGCATCAATAACATTGTGGGAACGTATGTTTGTTGAGCAATTTAAAAATCATTATCTTCTCTGTGTGTCAGCTGCTCTAGGTAATTGTTATTGCTCTGAGGATTTCTGGTGACACCTCAAAGGCCTCAAAATCACCTTGTAATTTAGCAGCCAATTACCATATAATTGGAACATTCACAGACTGATAAAGGAAGGAAAGTTCCTGCCTGCTCTTTTTTTTTTTTTTTTTTTTTTCCCTCTGCTTTGTTGATCTTAAGTGGTGTTTTTCTTATTTGTTTCTTTGTTTTTCTATTTACTATTCTTTGTTAGCAAATGTTTTTCCAGTGAAAGTGGTGGAGCAAAATGAAACTGGAGATTTCTGACGGTGTTTGGTTGGTGTTTTTTTTTTTTTTTTTTTTTTTTTTTTTTTTTTTTTTTTTTTTTTTGCTCTTAATATGTAATCAGGATCCTTCTGAAACCTCACTTCCCCACTCTTAGTCTCTTAGTCAGGAATCATTATTTGATGCTGTACTGGGGATTTAGCTAGGGGAAAACATACCTTAAGGAAGGAGGAGATGCGATATTACTTGCTGCTACTGCACAGCTGGAGGTATCTCCTGCTGTAGTATGGTTTCACCAGGAATCTGCCTGGCACTGAACTTGCACAGCAGCAAATCTTCCCCTGAGGAAAGGGAGGGAGAGGAAAAACACCAGGAGCTGCCTGCTGTGATGCATAGTGATTTTAATGAGAGGGCAGAATAGAATTAAAAAAAATGCACAGCACAGGAAGCAATAAGGTTCAAGGTGAATGAAACCAATCCTCCATCTCGAGGTGATGGCTGACAGCAAGTCAATTTTTTTACACCAATCAGGAGAAAGGTGCTAAACCAGAAATACTAAAATTAAGACATGTATAGGCCCAATCTTAAAAATTATGCCAAGCTCCTACAGATCCATGAGCTTAGGGAAAAGCCGAGGGTGGTCAGCAAGGCTGTGGCTGTGACCTCAGTTCTGCGTCCGTATTGTGCTTCCAAGGTTCTGCTCATGCCTTCCTGGGTGGCTCTAGCAGGGACCGCAGCTCCAGCGGTGGTTGTAGCGGCGGAATGGCCGCCCGTAGGGGCCACCAAGCCCTGAATACCCGAGGCCTCCGAGCCCTGAGGAGCTACCAGAGGCGATGGGGACCCCTCCGGTGCTGAGGGCGTCCCCCACAGCTGCGGATGCCGAGGATCCCACGGCCGTGTTCTGTGGGAAGGAGCTCAGGAGGGGTCCAGGTAGGGTCACCACCACGGGTGAGGGCTGGATCACGTAGGTCGAGTCCTGGCACTGCCGCACGCAGGGCTCGTTGCAGCTGTTGGCCAGCGGTGTTGGTCCGCAGGGGGTGGGAGGACACAGGTCATAGCAGGACATGTCTGTGGGACAGAGGTGAATCTGAAAGGCAAAGAGGTAATTCACAAAAGAAGTTGCAATTCTGGTCATATCACTGTGCTGCTGAGATGCTGGGGAATAGGAGAAACTGAGTGTTGATTGCAGAGTTGGGGAAACCCTGAGGGCATTGAAATAAGGAGCATAATATGAAAAAATGTGACAGTGAACTGTTGTCCTTCCTGTTGCTGGTCTCTGAAGTAACCCAAATTCTGTCTTACATGATCTTCCCATATTCTTCATGGTCACTTCCTCTTCTATCAGTCTTGGGCAGAAAGCTACTTTCTGCCTGTCCATGAAGCCAACCTTTTCCAAAGTTATTTGATTAGCAAATAGCTTCCATCCTGGCTATACAAACCGAGTGACCCATCTAAAAACTGTTTGGAAGTCTTGCATTCAATGCTCACTACCCTTCAAAGACCAACTGCTTTATGGAAAGACTTCCTTGCAAGGCTTTATATACCCCAATAAAGAGCATAAATATGTTGCTATAGCAAAGAATATGTAAAACTAAAGTATCAAGAATGCAACAAGTCAAGACAGAGAAAGACAGTGAGTAGATCAGACTTACCCTGTCCACCAAGGAGGAGAAAGCAGAAGTGGATAGGAACCTCTGACACCACACCAGCTTTTATACTGTGTCCTAGAGCGCCTGAGGACCTGAGACATAGTTTGTCTGTTTACTTTTTAAAGGTTCTCGCATGTAAAATATCCCCAGCTGATGAGCTGCTTTTTCCTCACTGTTTGTGTTTATTACCACATTTAAATTTCCTTGCTATAATATGTACTTTCCACCACAGAAGTTTCTTTTATCTTAAAATTTTATGAGCCCGGTTAATTCCTGGTCAGCTGAGTTGCTAAAGAAATTGCTTTGAATCCTAAGGAAAATGCAGTGTGTGTCATTCGACATAGATGAATACATACATTAATTATGTGATTAAAAACTCCCCTGTGACTTCCCGTTCCTGCTCTGGAGAGTGCAAATGGTTGAGAAGCAGAGCTCTGAAAAGGCCAGAAGTTGGTATTTTTGCTATTTTGAAGGATGCATCAAATTTCTTTCAGATAGCCAGACAGTTGCACAAATACAATAACTCGGACTGACTCCAATAGCACTTCCAGGGTCGACCAGGCTGATTTGCTCTCCAAGGTCCCTCCTGGGAAGTCAATTGTTTTACTTCCTTGGCTTGGGAGACGGGACCAAAGAGTATCAGGGGCCCAATCTAGTCGTTTAATAGTCAACATCCAGGAAGGACTTTGAGAGACAAGCCTTCAATTTAAAGACTGGGTTTTTCAGGTCCTTAATCTAAGGAGTGTGCAGCCTTAGCTTTAGTCCTTCATCTAACTCCAGGAAAATAATTAAAGTCAGATTGAGGCTGCAGGTGAATTTTAGATGACTCAGAGACATCAGCACACCATGTTCTGTCTAAGCTTACCTAGGACATCATTAAATTGCCAGATAATTTTACTTTTGCTCTTCTACTATTCTTCTGTGTCTTGCATTATATACAAAATTTTACTCCAAATTAATGGCAGCTACCTACAGAAGTGCCAAGTCTGTATAATGTTCATCGTCTTTTTTTCCTCCCTTGAAAGCAAATAATTTTATCTCCATTTTGCATGGTCTTAAAGAGCATTGCAATGTGCAGCATTTCAATTTCTTTTTCAAAGACAATTTCTAGATTAAAAAGTAGTTGAATGCAATGCATAAGCAGATTTTAGGGCAGGGATTATTACTCCAGTCTCTCTTCTACTAATGTTTTAATCAGTTTTCTAGAGACATGTAAGTTGTCTCTAAATTGCGAGTATATTCATGAAGATCTCTTGGGAAATAAATGTTGATTGTGCACCTTTGAAGAACAAAGACCTGCAGAGTTCACAACACATTTTCTTTAGTGGCTCAGACATGCAAATGCTGCATTATCAAAAAAAAAAAAAAAAAAAAAAAAAAAAAAAAGAAGGTATGTGACAATATTTGAATATCATCTGGATAATAGTACACTTCCAAAATCTGTGAGCAGGATGACTAATTGCATTTCAGAAGCTACATTGCATTATGTGACTTCAGAAACTGGCTTTCTTCTTCTTCTTCCTTCTTCATTTTTCTTTTTTTTTTTTTTACTTTAAAACATAGTTATCTGTGTCCAAAAAATCAAATGTTTAAAAATTATGTTCTGTCCATCAGCTACTGCCCGTTCTTATATATGTGATAACAGCACAGATGCTGCCACAATCTGCAATGTTATGGGTGAAGCTCTCAGCCCTTCAGATTTACAAGTCATTTCTCAGTGTTTTTATCAACACAAAACCTTTCCCTGCAGTACCAAAATGCTAAAAACATATCCCTCTGTAGCAACATAGCAACCGTAGCAGAAGTACATACTGTTAAAATGAACTCATCAAAAGATAGGATATACAGATAGATAAAAGATTCACAAATTCTCTCCTGAAGGCGACCAAGCCTCATATTAACCGGCTTGATCTCCTTCCCCAGGAGCTGAATGCTTTAGACATTGCTCTTTGGCCTGTTATAAAGAAGAGCAGGCCTAAATTTTGCAGCCATTTATCAGGAAGAAATTGCACACTCAGGACTTAAATTAAAAGCTCCCACCGTGTCAGTATGGGGTAATCCCAAAGGCCAGAGAGGCAAAAAATGCTGAAGAGCTAACAAAATTCCTAATCAAATTGTGTTGACTCATCTGCAGCTTGGGAAGGCGGAGTTAGCCTAATGGAGCCAGGCGTATTTGGAGCATGCAAACCATAAGGATGAAAGTGACCCTGTGGCTTGTGGTTTTCATCTAATGCCAGAAGAACTCCAGGTAATAAACACAAACAGTAAACAAAAGAAAAATTCACCAGTGGGAGCAATGCCTTTAGCAAGAAAGAATTAATTCAGGACCTGGCATGTTGATGTGCAAGCATGTCCCAGCTCCTGCAGACAGCCTGGGAATGGCAAAAAACTCGGACTCTTTGGAGTGTCCCTCCCTCTTCTCTTATTCCTGTATACACAGTACAGTCTGGCTTCAAGTTTGCAAAATTTCCTCTCAAAACAAATCTTTACCAATGGTGACAGCAAAAACTCAGTGTCTAGCACAGCCAATTAATGTTGTCTTGCTTCCCTGCATGGAACTTGGCTCCTTCCAGGCAATCAGCAGCAGATATCAGCCATGAGTGGAGAGTGGAGCCATGGAGTGCTCTTTTGCTCAGAGCAAGTGCATGTTGCTGCTCATTGTTTCTTATAATGCAGAAACCTGTTTTAATTGGCATTATTCCATGTTATTCCCAGCAGTTTGCCCAAGAGCCTGCGTTTTTGCAGGCCAGCGCTTGGCTGGACACTCCGGAGAGCAAAGGAAGGGCAAGGATGCAATATTGTAACCCTGTGATACCTTTTAGCAACAAGTGGAGTTTTGCTACAAAGCAAAACAGAGAAACCTTTCACTAAGCAGTTCAGAAACTTTTCACTTGCCACTGCCCCCATGCTGTCAGAGACCTTAGTCCCAACCCCAAGGGCTGGGTGGGCTTCCAGCCCCTCCAAAACTGCAATTTTGACTCCTCAACCCTACTAGATATGATATCTATAGGTTGATATATAGGCTGGCATCCATAGGAGACAGCTGCTTTACTACAGCCACAAATGAAGCATGAGTTGTCTGCAGTGGAGACGGCCAAACGTTTAATTCTGGCTAGTCTTCTGCTGCATTATAATATCAAACTAGGAGCTTTCCAGTCTGTTCTATTGTTTATTAAGAAATCTGTCTCCTTGAAAATATGAATTATTTTGTGGAACCGATGTGCTGCCTTTAATTTAGCCTTGCTAATGACTGTAGTCAATATAACTGTGTCAACATCTTTTCTCAGGCTTAATTACAGCTCGACATCAGTCTGTGCAGACCAGCTCCAAGCAGGGAGCATCGCAGACAGGCTGGGAGCTGCATGGGAAGATGGGACCATTTCAAACTTTTTCCCTATAGGGACCAAGGCTTCCCATCTATAGAAAAACAACATTTAATACAACCCAGACAAAAAAACTAGAAGGAAGTAATGGCCCCAAAAGTTCAGATTTCCTAGGCACAGCAGATAGGACCCAGTTTATAAGGAAACTGTGGGAAAGGGTCAGAACTTTAAATCTTTTAATATCTTTCTCTCAGATCTGTTTTCTAATTGAACAAATGTCGGTGGCAAAAACACCATTCAGTCTTCTCTTCCTCCTTTTTCCTCTCCTTTTGTACCCTATTTATACAGCAAACTGAGGTCAGTGCTCAAGTAGCTAGATGCAGCGTTTCAGAAAATGGCTTATGCCCATAATTCCTATTGTTCCTCATGCCCATCTAGATTTTTCTGATATATCTCTGTCTTCTTCCCCATCTACTTCATAGACAGTCTTATCTATGAGTCTACAGAAGGGTTAGGAATTCCCTTCTGCAAGCTTTTCCCTGAAATTAGCGTATTCTGCTGCAAAGGGACAGCTTGTTCCCCTTCTCAAAGGAATTTATTCCACCATTCTTGTTCCTTATCAAAACCATCTCTGTCAACATAGATCAAAGATGTGTCTCGCTCTCCTTTGGCAATTGTCTTGAACATTTTTATTCTGTATTTTGGACACTGAAGGCTTGCAGCAAGACCTGCTCCAAGGTAGGCAAGCTGGAAAAGGGACTGTGAGTAGAAAGCAATACAAGGAGACTCAGAGTATGATGCAGCACAAATTTAATGAGACTGAGAAATGGAAGGAAGCAATGTAAACTATAGGGAATATATCACTTGGGTGCAGTAAGGGCAGTATCCACCCATCCCTTCCACAATGACACTCTCAACAAATTGTAATCTTCTTTGTCCAAGTGAACAGTATCTGTTCAGTTGTGCAGAACAACTGCTAAGATTTCCATGTTTTGTCAAGTCATTGTAAAATACAACAAAGCATAAGCAAACCAAATGTGATCAGAAATATAAGGCAAAGCGTAACAGAAGTAAGACAAGCAGAGGCCTGATTTTAAGTAATGCCAAGCTCCCACAGTTCTGTCAAGTGCCAGTGGAGATGTGGGCACCCAATAGCACGTACAAAAACCATGGCCATGAGCTCAGTCCTGCCTCTGGGTCCTGCTTCAGTATTTCTGGTCCTTCCTTCTTGCACCTTCTTCAGAGCTTCAGCATGGCCCGTAGAAGCCGCTGCGGTAGGTGTTGTAGCGACGGTAGGGCCGGCTGTACCCACTACCCAGGCCCGAATAGCCCAAGCTCCCCAATCCCGAGGAGCCCCCAGAGGAGATGGGAACCCCCCCAGCACTGAGAGCGCTCCCAACAGCTGCGGATGCCGAGGATCCCACGGCCGTGTTCTGTGGGAAGGAGCTCAGGATGGGCCCAGGCAGGGTCACCACCACGGGTGAGGGCTGGATGACCACGGTTGAGTCCTGGCACTGCCGCACACAGGGCTCATTGCAGCTGTTGGCCAGCGGCGTTGGGCCGCAGGGGGTGGGAGGACACAGATCGTAGCAGGACATGTCTCTGGGATGGAGGTAAATCTGAAACACAGAGAAAGAAGCAAATGCAATATGGGAACTGTATTTAAACTCTATTTATACAACTGGAATACTATGATATGGGGAGTACATAGTAAACAAACAAGAGGTTACATGGGAAGGAAGGTATTTTAGCCTCAGATCCAGAGCAAGCACTTTGAAAACAGGGTTGAGTTTGCATTTTTTTCCAGTCTGGTGACTGTTAGGGGAGGTAGAGCTGGTGAATTGCAGGCGGTAACTTACCCTGAGGCCTCCGTGGGTAGTGAACTCACGCAGGAACTGGGGAATGTGCTGGTGCTGAAAAGCTCTTCTCTCACTTTGCAGAGGATGCCCTAACCACATGGCCATAATGCTACCCTGTGAAAGGGCACTTTCAGCACTGCCCTTGCAGTTGCGGTGGAACGCAGGAAAATTATTAGAGCTCTGTCTCCTAGAGAAATGAAGGTGGACTCTGCAGCTTCGGATGAGAGTGCTCAGCTGGAATGGGTAAGACCTGGCTTATTATTGCTGTAGCAAAGCTCCCCTGTTCACTCAACAGTGCACGATGACAAACATCCCCCCTAACATCAACACAGCCTTTCCCCCTCCCTTCCTACCAGGTCCTCTCACACAAGTTCTATCTCAGTCTAATCTCCCAAGGAAAATGAAAAATAAAAGCATTCAAAATTTCTTTAATATGAAGCGGAAGAGCAGGTAGCTGAGGTCAGGGACACTTGTGCTTCTTGTGACTTGTTATTAATACTAACATGTTGAACAGGTCTCAGAAGCTGCAGTGGAAATCTGTCCAGAATTGTTTGGACTAAAGATCTCTCCTTGCCATGAACTAAGTCTCCAAGACAAGCATGGAGCGAGGATTGCTTTCAAATTTAGACATCTGGTGACCCAAGATGGCAGAGAATTAAGTAGCAGTATTGGTCAGCTTGTGAGGACCCTTGTTCTGGTGAACTTCTACCTTAAATGGTTTTTCCACAAACCAACAGACTATTCTGGGTGGACCCAAGACCTCTCTGATGATTTCTTTTGTTCGGTTCTAAGACCTGATAACTTGTTCGGGTCACAAAAGTGATCAAAAGAACCTCTGGCTATCTTGTCTCTGAAACCCCACTCAGCGATCTTTATAACTTCCCACTAGTGCAAAACTTCCCCTTTTGTGTAAAAACTCTTCCCAATTATCTCACTCAGAGCAAAAAGTTAAATGTGCTACAATATGATAGAGCGAAAGTTATAAAATTAGAAATTATCAGGGTAACAATTTGCATTGTAGAAAGAGAATAAATGAATACAGACTTACCCTATTCACCAAGGCAAGAAGGCAAGAGAAATGGATGAGCTTTGGGTTGCTCAGGTTTTTATACTGCATCCCAACTTGCCCAACAACCTGCGACATTCTTTGTGCATGAAGTTGTTTATGAGACAGTTCTGATTACATGTATTTTTACCTCAATATTTGTGTTTAATACTGTTTTACTTCCTTATCTTGAGGCATGTATATCTGACCACAAGTTTCTTTCATGTTAAAATATTCTGACCCAAGTTAATTTCTGGTAACATGAGGATGATTAATTCAGAAGAATTTATTCTGCCTTCAAAACCCTTTTGGGCCTGTCTGGCGTCATTAAAGGGGATTAAGCAGAGTTTACATAATGCAGTCCCTTGTACCAGCCCTTCACTCCAAGGTAAATACAACTTGCAAATCATATAATATTTCAGCTTTTAATGAGCTGGATGTCAACCCAGATGCGCTCTTAGTTTGGGGATTTGGGCCCTTAGGGAAGAGGAGAGACAGAGTTTTGCAGAAAATGACCAGAGACACAGGCACAATGTAATTGCAGCTCAGACAATGAGCTGAACAGTGAGAACTGGGAGAAAATGAGCAATTTAAAGGCTGTGGTATAATCAGAGAACATTTAGGACATTCTTTTTTAACATGTAAGAAAACAAAGAATGTAAGTCCGGTCTAAGGGGATAATATAAAAATACTGCACTTCTATGGAAGTTTCTGAGGCACAAATCTTATGAATATAAGATTCTGTCAGACTGACTCTAATTCTGAGGCTGTTTTCTTAGGCGTTCTTCACCTGAAGACTCCACAGACCCACCTTTATTCCTATCTATCTCAGCTCTCAATATATCGGCAACTGATTTTAGGCTAACTTAATATGCCTAGGTATGTTGCATCATCCTACAAAAGATATAAGGCTTTGCAAAATTCAGCAGTGGAAGTATCAGAAGTTGTATACAAGAATTCCTCATTTCCCATTACAGAATTCATTTCTTCTGCTGCCTCTGCTGTGTCAGGTACAAAATGTGTTATTGACTGATGGCAGCCCAGATAAAGAAGCGCTGAATGTATATGAAATGTCAGTGGTTTCTTCACTTGGTATCAGCTTTTCTGCCACTTTGCTCTGTTTTCTGCATTGGGCAAGCTATAGATATCAAACTTCTTCTCCAAGGAAGAATGAATAGTAAAGGGAAGAAAACATAAACCATCCTTGGCACCAAGATCAGTACTCAGGTATCTTCTCTCCTTGTACTTTAACTACTGAGACATGTAAATCATCTCTAAATTATAAGTGTCTCTGTTAAGATCCCCTGGGAACAGAATCTGGTTTGGCTTGGTCACAGGCTCCTCATGATCTGAGAACTTCCAAGCTTATCCCAAAATTTTATTAAAGCTTTAAGCACTCCAGGTATCATATTATGTAGAAAATTAAGATATGTGACACAGACTTAAACTCTCATATTTCATATATAAGATTTGGGAGTGAAGGCCAATCATTGTGTCATAAAATTAATGGCATTGTTCCTGGCTGCAGGAACTAGAACTGTTTTATTTTTAATTAAAATGTAGCTCGAGATTTCTTTTAAGTCATTGCATATTTCAAGGAGATTCTCAAAGAAGTTACCCTATCCTTTCCTAGTGTCACCAGCTTTTCAATTCCACACCACTTCTCCGCATACTGAGGGATTAATAGGCTTTCCAGAAAGAATTTCCTCTATAGCAGCTGGTATCTAGAAGCCATTTGGGGAATTAATTTACATAACTGCATTCCCAGAGGAATTTTGTCCCCCCCCGCTCAAGTTCTGCTTGGAAAACACAAAATAATCCTTTTATTCGGTATAAGGTTGGGTACCTCTGCATAACATTTTTGTTTATATTGCACATCCCTCATGTATTCTTTTCTGCATTGTTGTTTGAGCCCAGACACAGAATAAGGTGTCCTGTATGTCCCATCTAGGATCTCTGGTAGAGGCAGAACCTGCGGCTTGAACTTCACCTCCCTGAAGGCAGATGTCTCCAAAGCCAGTAAGCTGTAAATCATCTTCAGGGCTCCTACCTCACGATAGGGATGTTCATTGTGAATGTTATTCAAATATTGTTATGAAGAGCTTTAAAATAATCAAAGTTTGAGGTTTGTTTTTACATCTTACTGTGGTCTAATAATCTTAAACAATTTATGTTACAATTCCTCCCTTTGTGAAAAAATAAATGTAACTAACTACTGCATACAGATTGGTGGTGTATTTCTGCAAAGAGACAGGTTTAGTGTGGTTCTTACAATAGAGATTAAAAGGCTTCCTCTAAATCAATGTTATGCAGCAAGAGTAAACAAATTCTTGATCTGGAAGATCACATCCTGTAGAAATGATCTCTTGGAATAGAGGCAGCGAGCCTGATATTTTATATCTGATCAATGTGAAATAGAAAGAAAATTAACCTTCATTTTAAAAAGAAAACCTTGAAACAGTAAGAAAATTTATCTAGCACAAGCTACTATTTGGCGCTACAGACCAAACAAACACCAGAACACTTAGATTATGATGCAACACAACTTTAATGTTGAAAAGTAGAATAAAAAAGTGTGAAGTATAAAGAAGATATTTCCAGGCTTCAATAAGAAAAGCACTAAAGCCTTTTCATGCTGGGTGTCATCTTTTCTCAGACTGCTGTGTGCTGTGACATTCAAGTCCATGCTACAGCAATAGAAAAGCAAGCATTTCTTTAGAAATATAAAGTATAAAAAGAGTAAAACAAGCAAAGGCCTGATTTTAGCTCTCACAATTCCATTAATGGCAGGGGGAGTTGTGGGCACCCAACACTTATGTCAAAAAAAACATGAGCTCAGTCCTGCATCCGGGTCCTGTTTCAGCATTCCTGGTCCTTCCTTCTTGCATCTTCTTCAGTACGGCCCGCAGGAGCCGCTGCGGTAGATGTTGTAGCGACGGTTGGGCTGACTGAAACTGCTGCCCAGGCCCGAATAGCCCAAGCTCCCCAATCCCAAGGAGCTACCAGAGTTGATGGGGACTCCCTCCTGGCTGAGGATGCTGCCAACAGCTGCAGAGGTGGAGGATCCCACGGCTGTGTTCTGCGGGAAGGAGTTCAGGATGGGCCCAGGCAGGGTCAGCGCTACGGGCGAGGGCTGGATCACGTAGGTCGAGTCCTGGCACTGCCGCACGCAGGGCTCGTTGCAGCTGTTGGCCAGCGGCGTTGGGCCGCAGGGGGTTGGAGGACACAGGTCGTAGCAGGACATGTCTGCAGGATGCAGGGAAAGCTGAAATAGAGAAGAAATCAAGTGCAACATAGAGTCTATGTTAAAGCTATGAGACACCCGGATAATATATTTGGAAAGTAACTATAGAGAGTGGTAATTACTTATTAGACAAAAAAACACAGTAGTTTGAAAATAGCATAATCTGATTTCTCTTTCTCTTTGCCAGCATTTTGTTCAGCCAAGAATACTGGGAGCCTTGAAAAAAACATGTTTAAGAGAAGATCTTTGCTCCCAGACATCTTATAAATGGAACTGAACAGGTAAACCTGGAGTGGGGAAAGGATTTTTTTCCAGATCAGAAGTTTCTACTCTAGTTAGAGGCCGATGAAATTGAGTCTACTGGAATAAACATTTTCCTGTCCATGGAAAAGAGAAGTTTGGATAGATTCAGGAATTCAGAAGGGTTTTCTTTCTATCTAGTTACAGATTCTGAAAACGAGACTATTTCCATCCAGGCCCTTTTATCTCCGGTTTTGACTGGTCTCTAGAATGGAGCATGAAACTGCTTATTTTGAGTGAGTTATTCTTGCCAGGATGCTCCAAGTCCTGTATCAGCATGCCCTGTATGAATTATTCCTTTCTTTCTGAAGGAAGTAAACCTTTCTAATTTTCTTCCCCAAAAGAGAAAAAACAAGCAATCCTCTAATATTTATCAAGAACAGAGGGCAATATAAAAGTAGTCATCAAAGTAAAAACTTAACATGTAAAAAGACACTAGGTAGGTTCAGACTTACCTGTTCACCAGGGCGAAAAAGGCAAGAGAAGTGGATGGAAGAGTCTGGGGTTGTATAGGCTTTTATACTGTATCCAGACTGCCTGAGGATCTGAAATATGGATTATGCATGGAATTATTTAATGATCAGTACTTTTGCATGCAAAATCTACCAAACTGGTTAAACATTTTATTTTAAAATATCGTTTTGTATTTCTGTGTTTTTCCCCTCACCTATTACATTCCATCAGAGACTTTCATCTTCAACCCTATGCACTCTCTGTGGTGATTCATCTGAATTGCAGCAATAATTATATTGCTTCCTAAGGCCAATACACTACTTATATTTCATTTTGGTCTTCAGGACAGAGCTTAATGAGAGCATACGCGATGCATAGTCCTTACTTAAGACCTCACTCCTTTAGGTGAACGATCATTTCACTCAGCAGGACTGAGCTTGATTCCTAAGCATTTGCATTTCAAGGACTCAGCCTGACCACAAAACTAGATATATAGCAGATATTCCCAATTTTTATACATCTGCATCATTTCAATCCCACGCAATTCAGAAGAGAACCAAATTTCCATAAGTATTGCAAAGGTCAAAGAAATTATGAGCTGTGAGAACTTCTGATCAGAGATACAACACTTTCTAGACCTGCTCAAGCTCAGTCATGGTTTTTCAAGGCTGCATAAACACAACTAATGCAAACACATGTAAGAACGTATTTTTTTTACCTGATCAAAATTTTATCATCTTGTTCTTCATTAGGGTGACAAGCAATCACATTCTAATGAGAGAATTTGCTGAGTCAGTCCTATTGCTTTGGGACATTTATTGACTGCCTCTAATTCTGGATCTGATTTCCATGCAGACTTTCATCTGAGGAATCACCATTACTCATGGTTAAAAGCCCAGGGAGTCATAGGAATGTGCAGCAATCTTTATGTCAGATTGAATATGAATGTGTATGCTAAGATAGCTTTTGAGCATCGGTTCTTAGAGACAGAGCACTGCCTAAACTAAACTGTGATGTCAGGAGAAGTTACACCCAGTAGTTCTCCATTTATCAGTACACGATTTACATCCCCTCTGCAACTGGAGTGACCCATGCTGGTTGCACTCCAGATGACTGGAAATGCTTACACAAATGGAGAATATGCAAAGACAAGGAATCAGGTCACTCCAGGTGCCACAGCTCCTCAGCAAGAGATGTGAATTAATGCTAAATGAAGGGCGTATTTTTGATGCGCCTTCAGAAGAACAAAGCCCTCCAATGTCCAGAGCAACCTTTCACTAATGGCTCAGAACTGCAACGTTTCATGCTGCCTAATGTTCATGGTATGCGACAAGATGCTAACGTCAGCCGGGTTGGAAGTATGTGACTCAAGATCAAGTCACAAAATGCAGGCACCTTGAGAAAATGTATCTTATTACAAATTGTTATAACATTATTAAAAAAAAAAAAAACAGATCATCTTCTGCAGATTCCTAGGACATCATGTTCTAATGACTCTTAATAGAAACCTACCTTCTTTTTACTAGAAACTTACCTTCTTTTTACAAGAACCACTGCTTTTCTCCTTCCTCAAAATCTCTGATAGCCAATGTACTTCTTGTAGTCTTTACACATTCTAAAAATCTGTTTCCTTATGGAAACTGAAAGCTATGACTCACTTGGAGAATTCCTTCCCCTAACATCTATGCAAAGGTAGCTAAAGAATGCTAACTTTTCCTCCATTCTTCCCTCTATGGACATAAGAAGTTCTCCTTGGAGGGCATATAATACTTCAGAAAGAGACTCATTAAAGATCTAGGAATATTTTCATTGATATTCTGCCAGTTTAGCCTAAGCAACATTTGGATTTTATGAAAAAGTTTGAAAGTCTTTGGATCTTGCTCTTTGGGATTAAAGATGGTCAACCAAAACATACCAACTTCCTTATAGATCACTAATGGGGTTTCACAGCCCAGGCTCTCAATTAAAACATCGTGATAAACAGGAGTGCGTTCATAAGAGGCTAGGGAGCTACTAAATTGCAGAAGAGATGACAAATTACTTACAGGAATGGAAATCTGTGTCGTCTTATGTTAACTTCAGAGGTGTGAGTGTAAAATAGTATAAAGCATTCAAATGATCCATAAGTGTCTGAGATGAAAGGACCTCTGAAGAAGGCTTTTCATCTGATGTCAAGATGAGACCAGACTAGAACACAAACCATAAATGAAGCAATTTAACTAGTGGGGACAATTTATCCAGCAACAACCTTTGTGTGATAGCCACAATCGTTTGAAGTACAAAAAAAGTGTCAGCTCCTCCCTAAACCAGAACATCTTCAGAATTTCCTGAAGATCTGTTGCTTTAATATCCCCAATGACCATGGGAATTCTGTTTTTTAATCTCATTTCCTTGCTTTCACAGAAAATGAGCTTCTTAAATCTTTTTAATGTGTAAAGCTAGATTTCAGCTGCAAAATACAGTATTTTCTCAATTGTGAGCTCTGAATACATCATTTGACTCTCATTTGTGTCTCCAGTAGTTTCATTTCATCTTTATGCTTTGTAGTGGTCGTCTATACAGTGATGAATTTCACCCAAAGATACAAAAGAAAGGAGAAGGGAAAGAAAAATAAGAGAAGATTTGGGATTTAGTAAAGGGGAACTTTAATGACACCAAAGAGCAGAACAAAGCAGTGCAAAGCAGTAGGCTTTAATTCAGCAAGAATGACACATCTCATGGTGATATGTGCCACAAACTGCGCTCTCCTCTCAGCAGAGCATTTTGCCCTGACAATCAAGTCCATTCTACTGTCTAAATCTTAAGTTCTATGCCAGGCATTATCCAATGCAGTGATGCACAGTAGAACTACATCCTTGAGTAGAAATACAAAGTAGTATAACAAGAGGAGGGGCCTGATTTTAAGCAGTGCCAAGCTCTTACAGTTCCATTAATGGCAGGGGTTGTTGCGGGCACCCAACACCGTGTCTGCAAACCATGACCATGAGCTCCGTCCGGGTTCTGGTCCTGCTTCAGTATTTCTGGTCCTTCCTTCTTGCATCTTCTTCAGAGCTTCAGCATGGCCCGAAGAAGCCGCTGCGGTAGGTGTTGTAGCGGCGATAGGGCCGGCTGTACCCACTACCCAGGCCCGAATAGCCCAAGCTCCCCAATCCCGAGGAGCTACCAGAGGAGATGGGAACCCCCTCGGTGCTGAGAGCGCTCCCAACAGCCGCAGATGCTGAGGATCCCACGGTCGTGTTCTGTGGGAAGGAGCTGAGGATGGGTCCGGGCAGGGTCACCACCACGGGTGAGGGCTGGATGACCACGGTTGAGTCCTGGCACTGCCGCACGCAGGGCTCATTGCAGCTGTTGGCCAGCGGCGTTGGGCCACACGGGGTTGGAACACAGCGTTCATAGCAGGACATGTCTGCGGGGTGGAGGTAGAGCTGAAACACAGAACCAGAAATGAATGTAGCAGAGGCACCGCACCAGGCTTATGTCCATCTGACTCAGGCGCCACAATATAAGGAGCTGTATAAGAAGTCACCTTCTAGGGGTTGAGTGTTGAAAGGAAGTGACTTCTGAGGTATGCAATAAGAAGAGGAAAGCTGAAATAATCCCCTCAGATAGAAGTTAGTGACTTGGGACTTTAGCTTTAGTATTTTGAATGGCTGAAAGCTTGTGTTTCTACATAACTGTTTTCTAAACCCTCAGTCCTTCCTAGTTTTCTTGTTCATCAGCTCTTTCTTTTAGCATTTCATTCACTTTAACCTGCCTGTTTTTCACTATGCCCAATATTAGATCCATCATAATCAAAATGGGAACTCCGAGGAAAGTTTCTATGGGAAGAAAGCATGGAATAAATAGTACAGAATGCAATTCTTCTGGATGAAATCTCTGAAGACAAATGCATTCACATCCCTTATAAACACTGTGGTTTTCTGTTCATATCAACCTAGCTGAAATTTCAAAAGTTACTGGTTAGTGACTGTGGCCCTTAAAGATATAAAATGCAAGTTATTCCTTTAAAGATGGCTGAACACATAGGTCAGGCCATTCAGTTTTTTAATCTCTAATATTAACAGTATTAGAATTTGCTGAGTCAATGCATCTGAGTACTCATATTTGAATAAATTTTTATCAGCATTTCATAGATCTGTGTGGTCAAGGATAGCCTCCAGAAATCCCTGCAATTCAAGCAACAAAAAACCCCACTTTTTTAATGGAAAAAGTCTCCCCCCACCACTGTCCAGCACCTAGAATACCTTAGAGGAAAAAAAAAAAAGTGCATCAAATTGTTACAACAGCAAGAATTCAGTCCATGAAGCAGAAGTAGATTTGAACTAACCTTGTCCACCAAACAGAAATGGGGAAGAGAAGTGGAAGGCAGAATCCTGGGCTGAGTTAGCTTTTATACTGCTTCTCTGATGGCCTGAGGACCACAGACACACTTTGAGCCCAGAATTATTTACAAACAAGTAGCCCCAAATGCAAAATGCTTCCAACTGATTAGATATCTTTTCCTCACTCTTCTTTACTTTGTTTTCATTTCCTGGTTTTCAGACATGCATATTTCATGATACAAGTTTCTCTGATCTTGTGGCATTATAGGCCAAAACTGTTCCTGTGCTACACATAAGTGTTTCACTTCAGTCACTGAGATGAAGCTTGGGAAGAATTCCTAAGAAGATTCCTAAGATATGTAATTCATCATTTTTTTTTTTCTCCTATGGATAGTACACCTGTAAATCTCTAATAAACTCTCATCTCCACCAGTATTTACAAAGGTGTGACTCCAGCTGAGCACAATAAGGACATACCCTGAACTTGTATACTCCTTTTGAGTCCTGCAAGGACACACAGGCATAAATACATCTGAAATCCCACTGAAGTCTGCAAGAAAGAACCAGATCTGCATGTAGAAAAATCAAAGAAAATCGCTCTTTCATCAAATACTGATGGCAGCAGAAACAGCTCCCTGGGTGGAGCTGCAAAATGCTCCATATCTTTCATTAACAACACACACATTCATCTTCTGCAGGTTTTTAGCTGCTCTTTGTATTTCAGTAGCATTAGCTAAAGTGACATTCAAAAATTTCACTTCTTTTCCAGGTCTCAACAATTCTCTCAGGCCGTAAACATGTGGCAAAATCGTATTTGAAACATTTTTCTGTAACAACAGGTTACAGGTTACAACCGGCAACCTCAAGAATTCATTTGCCTGTGAAACTTGTAACAACATCCACAGAAGTTTTCAACTCTTTTGGTCTGCTTTCTTCTATTAATATGAGAGCTTCTATATGGTTCTGAATGTCGTGTTTTAAAACAAAGTCATCAAAGATCACTAGTATTTTCAAAAAGACTCATGAACTGGCTCCACACTGGCTGGACTGGCTCAAAGAACTCATCTAGGAGACACAGAGATCTCACCAGAGCCCAGACTAGACACTGGCAATTGCTCCTAACTGGGTCAGGGATGGAACTGCACACAGAGTGTCCTGAATATGATCTTAGATTGCACTCTGGAGACATATGCAAGCTAACAAATTGCTGAGGAGCTGAAAAAAACACTTTATTAAACTGGGCTTTGAGTCATTTCATATTGACTTTGTTAGAGTCAGTCTAAAAGGATCAGAAATTAAAAGTACCCACAAATTCTGAAGATGAAAGATTTTTAATTGGCCCAGTATGCTTCTCATGCAAAATCAGGATGAACATGGACTGGAAAACAAAAACAAAACAATTTCATTATTAAAAAAAAAAAATCACTTGAAAAAATGTATGTGGGAACTAATTAGTTCATGCAAAGAAAAGATGCCTTAGTAGTCTCAAGCAGACTGAGAATTTGGGGAAAAAGTTCTTAGTGTATCTATTCCTCTGATCTGGTCTTGCAAAGGGAAGGGACTTGCTGTCAGATTTATAGCACATTTACTAAAGACTTCAACTTCCTGCACAAATGCTCTGTGTCTCCACGTTGCCTTAGCTGTAAGACACTTCTAAAATTATGATTAGCAGCAGCGGCGTAGAAGACAAGAGCTTTCACATCCACAACAAGAACCATGAAGGCACCTTCAAATACATGATTTTGGCAAGCATAGGCCACTTAGCCAGTTATTTCAGCCTCCCAAACCTCATATCTATGCTCTTCCTATTTTTTTTATGTCACTTTGTATCACAGAAAAATTTATTAGTCTGTTCTTTGGTTTGTATCAGAGTAAGACAAGTGATTTCTTGGAGATGAGGGTAAATATTAATTGATTCTGTCATACAAGTTCTGTGGTCAGAGCACCATATAGACATACATGCTTTCCAGGCCTTTCCATGACTTAAGATGGGATAGTACCTCTTTAAGCTGCTATCTTGAGGCAACCAAGACAGTGTATACAACTAGGTAAAGTGATAGATATTAGACATAGTGGGGTCTGTGATCAAAATTTGTATTGTAAGTCTATTTTACTAAAGTCACAGAAAGGCCTGGAAAGCTTCAAGTATCAAGGAGATACATCTGATTCTCATTCATGTACATTTTTCCTCTTTATTACTGGTGTTCTTATGTTTATTACCTAGAGAATAAGTATTATTGGGCTTGAATTTATGCTTGGAAGAACAGAGGACTTCAAAGTCCATACAAAAATTACTAATGGTCCAGGCATGTAAAATGTCCTCTTACTCTGCTGAGACTGGAACTATCACTTCACCTTTGAAGCTGAATCAAGACCACAGCACATACTTCAGAAAGTATGTCATGTTTTAAAGCTGGAGGAGAGAGTAATATTCCATCTGATTAAGAGATAAAAAAGGCTTTTAAAGTAAATGCTATTTCTAAAACTTCTGCTCTCCACATTCAAGTTCTTAGAATTTCTAAGATGTCAAATGAATAATACGATCAAAGCTCCTTCAAACTGAAAGGCCAAACATCTATGGAGATGTGAAGGAGAATATTTATGGGAAACTCTTGAATTCATCAGGAACAGTGTAAACCATACAATTCCTTAATTTAGACTGACTCCTGCAGTCTGATCAATACCTTCCACCAAGTAGCCCTTCAGCCCCTGCCTAAGTGTTCCATAAAATGGAAAGCTTCACAACAAGGTATTGAAAATAAAAAATGGAAGAGAAAAACAAATACAGTGAGACTCAAATGAGGATGCCACACCAGTTTAATTACAAAGAAAATTATGATGCATTCTGCAAAACAAAAGGAGTGAAGCCAATTATATTATTAAACCCAAGAGATAGTAAAGCAAGGCTCTGCTTTTCTTTAATGCCTCAGTAAAACCTCACCACTAGCATCTTAAAAGAACTGCAGCATTCCAAGACAAATTAAAAATCAAAATCACAGATAGAAGGAAAGTAATCAAAAGTACAAATCTAAAGAATACAGCATCCATTGGCCACGTTTCCAGGTATCACAGGCGGGCACCCTTGCTTGCCTGCCTCCTTTGCAGGAGGACACAAGGATGCTCATCCCATGAGGAAACTCTG
>JAWLRI010000658.1:13864-27112 GCA_034781795.1 Crypturellus tataupa
GGGCTTCACGGCGGGACCGGGCGGCCTCGGCCACCCCCGTGCGGCCCCCGGGACACCGGAGGGGCAGGGAGGGCCGCGCACCGCAACGCAGGGGGCAAACGGCGCCCGGGTGCAAACCAGCCGCGACGGCCTGCAGGAGAAGATGCATCCTTGTAAGCCGCCTTTTACCATTAAAAATTAATTAATAACCCCTCCAAAATTAATTAATAACCCCTCCAAAATTAATTAATAAGCCCTCCGCAAGCTCCCCGCAGGTTTAAAGACTCAGCCCCCTCCTTGCTGTGAAGGACGGAGTCGCTCAGGCCACTCTGGGCCCCCCCATAGGGCAGGCGGACGCTGTGAAGAAGGAGCCCGGACTTCCTTTAGAAACGAAACTGTTTATTGTGTAAATATAGGATGTGGGCTAAGTCCCCGCCTCCTACCCGGCTTTGCAAACGCCACCGCTTACCTGCAACGCGCGGGGCTGGAGCGCAGCGCGGCCGCGGGGCGCTCGGAGCCCCCTTGGAGGCCGCGGTTGGGTTCCCGAGGGACTAAAGGTGGTTCTGGAAAACCGGGATTTTCTCTCCCCGCTGCCCGAAACCGCCTCCTCGCTGGAGGCGGAGGACGCCTACGAGCGGAGCCGCCGCGGGGCGCGAGCGGCCAGGAAACGAGGGTACCGCGGGGTTTGCTTTAAAAAATATTTCTTTAATCGTATGCCTTGTACTGCGGGGAGCGGAGGAGAGGGAGCCGCGGGGTGTCCGTTCCCGCCGGGAATGCCGCCTCAGTCTGTGGATTCCAGCACGGACTCGCTCAGAGCCAGGTCCCAGTAGTGCTCGGCCGCGTGCTTCTTAAAGTGCTCCCGTGCCATGTTCTCGGTGGGGCACTGCTTGAATTTCATCTCGCCGAAGCTGCGATCCTTCGCTGTGCCCTGGCAGACAGAAAAAGGGACCATTTTTTTGTGCAGCCTGGACTAAAATACCTGGAAGTGCGCAGGAACTCCAGGAAAAATAGTTTAATGGTTTACTAGGGCTAAAGGTACGAGTTAACAAATGATTAGCCAGGCTTCCACGACACGTCTCGGTTATGTTGTGCCCATCCATCTGCTCTCCTTAAATCAATGTGTGCCCAAAAAACAGAGCCACTAAGATCTTGTAGGACCCAAAGCTTCGCATTAATTGAGTACTTTCTGCCTCCCCTGAAGGCATAATTAACTCAAAGTGCTACTCACCTCCCAAACCAGAGAGCATTTGTTTGCTTTCTTGACAGATTCCTCGTCGGACTCGTCGTCATCTGGAAAAACAAGGCAAGTTTTCGTCTCCTTGGTGAAACAGCAGCAAATCCAACCATTAAGTGACAAATCCAACCATTAAGTGACAAATCCAACCATTAAGTGACACCGCTGGCACCTCCCTGCGAGGGACAGCAGCTGGGGACAGCGGTTACCGCTGCCACCTCCGTGCCAGCCCTGGCGTTTCAGTCACCTGCTGCTCCGCGTTGGGATCCCCAACCTCAATCCACGCATTTGCTAGTTCCCCTCTCCCCTCTTTCTTATATTACCCCCAAAACCCCTGAAGGCTGCGAAACATTCCCCCTACACACACAAACGCGGATGTTTTGGGGCAAATTAAAGCGGAATTCAGCACTGCAGTGGCTCTTGGTACACACCAGGGGGCTGTATTTAAATAATTAATAATTAATGCAAAACTCGAGAGAAAAAAAATCAGCTTCAAGTTATTACAAGCCGATCCATTGCTACCACCTCCCTGCGTATCTCGCGCTTACCCTCCCCCTTTGTGTTGGATGTCTGCTCGTCCCATTTTATTCGATGCAGCATGAGACGTTTGAATTTCTTCTGTGCTTTCGGACCTGGAGGGGGTGAAAATCCACATTGAGAGTTCTTATAAATTCCTAAAAACTCCAATTTTGAAGCAGTAGCAAAATGACGCCTGCAAATACTACTGAGCCTTTCCAAGCACACGCAGCTGCCCAGGAAAGCACAGGGCAAGCAAGACATGCCCAAGCCTTCAATATATGTTTTCTAGTTCATTTCAGTGCTTTTCCAGTTCAAACTGTTAAGTTTTGAATGATTTTTTGGTTCAGCAGAGCATAGGCTGCCTCTTACCTCCTTCCACCACGACCACGTTGACATCTTTGTGTAAAACCACCACTCCCGTCAGGTAGAGCTGGCCAGCGTTGGCCTCGATTTTGAATTTTTTTGCTGGATTGCTCAAGTTTCTGACCCTAAAGCAAGATAAAAAAATTGGCATTTGTCGGTGTAGCCGCAACGGGCGCTCTTAGCAGATTGCTTTTCGCGTGCGTAACTGGGCGCTCACCGGTACACGGCTATGTGAACTCCCTGGGAAATATCTTCTTTGAGCTTTTTGATTTTCTTCGCTTTCCGCTGCTCTGCCGTTAGCTTTCTCGCAGCGTTTGCTTCTTCGTGAGCTCTGCGTGGGGAAGGACGCGGCAATAAGTAGGAATTTGGCCTTCTGTGTGCCCGTTAGAGCACCCCAATTAATCTTTCTAGCCTCGTGCACGGTGCGTATTTAACTGCCCCTAAAGCAGCTCCGTTTCCACCCCACATTCTGCCTTCACCTGCCTCAACCGAAGGCTCTAGGTCTTTTTTAACCCAGTTTCCTCGCACAGATGGTGGGAAAACACACAGAGATGGGGCCAAACATGCAAATAACGGCACCGCTCGCTGCATTTGTGACCTCATTTAGTTGGTACTAAGTGTTTGCAGGCAGGAAATTCAGACTCCTCCAGTTATTTCATCAAAATGTGCATGAGTAAGCACTGCGATTTGCCAAGCAATCATCACCACGAGTAACTCATTTAACAGGGGTCACAGGGACACTCCGGTGGCCATCTAGGAGGTGGCAAGAGCGGAGAGGTCATTAGACCCCAATTCCTGAAAAATGCTACAAAAACAACGCTAAGAGAAAGCAGCGCTTCTGCCTTCCTGCAGCAGGTCAGGGGTTTCACTCGCCAGCAATAATAACGCAGCACTAACACTAAATCCACCCCAAAATAAGTGGCAAAACGTGCCACCTACTTCTGCCTCTTGGCCATCTGCGCCCTGACATGAGCTTCCACTTTTGTGGGGTCCTGAACGGCTTCTGTCCCCAGCACTCGCATCAGGTTGGAAATTCTCACTGCAAGGGAGACGAGAGAGGAGGCGTTAGGGGCTCCCGTCATAAAAGAACTCGTAAGGTAGGAAAAAATGCGTCTTTTTGGGTCTGCCATCATTTACCTTTGGGCTCCGGTGGCGGCATCAAGCCCAGCCGGACTTTCTCCTGCAGCTCCTTCTGGGCTTCCCTCCGAGTCTGTCGCCGTAGCTTCTTCTGCTCCTTTTTAGTTAAATAAACGCCCAGCGTCACCGGCGTGTCGCTGTCCACTGCAAGAGGAACGGTGGCAAGATAAACATAAACATAAACATAAACATAAACATAAATATAAATATAAATATAAATATAAATATAAAGCTGCTTTTTGAAGCAACGGTCTCGCTGCCATCCCTGAGGAACGGATCCTTAGCCACGCTCCATTAGATCCACGCTTTATTCACAATCTCATCTTTGCAACATTGCAGCTTGTTTGTGTCAAATTCATGAAAAATGGGAGTTTATTGTTTGTATTTATACTTATATTGAATAAAACGCTTTGTGGTTATTTTATAACTCTTCCTGGAGCGAGAATATCAAGAATAGGCGCTAGAGCCAAACAGATCTCTCATCTACACCCCAGCTTAGCACGTGGGAGGCTGCAGATAAATATACAGACTATAGTTAAGCGCTGTAGTTTTTAATTGAAGTCCCCGCTAGGTAGACAGACATCCTCCTTGCAGATTCTCGGCTCTATTAGCAAAGCTTCAGGATTTCTCTTGGCAGCATTTGAGTAAGAGACAGCAGCGAGCAGCATTAGCAGCAGCTCCCACATTGGTTTGCCTCTGCAACTGCCAACCAGACCGTTTAGTCTGGATTAAACAGCTCAATCAAGCAAAAGCAGCGAGGATCCGATGCGGAATGGCTATGGAACACACCTGGGGGGTTCAGTTGTGCTGGGTGCTCCACGAGGTTCGTGATCCCGAAGTAATCCCTCTTGGATGTCCCGCTTGTTCTGGAAAGGAGAGAGTTGGGCAGCACCGCAGAGCTCCCGGCTGGATTCCTGCCTTCTGCTCCACGCGGTAACGCTCCCCGCGGGCCAACGCTGCAGGGTTTTTGGCAACACACACAAGATCCTGACCCAGAAGGGCAACTGTTGGCACCACGGAATGGCTCTGGAAGGAAACTTAATGCCGCTCTAAATCCAGCTGCTCAAACAGATTGATTTGATTTGCAAAAGGGTTGGGAGCATCTGCAGCTCCGTTTGGGAAACCACCACATTATTCCCATTAAATCTACCAAGTTTCCTGCTACACCAAAATCAAATACTTACAAGTCAAGGCCGTTGGGGATGATGTACGAGTCCCACCACTCGATTTCGGGGATCTCCCCTTCTTTCAGCTCCTTTTTGGGGGTAATAAGGGCCAACTTGGTCGACGTGTGTATCCCGGTCTTCCTGGCAGCCTGTGAGATCTCTGCCTGCAGCTTTTCCAGTTGAGCCTGCAGCCAAGAGAAGCGACACGGAAAGGTCATTCCAAAATAGCACGAGCTCCAGGAGCAGCCCAACGTGCACCTGCTATTTGGGTTTTCTCCAAACCACAAAAGAAACCACAGAGCGCGGGATGATGGAGAGCTTTTGCTCACACCCTTGCCACAATCTACTCCACTGCTGAGCGTTCCAGCAATCCCCAAATAATTCCTCTCGAGATACCACATCCACAGACTATTTTCTCCCCAAGGATTTGGGCATTTTACTAAGATTTACTCAAATCTCTATCTCTAGAGCGACTGCTTCTATGGAAAGAAGAGGTGGCCAGGAAATTGGTGAATTCCTCTTGGAAATTCCCCTTTTTTTGGTCAAAAAGGATTTTGTCTTCCAAGAAGGCAGCTGTAAGCAAACGCTTCCTACAAACATGCTATTTTGCTGCCTGCCTTTTTAACAGGACTCGTGCTGAGAAAAGATTCACTGAGAAGCTGCTTACTCCAAGGGAGCTCCCTTCACACACCAGGAAAGCCATGTCCCGTCCTGAACTAACCCTCATTTCTGTGCTCTCGGTTATGGCAAGCCCCCAAATACCTTCGTGCGCAACCTCTGGGCAATTTTCTCAAATTTGCCTTTCTCATGGAACTTAAAGGTGCGTTTCTGACGCTGGGCTGGGGTTATGGAGACCCGGGGGTCAAAGTAAGTGTTCGACTCCATATCTTCGGAGGGCTTTTCTTTTAGCTGCTGTTTGAACTGCTCTCTCTTCACAGCTCGGATGTTTGCTTTTAGGGTTGGCATGCGGTGAGTCAATTCAATCTCTTTACCAGTCGCGTCAACAGTTCGGCCTTGCTCATCCAAGATCAGTGGCGTGGGCTTTGTCTGATCCTTCAGTTCCACCTTCCTGGTGGCGAGACACAGAGAGGGCGTTAAAAAACGCGATTCCAGATGAAGCCGAAGGGGAGTAAGAGGTGCATTTCCATGGTAGCCGCTGGACTAACCTATGATTTGTGAAAGCTCTCATCTGTCCGGGTAATGCCCTTCTAATCGAGAGAAAGGAGATATCAAGCCACTTCGGGGCAGTTACGCGGCAAAACATTCCGTAAAGTTCAATCCTCCCGAGCGCCAGCCTGCACAATTCCCTGGGGATGGCACTTCGGGGCACGGGCACGGGTTTCCGACGCGGCCAGGCTCCCGGCACAAGCCGCCAGCTACGCCCAAGGCCGCTTTGTGACACAAATCTCATCTCTCCAGCCAAAAATAACTTAAATTTTCACACATTGAAGCTGGGAGAGTCTCACCCAGGCAAGGAGCAACCTGCACGTCGCCCCTTCAACATTCTCATTCCTCCCTTTAAGGCTGGGGAGCCAAAAGCACGTTGAATAAACCCTCTTATCAGCACTCTGGCCTTTTTATCACCCGAATTACGGGGTAATTCAGCAAGGGCAGGTACTCACGGAGGCGCAATCCCCATGGCGTGCAGATTGGCCAGCCCCACCATGTTGGCATTGCCTATGAGCCCCGGTTTCAAGGCGAGCTGAGCCTGGATGCGGGCTTGCAGCTCCGCGGCCTTCCTGGCCTTCTCGATGGCATCGTTCATGAACGTCGCCGCCTGCGAGGGCTGGATGGTGTTGCCGATGGGGAGGCGATCGGATTGCGACGAAGAGGAGATTTTGGGCTGTTGGGAGAGAAACGAGCGTTGGCACCCACCCCTTCCAGCGTGTCCAGCTGAAACGGAGCATGGGATTTGTGTGTTGCTTCCCGTAGGTACCTGTGGTGTTGGAGGACTGATGAAACTCAGCTGCTTTTTCCTCTCCTCGATCTGGCGCGTGGCGGCCTCCATCATCTGTTTGATCTGTGGAAAGAGAATCATGGAATCAGGGAATGCCCAAGGTTGGAAGGCACCTCTAGAGGTCACCTAGTCCAACCCCTGCACACGCAGGGTCACCCAGAGCACAGGGCTGCATCCAAGCGGGTCTGGAGATCTCCGGAGAAGGAGACTCCACAGCCTCTCTGGGCAGCCTGTTCCAGGGCTCCGGCCCCGTCACCGCCAGGACATTTTTCCTCAAGTTCCTGGGGAACTTTTGGGGCTTCAGTTTGTGGCCGTTTCCTCTAGTTCTGTCAGTGGCACCAGTGAGAAGAGGCCGCCCCGTCCTCCTCACTGCCTCCCTTGAGGTCCTGATAGACCCCGACCAGGTCCCCTCTCAGCCTCCTCCTCTCCAGGCTGGACAGACCCAGCTCCCTCAGCCTCTCCCCACAGGGCAGATGTTCCAGATGTTCCAGGTGCTCCAGATGTTCCAGCCCCTGGTCATCCTCGTGGCTGCGCTGGACTCTCTCCAGCAGCTCCACATCCCTCTTGTCCCGGGGGGTCCAGAACTGGACCCAGGGCTCCAGCTGTGGCCTCCCCGGGGCTGAGCAGAGGGGCAGAACGGGACCCTTATTTCTTCTTCATGTTACCAAGGGCAGAAAGTGCCCTGAGAGCCCCCATCTCCTCCCCTGCTATTTACAGCTGCAAACGCGTGGCAAATGACACAAATTAGGATATGAAGCAGTGAACGTTAACCCATGCCAGGGTGCAAAATCTGAGCTCCGCTCGGAGCAAGTGTGTAGCAGGGCTGACCTGCAGCTTGGTGAGCATCCCGGGGCTCTCCGAAGGCGGCCCTGGAATAACCTCAGGCTCGTCCTCCACCTCCTCGAACCGCGGGATGCGCCGCTTCTTCACTCCGGAGGATTCCTTGGAGACCTCAGAGTCGTCCCCGAACACATCCTAAAGGAAAAGGGGAGAACAGGGAAAACGGTGGTTAAAGGCAAAGGATTCTGCACATTGTCACTCCTGCAAAAGAAGCCACCGTGCAAGTCGGATGCAGCCAACGCAGCGTCACCGCTGCCCTGTGGCTGCAAGGAGCAATGTCTGCGGCTCATCCCGCATCAGGGAGCTCTGCCCGAGCTCCACGTCCTATCCCTGAACGGAATCATCACCGAGGGCCCGTCCAGCAACCAAAGGGATGGAGCCATCACCAGAAAACGCTGGTGTGGAAGCTCCAATCACTCTACCAGGTGCTCAAAGGCGGTTCTGTGTCTAAGGTGTCAAAAATCTACGCAGAGAGGCAAAGAAACCTGCACACAGACCGACCTGACGGGCCCCAAAGGGCTCCCGAGCGTTGAGCGCAGCGCGGGGGACTGCCCCAAAGGGCTTCCCGACGCAGCGCGATGCAGCCGCAGCCTCCCGCTCGCTCCGCAGCCCCGCTCCGAGCCGGAGCCTCAACCCCAGCCCTTCCCCAAGGGCAGCTCGGAGAGCAAGAACAGCACCAAGATGGCAAAACCAAAGGGCAAAACACACTTTACGCAGAGTTTTCTGCTGGGGGAAGCTGTGGGCAAGCATTTCAATCAGTTTTATGGAAACTGGATTTGTCCACGTGGCCGTGTTGCTGCAGTGCGTGTGAAGGTGTTATTTGAAAAGAAAATATACACACCGGTTGCAAGCGTTAGTTGGAATCCCTTCTTCACTATAATGGTGCATATTCTACAAGGACACATCCTCATCCAGACACAGGTACTCCTTGGAAAACCTACGAGTTCAAGAGAAAGGACTTGCCCATAGTATAAAGTGTGTAGACCGTTACGTTTTAGTTGCTGAAACTTCCCAAGTTTCCTACCCCGCGAGAGTCAACCCGAGAGGCAGGAGGAAGGGCAGGCAGAGCGCCAAGGAAGCTCACGCGACCGGTCAAGTCATATTTGGAATTAATCCATTGCTACAGCCCGAGCATAAACTCTAAAACCTGCAGCGAGGGAAAATAAATATCATTCTGCTACCGCCACAACGGGGCATTTTTGGTAGATGTTGAGGAAGGATCCCCAAGAAAGGGGAATCCAGAGAGAAAAGCAGGGAGCTCGGCAGATGGGTCTGCTCTGCTCGTGCTGGTGTCCAAGAGAGGAGGATGGCTCCGCTATTCCCAAGGAATAGCTTGGAAGGTGACAACACCGGTCGTGCAGGACACCCGAAGGGCTTTGCAATGGGGAAGAAGTGCCTGTCCCTGCACCCGGGGAAATTCCAGCATTAACGCCCGTGTCCTGCAGGATGCTGTTCCCTGCGATTGTGCTCCTCCGCGTCACCAGGAAGGCCAGAGGACGAGATGGTTTCAAAGAGGGGAAAATAATTCACGTTGGTGAAGATGATCGAGGGGTGAAGACACGCGGGGCCCACGCACGGCACGAAGCTGCAGGTTGTAATTCTGCTACTGCGAACACGGAGCACCCGGACAATCCGCAAGGTTCCTGCCTCTTCATCGTCTCCCCAGGATGCCAAAGAGCCATGAGGAATTCCACGGGATAAAACAGCATTGCCCAAAGCCTCATTTTCCAACAGCCCCATGGCAGATCCTAGACCGGTACCGGTCTAGGACCCAAATTGAAATGGGTTCAAGCACAGGAGGACTTGGAAGATGCGTCATCTTTTCATACCAAGAAAGCTGCAGAGACTGAAGACCTTTAAGAGCATCCACTGCTCCCTATGGACCAAGTCACCCTAACCCAGGTCGCTCCAGATGAGGCTAAGGCCTTAATTTAATGTGAAATAAAAGAAAGTCGCCCTGCTGCTTCTCAGGCTGCATGAAATCTGCAGGACAGGAGCTGCTTGAATGCAGTAATGTAACCCAAAAACGGGGGTTTTGTAGTAATGTAACCCAAAAACGGGGGTTTGTAGTAATGTAACCCAAAAAGGGCAGAGACTCTTCTCTGGCACGCCATAAAATCCCAGCCAGACGATACAAAACCAAAAAAGCTTCAAATGGAAAAGGATTGAAGGCAGCTCTCCCAATACACCTGGAAATACATGGATCCCAGTTCTGAAAGGGATTATTCTGAGGTTAAATACTGCCTAAACAAACATTATAGAGAAACAGATATTAACATCAATTAAGAGCCTCGGAAAAAGCAAAAGGGAACTTACTTTGTGAGCAGGGAGCAGCGTGTAGAGTAGCCACTTTTAAACTCGGAATGCGAGTGATGGAAAAAATGCAATTCCAGAAGGTGGCGAGTAAAGTCCTCAAGGGAACAAAGCGGGGGAAAGCAGGTTTGGACGCACAAGACTTCCACCGGCCCGGATGAGCGTTAGATGGGAGAAACGGCAGGGAAGCGGCACAGCCCTGCCGGGATTAACCTCGCGCTAATGTTGATTCCAGGCAAATGGAGCGGGAATGAAAACCCAGCAGATAATCCACCATCAAGAGACCCGTTTGAGAGAAAAATCCCCGGCAGACCGAAACGTGGCACGTCCAAGCATGGAAGAGCAAGCGGCCACGAGCTGGGACACCCCAAGCCGGGCACAAAGACTCAATCCCACAAAACGCAGCGGGGATAAGGAAGAAAACCAAGAGTGAACCCTGATATTTTAAAATTATTCTTTTACGCAAGCCTAAGATTATAAAAGAAGCCAAAAGCCCCGGCTGCCAGACTGGGACACCGCCGAGGAGAGCAATTCGCTCCCTCTCTAGACGCCAGAACTGAAAGGTAAAGGCTCACACACTTCGTCGTGGAGAAGGGTCTTTTCTCTTGAACTTTTAAGCGTTACAAAATGTACCTCTCTGGAGGAGGAGGACGTGGCCGTGCCGGGGCTGTCCCCGGGGCCACCAGCCACCACGCGACACGGAGCGGCGAGGAGTCCTCGGCTCACCTTGAGCTCCCGCTTTCGATTCCGGTCGCTGTTGGACTTGGAGTGCCTGGAGCTCCGGCCTTCCTCCACCGCCTCGAAGAGCTTGTCCACGAAGCGCAGGGTGGAGTCGTCCAGAAAGGGCTTGAGATGATCTGGAGGAGAGGAGGAGCGGGTGGAAACGGCAAAAATCACTGTTTGGAACGGACAGGAAAACAAAAAACTCTGCAAAGCCACAAAACGCTCAGGTAGAGGCGGCTTCAATCGAACCCGGTGCGACCCGTGGCCTGGGCTCCACAGTTCCGATTCCTCAACGGGATTCCTCGGGGGAATTCCTCAAACAGAATTCCTTCCGTCGGGAAGCTGAAGTTCGCTCCACGAGTCCGTTTGGGCGGGTTTGCTCCCACTCCCCTTTGCTGTGCCGCCCCTCTCGCCGCGTGCGCACACATAGGGCAGCGCCAAGGGGTTGTGCAGAGAAACAGTTCAACACGAACAAGCCCTTGTCCCACCTGCCGGGCACCGACGGCTCCAAATGCTACTGAAAGCACCGCCCGGCACAGACCACTCTCCGGGAATACCGGGGTGGAGTTTACAGGGCATTTAAAGCCCTTTTGAACACAGCACGTCATCTGCTGAAGGGTAATTCCAGCACACTCCTACATCAAAGCAACTTGCAGCTCATTTACTCGCTCCATGTGCTAGGAAAAGCACCTGCACGTACAAGACCAGTGTCATTTCCTGCTGTTTAGCTGCAAAATCCCATGGGACGCAGATCCCACGCGCTGCATAACCCAAACAAGGGGCAAACGTGAAACACCAGCCCAGGAGCTGCCTGTTTTACGCGCTCCTCGCTCTGTATCGGGGCCGCGAGCGCTGCAGCCCGGCAGACGGGACGTACCGGCCGCTTTCTTCTTGTCCATCCCTTTGCCGACGCAGTTGAGCGCGGCCGTGACCACGGTGGGCTCCGAGAAGCCCAGCACCCGCTTCACCGTCTTCTCGATCCATGGCTTCAGCTCGTCCAGCTCCCGCTTGGAGAGCGACATCTCTGCGGGCGGCCGAGCTCAGAGACCCTGCTCGCACCTGCAAGGCAGGGACAACAGAAAAAGGTTATTTTAGATAAAAAGATCATTTTAGATCTAAACGTTATTATAGATCTAAACATTGTTAGAGATCTAAACATTATTTTAGATCTAAACATTATTTTAGATCTAAACATTATTAGAGATCTAATTATTAGAGATCTAAAGATTATTATTATATAGAGATAAAGGATTATTATAGATATAAAGACACCAAAAACGAAAGGGGAAGCTTACAGCTGGCAAAAGCTCTCCGATTAGTTTTGCTTGTTTGTTTTAAGCTAATTACTAATGGACAAATTATCTTTTATCTTCCCTGAAAAGCACCAGTGCACAGAGAGCTGGCCCTGAAGAACAGGAGTTAAATAACGAGGAGATACGGACACCCCTAGGACACAGGGCAGAGCTCGGGGCGGCTCCGTTTGAGACACAACCTGGGCCTGGATAAGGAATTGGATCCGAGTCCCGGGAGGTTCCCGGATAAGGAATGGTCCAGATCCAGGAAACCTGCGGCTGTGCCTAAGGCTGAGTGAAAAATCCCATTTAACAACCAGATTTGCTGACGCTTAAAACTCCGCATTTGCTACCAAAACCAGCATCATCTTGGGCTCACATCACCCAACCTCATCGTTTTGAGCAGAACACCAAATTATTGGTTTTCACACAAAAATCCCTTTGCCATTAGTGGGTCTTATATTTAACGCCCGGCTCCAGGTGCAACATTTAATGACGCCCCCGGCGCCTGATCCGATTTGGAAACCGAGTGTCCTGTATCTGGAAACGGGAGAAAACCTTCCTTAGGGCAGAAGGGGCGAAGGAAAGGGCCGATTAACGCGGGTTTATTTAAACAGAAAGCAGAGACCGCCTGAAATGAGGCTGCTGCTTATAAAGAGAGGGAGAAAAGAGCAAGATTTTGGGTTCCAACGCTAAGAAAACGGGTTTGGTTTCAATGCTCTCGATAACGCGGGTTTGGGTTCAATAAGTAATAATAAAACAGGTTTAAATTCGGGGTTTGGGGGGAAAGAAGCAAACGCGGGTGACGCCCGGGGGGAGCGGGGTGAGACGGGCGGCGCCACCGGAGCCGCCGCTATAGGGACACGAGCGCACGGGGAAGGAACGGCACCGGTTACATGTGCGCGCGGATAAACCCGGCTGCATCTACAGACACGCGGGTCTGTAACGGGGAACGCGCGGCCGTAACGGGGAACGGTAACGGGGAACGCACCTCGGTAACGGGGAACGCGTGGGGGGTAACGGGGAACGTGCCGCCGCAACGGGGAACGGTAACGGGGAACGCGCTGCCCTAACGGGGAATGTGCGGCTGCAATGGGGAACGCGTGTCGGTAACGGGTAATGCCCGTCGGTAATGGGTAACGCCCGTTGGTAACGGGGAACGTGCGTCCCTAACAGGGAATGCGCCGCCGCAATGGGGAACGGTGATGGGTAACACACGGGGTAACAGGTAACTCGCCCGCCACCCTAACGGGTAACGGTAACAGGTAACGCGCGTCGGTAACGCGTAACACCGCCCTGACGGGTAACGGTAACGGGGAATGCACCACTGCAACGGGGAACGCGCAGGGGTAACGAGTAATGTGCGGGGTAATGGGGAACAGGTAACGCGGCGCCCTGACGGGTAACGGTAACGAGTAACGCACAGGGGTAGCGGGTAACGCGCGTGTGACGGGGGAACGCGTGGCGGTAACCGTAAGGGGAAACGCGCCGTGGTAACGGGTAACGGCACCGTAACGGGTAATGGTAACGAGTAACGCGCGGCCGCAACGGGGAACACGCGTCGGTAGCGGGTAATGCGCCTCGGTAACGGGGAACGCGCAGCCGCAACGGGTGACGGGAACTGGAAACGCGCGGGGCTAACGGGGAACGCACCTCAGTAACGAACAACGCGCGGCCGGTAGCGGGTAACGGTAGCGGGTAACGCAGGGCGCTACCGGGTACCCT
>JAWLRI010000663.1:0-28367 GCA_034781795.1 Crypturellus tataupa
CCCCCCCCCTTTTTTTTTTCACCCTAAGGTTTTAGCTGCCCTGTGTCCTGTGATCCCTGCTGCCTACCGCCCTCCCCCGAAGAGAACCAAAACTAGATTTAAAAGTGCAGATTTCTCCCCACAGGAGAGAGAGCATGTCTCCTCAATCTGACTGTGGTTTTGGAATAATGACGCTGAGATTTCTGGATTTCTGTCATCAGCCTTTATCTTCTTCTTCTTCCTTTTTTTTTTTTCCCCAGGGGTTAGTGGGTCTTATTTACTAACTCACTGGATGACAAATGTACAAATTCAAAAGTGCCGCTTTCTTGTGCTATCACCTCGGCACTTCACATGCAGTTTCCAGTATAATTGGTGTTGCTGCTAATCCAGCAGCAGCAGGCAGCTCTCGCAGCGCAGAGCGCGCACTGTGGTTCCAGCTCAATACAGATTTGCTCGCAGCCCACAGCTCCTCCGGGTTAACGTGCGCCCTGGGCCGTGGCCAGTGATGGCCGTTTCTAGAGACCCCGCACAGCCCTGCTCTTCTGGAAAGCTCTGCAGCGGCGAGGCAGACACGGGCAGGTGACATTTCTCCTCCTAGCACAAACTGTGCGTGACTTCCAGGCTCATTGTGAATGCACTGTAAATATCATTATTACCATTAATCTAGAACTGCAATTTGTAAAGATTAAAGGCTTGGTCTGGCGGGCCAACAGACTCGTGTCCAAATTAAAATGATGCCAAACGGGACGCTAAATCAAGATATTGAGGGGCCTATAGACGTTTAAAATGGTATTTTTTTCCTGATAGGAACATGCGCCCCCTCCCCGCCATACACACACACCCAAAAAGTGCAGAAACTTCCAAAAGAGACCATGCCGAAGAAAAATGGGTACCAACCCCAGAACTGTGTCTACACCTGGTCCTGGGCAGAGGATTGGATGGGCCGCCATGTGATGACAACCCAGTGACTTAATAGCAAGCACTTTGCGACTCTGGTCAGTGCTAGTGGGTAACCAGAGGGCTCCTGACCTCCTCAATAAACCCACCCCTCTCTGCATGGCTTTAGATCAACAGGCTTTATAAACTTATGTGTCCTGTAGTTGTGGGACCTCCTGGTGTCTTGTTGCCGTCCCGCTAGAGATGTTTGTTGATGGAGCGCACCTCGACTGGCACAAAGTACACAGGGATGGGATACATTTGAGAGTCCGTGGTTGAATTCGGTTGAAATTGGCCAAGAGCTAGGAAAGAAGGAGGTAAAAATAACAGGGCAATCACATAAGCATTATTTCCTTAGAATACCAGGGCAGGGGGGAAAGGAAGATTTTGACAGTCCCTTGAGTGATTTTAAAATATATTTTGCTCTTTATAGGTGATCTGCCCCCAAAAGTGGTTTTAAAAGTGTTTTTGTGTTGCCAAGTCAGAGACTCCAGAGTTAGTACCAAATTTACAGTTTCTTCATCTCTCTTAGTTTTTTTTAACTTACTTATAAACTGTAAGGGATCTCTATTCTCATTCGAGGACCCTGATTGAGAAGATGGGGAATGACAGGAATATTCCAAATTTTCATCTTCATTATTCATGTATGCATTGGCACTATGTCTTGGTTGTGGTATTTAATGTGGAAGCATTATTTTCCCTAGCTTTCTGTTTTATTCAGTGCTGTAACAACTGTATTCTTCATAAGTGTCAATACACAATTTTACTGTCGGGGTAAATATTATCATTGCCATTTAACACAGGAAAAACTGAAACAAAGCCAAGAGGCTAGATCCAAAGAGGAACTAGCAAATCCTTAAGCAAATCAGAGTCTGAGCCCAGAGACCGGTACTTGCAAACGAGTGGCTGGAACTGAAGAACACAAAGCGAGCAGCAATCTGCAGAGTCACAAAACTGGGACTTGGACTTTAGGTTCTTTGTTCAGCAGGGCAATATGTGGTAGACCCATAAAAGCCTTCTGTTCTTTCTGCCTTTATTCATGCACTCGTGTGCATTATTCATTTGTTAAACCTTCTCACTTTGTTTAACTAATAAGCCGCTACACAAGCAATTATCTACTGCTGAGTCCTATTTGCTTCTCATGCCCCAGTCTTCCTATATCAGGCTACCAGGTAGAAATCCTGTGTCAGGCTGTAATTAAAGCCTGTATGGAAATATGTGTGTATGAGAGAATAATTCTAGAAGAATATTTAACTTACAAGTACTTGTCCTGGTTAAGATAAAAGTCTAGGCCGTATTGGGGCATTTAGTCTTTTATTTTTTTTTTTTCTCTTCTGAGTGTAAAAAGTCCTGCTTTCTGGTGAGGCTTGTTCCCTTGATCCCGTGTTCCTGGAGTTTGAAGTACAGGGCAGCAAACATATGCAGGGTTTGGGCCTGGGGGCCCTGCTCAAAGGAGGATTATATGGGAAAGTCTGCTCCCTAGGCTTTGAACACCACAACTCTGCAGTCATTCAAGAAAACGACAGAGCAGAATATTTTCCTAAATAAAATCTGCAAAAAAATTTTCATAACTGAAAGGTATTAGCAAGCTAATGTTGGGATTGCAGCCAGCTCCCCTTGTGATATGTACAAACGGTAAGTGCAGCTTAAATCCTGTGCTGGCATCAGTGAGCAGGTACCTTTTTTAAGCAGAAAAAAATATTTAGATACAGTAATTCCAGTGCTAGGCAGCTACTATCATTTCTATACCTTTCCAAGAGCTGCAGAGACCCATGTCCCAGATGGGACCCTTCCTGCTCCTTTTGTGTGCGCCACCTGCTCATTCCTTTTGCCGCTCATAAGAGAAGTTTTTTTTCAGGTGGAGGAGTTTGCAAGGCAGGCTGCACTGGGAGCTCCTCGCATGGGTCTGTCTTGTCCAGCCGCAGGTACCTTGCTGAGTTCCTTCAGGTTCCTGGTTTCACCAGGGCATGAAGAGACACTTTTCCAAAGGGCAACTTAGTTCATGAAGATCTGAACCATCCCTGTCTCCTCCCGGCTGTACCGGAGGATTCCTGAGGTTGCACAGCTGACTTGGTAGCACATGCTCCGTAAGTTAAGACAGACATCATTGAACTCCTGCCAGAGTTGCACATATGTACCTGAAAAGAGCTGCCAATCATAATGAAAGCATGGAAGGTAATGAAAAGTTTCATAATGGATAGAAAAGTTTTTACTCTTTCTCTTCTCTCATCCTTGTATGATTTTTCATAACATACTGTTAGAAAAAAGAAGAATTGAGAAGCCAATACAGCTCTTTTGGCATATTTCATAGTTCTTTTTTTTTTAAAAAATAAATAAGAGTGGGGATATAAACTGCCTGCCAGCATCAAGAGTAACAGTACAAGTACTGTTCTTAAACAGAAAGTATCATTCTTAAATATTTTTCCCAGATTGTAAAGGCAAATCCATATTTCTGAAAATGTACTTTTTGTTGATGTTGTTAAATAGCAGTAGAAATCAGATTTACAGAGGTATATGTATGTAACATTGTCGTTTAATTATTTATTTGTGAAAGTGTTCTGAGGAACATCAAATTGGATATTCAGGCTGAAGTCAATAAAACTTCAGCCCTTCTTCTATGCTTCAGAATCCATCACAAGCCAGAAAGAATAAATTTGAGTTTTCCTAGCAAAGGCCTCTAAGGTGCAAAGACACGTGCAAGCCTTTGTTGTGCTCCAGGCTTTTGAAAGCTAAGAATGAGGATGAACCATAAAGAAAAGAAGAAAAACAGAAAACAGCAAATGAATCCAAGTTTTCCCAAGAAATGTTTTTCTTGGTCTTATTGTATGCACAAATAAATATGTTGGCAAAGATGTCTAAGAATTTCACTAATTATTCTTTTAGTTACTGCATACTTTTATGTAGAACAAGGAGTTGTGGTTTTTAAAGACATGTTGTGATAGATCTTCTCAGTATTGCCTGGACTTGGACTAGCTATGATCAGAAATACAACAGAGTAGACGGGCAGCACTGTACTGTATCTCGGACTTCAACTTGCAGTTGCATGTTTTTTTTTTCCAGGCCACTCTTAAGTATTATCTTAGAAAACTACACGTGTCCCTGAAGTGTGGGACTGAATCTGAGCAAATTCCTGACAAATTCCTGTTCTTGATAAATGTCAGGGCTTTCCTGCCTCTTCACTCCACCCAATGCAAATAAAATATTCTCTTTTTTTCCTCCATCTCTTTCATTTTCCAAATCAAAATCTTTCTGCTAAGGTTATCACCTAATTTGGCACACTATGCAAAGGTCTGCTCTGAGACTCCACCACTAACTACTTGCAAATGGTTGCGTGTGAAGCCTTGCCTCTAAGGCCTATTAGAAACCTAATAGAGGGGAAGTAGTTCTTAACTTTCTATTACATCTGTTTTAGATTGTGTTCCCTTTTAGGTATGGAGGATCAAAGTCCTTCTTAGCAAAATTACAGTTCTCTAATGCTGCAGTTGTAATTGTTGGCAAATAAACACTCGTTTGCAAATTCAGCTAACACATAACAAGTGAGATGAAATTTAGAGAAGCAGCAAGGTGATATTAAAATTGCATTTTCTTAAGTAAGAGAGAAAATAACATAGTATTTGTGATGAAAATAAATGTTTCCTACCAAATTGTTCCAAGAGACCAAATTATGCACAGAATAGTCCTGTTGAGAGATCACACAGCTATTTTTGCTCTTCCAGTGACCTGCTCTGTGACCTTATACAAGTCAATAACTCACTCCCCTTATTGCTTCAGTTTTCACAACTGTAATATACAGGAAATTATACTTATCCATCTGTGTAAGTCTGTGAATGAAGGAATCTGAGCTGCAAAATATTATCATAGAGCAATCCAAATTGCAGCCTACCAGTCTGGATATTGGAAAGGAAAAGCTGTTCACCTTCTTAGCTCAACAAAATGCAGCATTGCTGTAGCTCAAAGAGTTTAAGGGATTCTAATAAATATTTACCCCCTTTTTACTGTATATGGATTCCTGAATAAATAAGCTTCCTGGCAATACTATTTACTGATCTGCAGCAAGTAATGTGGGCATTTTAATGAGTAAATATGCAAACAGATAATTACGTTGAAAATTCTTTAAACCTTTAGCTATAATTAAAGTGAATGCCATTAATCAAGAATAAAATTCCCACTTCATGAAGGAAAGATGCTAATTTTCTAATGCCCTGCTTAGAGAAGTTGGTCATTTCCAAAGGAGAGAAATAGTTTCACAGTATGCTCAATTTCATCAGGCGAAAAATGCTTTTTACAACAATGGTATTTAGACTGAAAGCTCTTGAGGACAGGGACCTTTTCCTTTTAATATCAAGAAAGTGCCATGCAAAGATACATATATACATTAACATTTAATACACAAATATTAATAATACCTCTGAGCAAAAAGCACACTTTCTCGCAAAATCATGCCAGATTATGACTCTGAATGTAAATATAACAGTCCTACAATGCTCACTAGAGCTATCCCAAAGCAATGTCAAGAAATACCAGTGTGCTGTGTGGTTGCAAGCCATATATATTTTTAACTCAGCTTCCTAAGGAAATGGGATTTGTGGGGCAGGAATCTGTGTTTGCTGTGGGCAGGTTCCCACATCCCCAGTGTCTCTGCGAGCCCCATTACTAGCCCTTGAACCCAAAGAGCAACTTCAACTAGTGCTGTAGAGGGGAGATGTTTTAAAAAGATTTCCTACCCGTTTGGGATAAGTAAGAACCTTTAAATAGGGGATGACAAAGACCTTGTGAACACCTTCCCTAAAGGAACAACTGTAGGGTAAGGTCAGCAGACCCTCACCATATACCCAAGAGTCCACAGAAGAACATAGAACATAAATTTTGAATCAAGCCCAGGAAATTCTTTAACTGTAAATATGTATTTATTAGCACATTCACTCAAGTTTAGTGCCTCTTGCTGATCCTCCCACATCTAATAATGAACAGTTTCCAATTAAAAGCTTTTTTTTTCTTTTTTTTTTTTTTGCAGTTAGGTAATTCACAGTTTACATCCCAAGTGGATTCTCTGATGCTTAATTAGGGGGTGAGCTTGTGCTGCAACCTTAGTATAATTAAATTAAAATGTCGATCAACCACAAGACAAATCTAATGGAAACCGGGCTTCATTATATTCAAAGACTTGAGTTATGTAACACTGCTATACTTACTATAGTGATACAGCATATTCCCCTTATGTAGTCCGTATATATACACAGATGCTATTATATCCACTTTTAATACTTTCAACAGGCCTACTTTTACCAGTAGAGCTTATAAACAATAGCACATCGATTGATTTAGAGAATGTTTGATTGTCATTTTGTTCCTTATAACAAAACTAAAAAATAAACATCTCTATTTCGAGGCTGAACAGCAGCAGGCTACATTTTGGACTCAAGGCAAATGCAAGCAAGATTTTGAAGTTGCCTTACACGTCTCTATGGGCAATACAGAAAGTGCAAAACTCATTTATTTCTATTGTTTAGTTTATTCAGCTAAGTTACTATATATCTGCAGTGTCTGGAAGTTAGTATCCCTGGTTTGCTCAGTTGGTATAATCACAGAGTCTCATCCCGAAAGATCTCCTGCGTCACCTATTCCTTTACATGTAGAATGAGGTACAGCACAAAACAGCACAAAAATTCTTCTTCTATATCTTTTAGATGGGCACCTTGTAAAATTTAAATGTAGGCATGCAGCACTACTTGTGGCCAAACTTACCCTGCATTTAGGGAAATATTTAGGAGCAGCGATACTATGCATATCTGGCACAACGCACCGCTTTCGGGTTGTCCCGGAGGAACAACAGTTCGTCATGGAGCCTGCTGCTAGCCCTTCACAGGCATAAATTTTTTCTCTTTTCAGCTCTGTGCATATCTGAGGGCATAATCAAGTCTTAGTGCTGGAGGGAGATACTTTTGTTCTAAGAAATGAGGTTTGGAGAGAAGCCATTTTGCGTAATCTCGGAGACACTACTGTTAACTTCTGCAAGGAAATGCTCTGCAGTTTCATCGCTCCTCTCAGGCTCCTGCACACACTGAGAATTTCTTTAATAACTCAGGACAGACCGATGTCCATTTATTCATCTCAGTTGCTGACCTGCATTCAGCAAACCTGCCGCAGTGAAGAGCAATATTGTTCACAGGGCTTAAGTTCACTGCAGGCCCCATTTCCTCAGGCTACTGTTTCCAATCCAACCTAGTCATAATAAATTACCGTTGAGGACCATTTAGAAACATAACCTGGTCATTTACCATCACCATATTTGAAACTGCACAGAAAAGGATACTTTCCTGGTTGTGAAAGAGCAGTCCAGTTCATTGCAGATTTTCTGCCTTTCGTATTCAAGCGATATAAAGCTTCAGTGACCAAAGAAAAATCAAAACCAAACATAAAATCTATCTTATAAAGAAATCGAAAGCAAATAAAAGATCTAGGATGGTTCAGCAGTGGCTTAATATATAGTAAATTTAATAGTATTCTGAAATTTGTTCATAGGGTCAGGATTTGAATGGCGTTGAACTAAGAGGCAGAAATAAAGAAATTTTAGGTGGCAGGAGTGCGACTCCTGCAATGGCTTTGTATGTGTCATGAACTTCCTTCAAAAATGTCAAGTCAGCACGTTCTACAAATAGGGAAAAGTTTATTTCTGAGCCATTTTTAATACATCTTGAGCGTTCTTTCCCATCTAACTAAAAGGAAAAATGGATAATCAATATTGGTGATTACCAAAATGGGAGTATTATAACTGAAGATGAAATGTGATGACATAACTTTTTCAAGTAGTCTATATTTAAATAAATTAAATGTGCAGTGTTTGCATAAGGTTATCTGTGACAGCAAAGGTTGATAGTCATATTCATTCATTTTCTAAAGAAAATACTACAAGTTTGATAGCACAAGTTAAATCCAGGAGTGGCAGTACATTAACTGTGCTACTAGCTTCCCTATTGCTGTTAATACTTTTCCATAATCCTAGCCTACTTTTTCTCCCTTCATTTCCCAGGGTTTAATCCTGCCTCTTCATGTTAGGAATGTTGGCACGGGCTAGAACCTGTGAAAAGCAGATTTGTGAGACATTTCCAAAGGAGGTTTCTGTTCTAAGAGACAAAAGTTTTCAAAAATACAAACCTCCTTTGCAATGCAAGACATGCTCTTGTCTAAACCATATATGCACGTGACCTGATTACAGATTTCTAAAATCCTCCTCTATTTCCTGCTGTTTCCTGTGTCATACTTAAATTCCGTGCTCTAAAAGGCCAGGAAGATATTTTTCTGTTTTTTAGGACAACCAAATACACTACTGCTAGCAATCAATAGAAAATGCTCTAAAATATTCTCTGACTTTATGCAAGTTTATATATGCAAACGTGTTACAAGCCCATGCAAAATGATCCTCTTTCATATTGAGACAACATGAATATACGGCAGCTTTGGGAGCTGCTCTGTGGGACATGTCAGAAGGTGCCCGCTGGAACTGAGTCATTATTTTTACCACTGTCAGTGTTTCTCTCTGTTTTGCCCCAAAGTGTTGGCCTTCATGGGGGCTGTAAGCTCTGTAAGCCTCCAGGCTGTCCTTTCTCTGCACGCTGCCAGTAAATCCTCGGATTTTTCCTGTTCACACTGGTAGAACAGACCGTTCAATAAATCCAATTGAAGATGAATGTTAATCGTTGAAAGACAATCCATATGAAGATAATTTGCTTATCTTTTGTCATTAAACTGCAGCTCAGACTAAAACATCTAAGGAAGTTATTTTTATATATAAAACACATTTGCCTCTTCTTCCGGAGCGACGCCTGTCAATACCAGATCTCAGCTATAGCTAGCACACCTGCCATAAGGAGGTAACGAAAACAGGCTTATACTTAAACTGGTGAGGAATGTGTAAAACACAGAGATATCTGCTAGGGATGAGAAAGAGAAATTTTCTGCTACTTTCTGCAGTTTAAGAAGTAAACCCAGAAATCAATAGCATCCTTAGGTGTATATTGTGGGGCACAGAGACCGTGAAATGATCTGCACTCACAAGATATTCACGCCTTCTTTACATCCCATTTATATTGACACTTTTAAAAAATGGCCAACAATATTAAGATTTTGATTTCAATAAAAATTTTTTTTGGCTTTTTGCAAAAAAAAAAAAAAAAAAGAACTCTTTCAAAGGGTTAAAATTGTAGTCATGCAAAAATCTGATAAAATTCTAAAAGAGGCAAATAGTAAAGGGGATGTCCCTTTCCACTTCAAGGGGGAAAAAAAGCTTATTTTGTATCTATACTATTTTTCAATATTTGAAGCAGCACTTATCTAAAAGTTGTCAGGTATCAAATAAATATCAAAATGCTCATCTCAGAAAAACACAATGGTATTTTATTTATGTTTTGCTACAGCTCATTCCTCTTTCTAGATTTCAACATTTTTGCAAATGTATCTCTCTGTTAGATGACTGAGCTATTAAATTACTCATAACAGTTCCCAGTGAGTCAGCATATGTGATTTCCAACCTGTTCTGTAGTTTATAACATGAAATCTAGATTTAAGTTGACACAGGACAAAAGGCAGAAGCACATTAGCAGTTTAATCCGTTCTTTTCTGTAATTTTAAATTCTTTTGGTTGTTTTCATGATAGACAGGTAAGTTAATTCTTCCCGAACAGGAATACACAGTTAGCATGTGCCACCAGAGCCTCCCTTATAAATGAAAGCCCTATCTTTCATGAGTTGTAGATATTCTCGTATCAGAAACCTGGCATTAGACTTTCAGGATAGAAGTCCAGGTTTAAAAGCAAAAACAAACAAACAAAAAGAAATATTCCGACCTCTTTTTTTTTTTTTCTTTTTCTTTTTAGACCAAAAATGTGAATATTTCCCATTTTTGGGATCCCGTCACCAGATGAAGGAAGAACACGGTGGAAGCACAGTGGTGCCGAGCTACAAAGCCGAGGCTGCACGGACACACGCGGCCCTCAGTCTGGCGCAGCTGAGAGGCAGAGCCAACCGCCCTGGCAGCCCATGGCTCACTGTGCCCCTTGCGAAGGCCCGGGTTCAAAGTGCTCTTTCGTCAGGGTGGATGCAAACCAGCGCTATATGGGAAGCGCACGAGCCGCCAATGCTTGGGGCATTCCAGGGTTGGAAGTTGCCTGTGTCTCTGGATGAGATATTTTGGCTTTTTTTTTTTTTTTTTAATCTTTGCACTGGTAAAAAAATGGAACAAAATCCTCCTGTTGTGACAAAGAAGGATTACATAATTAGTCCATCATGCAGGACCACTGATAATGTTTTAATAAAAATGTAAGCATTTTTACATGTGTCCTGTCTGTTGATGGAATAAAATGACAACCATGCGTGTACAGAGGAGCGCAGGGTACCACCAGCTTCTCTAAACTGCTACGCAATATTTTGTAGTTTTATCTGGCTTTGGATTATGTCATTGATGCAATGAGGAAAAGCCCCACAATGACATAGGAGGGATGCGTTAAGGAAAGAAGGACATTTCCAAGATGCCCACCTTCACTCTGTGTAAAACACTTCCTAAATAAGCTGTCGTGAGGCCAGACCTGGCTTTCACCCGCAGGGACTGCTGGGGGGATGCGTTACTGCGTTCTCCCCGGAGGAGTCGGCTGCGTCGCTGTGGCTGTGCCCGTGCTGGCGGCTGGTTCAGTCGCTCCTGCGGGCTGACCCATCCTCTCCAGGAGAGCCCGGCAGGAGAGGACTAGCCAGGATGTTCTCCCGAGCCTTGCTGGGGGAGCTGCTGTAAGCGGGTGCCTTCTGCAGCCTGAGGGCTGCCAGGAAGCGCGTGTCACTGTCACCATCACCTAGCAGAGGTTACGCACTGGTAGAGGGAACAAGGGAGCTGGCAGGAGCCTGTCTCAAGCTGTCAGTTCCAGGCTACGGGCATTTATGTTCATTTGTAATGCAATCAATAAGGAACAGCTTAAATTGGTCTCTGGAAGCTTGGTACTGCGTTCTACTAAATTTCTCTTTTAAATCTGTTTAAAATAAAAGGGAAGTTTCTATGGAAACCTTCCCTTTCCTTCTGCGGGAGCCCTCCCGGGCGCGGGTTCCTCAGCGGGCACGGGAGCCCCGCGGCTGGACGCCTGCCCGCCCCGGGAGCAGGAGTGGGAGCGCGCGGCGCCAGGGCCTCTGCCTCAGCCCCGGCGCCCTGCGCCCCTGCCCGCGCTCTGCCCTCGGCCGCGCCAGCCGCCGCGGACAGCGCCTGGTCCTGCCGTTACCCCTGAGAGCCCGGTACGCAGGGTTTCCGTGTTGCCCCCGGCGCAGCAGGACACCAAAACCTGGGGCTTTCCTTCCCAAAGGGCTCTGTCATCCTAAACCTCTCTCCGCCTCAGTATTCGGACGGAGTTTTTGCCCGTCAGTGCCTCTAGACGCAGGGCGGCTGCACTCCAAATCTACCCCAGCCTCTGCTCCCACTGCTTTGCCTCTGACCAGCCTTGCCTGGGGCCACCCAACTCGGGAATTACGTGGCTGAACTAAGGTTCAGCGGCTTCTTCAGGCCATCTGGAACCCACTGCAACTCCTGGGATCAGCAGCTTCACCCTTCTTTCAGACAGTCTGAGCCATCATAGATGCACATGAGGACAAAGATGCTATGAAATCTGTTCAGAAGGGATGTGTATCAGCTCTTGTTACAAAACTCTAGCAGAACTTTTGCAGAAAGACGGGAATATAATAATCCATCCGAGGTAAACCATGACTTCTCACAAATTTGCTAAATTTCTGTCAAAGATAATAAACCGTGTAAGTGTATAAGCATGTAAATTATTTTAGACCCATAATTGCATTCAATTCCATATAATTTATTTTTCAGTGTGGTTTATGCCCTATTGAATATCATAATTCTATTTTGCACCCTTTTAATTTTAAAAGGGAGCATATGCAACATTATTGGCATGTATACAGTTTTTAGGGGAAAAATAAGACCTTCCTAGATTTGAAAAATAAACACAATTTAGAAAAACTAAATAATACAATATATAATTCCTTGTATGGAATAAATTCATGTAGAAGAGGTCTTGACAATGAAAAAAATAAGTAGTAGTACCTTATTAATTTTGCAAACTTCAGTTCCCTAGGCAAAACAACAGCAATGGTTCAATATATACAGCCCATTTTGCTACCCTACCAGAGTCGCTCCTCACCACTTAGGGGAATGTTCTACCAACAGAATAGCTCCAGTGAGCCCTCCTTACCCACTCCTGTACGAAGTCAGCCTACCCTAAATTAATGATACATAGAGGTCTCCCTACATGTGGAAAAGACATATTTTTATTTTCACTTTTTAAATTTTATTTTTTTATGCAATAGAGCTTGAATGAAAAAAGTTACAAATCCATGAGACTTCTTTAGGGATTTTCTTGCCTCTTCCAATAACTCAACATTCTTTGTATCCATTCTGACATCTGCTGCTGCTTAGCTATTAGAGGGATGGAATAAAACAGGAGTGTTGGAATTTTTGACAATTATGAACAGATTTTATTACAGTGATTTGCTGAGGGAGCAGAGGACAAATAAACTTTAAAATGTGATGGGGAGGACAGAAAACCCACAGAGCTGGAGAGCAGTGCTAAAATACATTAAAGGCTACAGTACTTTAGAGAGACACCCTGTCTGAGCTGAAAGAACTGAAAGTTATGCATTAATTTATGCAGTTAGCAAACGATGCAGTTGTTCTTTCTGCATAAACACAAACAAAATTAAATAGATGGCAAATATTAAATCATTATTATTAGTAAACAGTTTGTTACTTTGACTGTATTATTTTTGCATGTTAGTCCCATGACTTTATGCTTTGATAAAGCTACCAGAAATATTATTCTTTAACCTTGCTGTCATCAAAGGAAGTCATTTAAATTGTGGCATTTTTAATTACAGATAATTTTATTTTTTTCAGTGAGAAAAAAAAATCCCACTGGACAATGGTCAAAAGCAAGCAAGAAATTGTTATGCTTGTCAATCTCACATCACAGGTATATTTAATTAGTTCTTGTTATTTGGAGTCCCTAGATGGAAGATCAAAATAGCCAATTTTGTAGTTAAATGCCAAGATAACGCTGCTGGGACTTGCCAGGACAAGTAAGCTATTTGAGAGTACATGTATGATGATACAAAGAGCCGGTTATCACCTGAGCACAGCACGTCTCAGAATTCCCTTTATCTCACTCAAATGCCCTCCTGGCTTTATATTCGCTCTAAACAATATCAACGACTCTGCGGCTCTGCGGAACACAGCATCACAGCGTGGGTGATACCGCCCTGCTACTCACATACAATTAGGCTGAGCAGAATTATCTTTCCCATTGATTCCCCACACAACCGCGAGAGGAAAAATGATGTGCAGGGCAGCCCCGTGGGACGGCTTCTGCTTCCCAGTGCCTGTCAAACTCATACAGAAATGCTGCAGCGTCTTCGTGCGAGCAAGGATGCGCAAGACGGGTTTGGCTTCCTCGGTCTCTACCTTCACTCATATGGTTGATGTCTTCTGACTGCTCCTTCCCCTGTTGTTACAGAGATGAGAGAGACTTCAACTTTTAAATGCAAAAGAATCTGAGTTTTTATTACAATGATTTCAGATATGGTGAAGATAAAGTTTGATGTTCTTGGACCTGGAAGATGTCATCCACATAAAATGAAAATGGATTTCCTCCCTATCCAGCGCAAAGGCTTTCATTTGCTCTCAGTCATCCTTTCTTCAGCAGGGAAGTGATGAGAATAACACAAAGGACTGAAAATGCACAGCCTGTGCTACAGGCAAGGGCTGAAGCAGGACACTCCCCCACATTGCAGCAACTCTTTGCTCTGTTTCCTCTCCAGACTTCCCATAGCCTGTTCTCCACCCTAGCCAGCTCCTGCAGCCTTCCCTGCACCAAAAACCCCCTCAGATCTTCCCAGCCTATTTTACAGGCACCTCTCCAGCATCCTACTTACCCTCTAGCCCATCAAAATTCCCCTCTGCACTGTCCTCCAAGCCCCTGCAAATTTCTGCCTCTCTGTGGTTAGACGACACTTTTTATAGAAAATATCCTTTCCCAGCAGTAGCCCCTTTGCAAGGGTGTTTTACCAGAAGGATGGCTTTTCATGTGCACATAGTTAATGAATTATGGGTTAATCAGGAAGATCTGACTTTGTTCATAAGTTTTCTTTCAGCAGTAAAAGTCTGTACTGTTGGCAGGAGATGCAACTCTGGAGCATTCCCATGGAAGGCCATATTCAGACTGGCTGTTTTGTACCTAATGGTTACGGAATGGGTGTTTAGGCATCTGCTATGCTTCCAAGTTCAAAAGCATAAAATATCCAAGTCAAACAGAAAAAGCAGAAGAATAGTTCTAATTACCAGGACTGATTAGACATTGGGGCTACCTGTACTGTGGGCTCAAATGCATTGGTCTGGACAAAAGACGGACAGGATTTGTGTCTCATTTTAATTCTGAAGTGGTTCTTGTTTCAGCTTGGAGCTGTAGGAATTTGTGCATTCTCCATACTTGGTTGGAAGCATCATCCTAGACCTGCTCCTTGTAAGGTAAAATGTGATGCAAGAAGCAAGTGATCATAGCAGAAAACATCACAGGCTTCTTTGAGGAATTAAATTAAAAATAAATAAATTAAAAGAAAAAAAAATCCTTTCTCTTAAAGTCAAAGCAACTGTTTGCCTCATTTATTTTAACACGACCTATCAAAAGGAGATTTTCTCTAGGGCTATCACCCAGGGAAAAGTCATTTAAAAAAACAAAAACAGACAAAACTATACTCACTATTATTATGATGATAGCAAAAAATCAAAAGAATGACTTAATACAAACAGTGTTCCTACTCCCGACACTCCTTTTCTTCCCACTGTGATCACACTGAGGAAACTTCCTACCTCGCAGATACCACGCTGGCTGCCAAGCCAAACTTAGAGATCTGTCTAGTGCAGGGTAATTTTGAACAAACTCTCAATAACATCCTGTTACATTTTAAAATGCATTTCTTATGTTTCTCAAATAAAATGCTGTACCATTTCTAGCCTGTGTAGAATTTAAAAGGTGAAAAAGGAAGGTCTCAAAAAATTTTAATGACATAGTAACGCACTAGTGTTCATCAGATTTGATACCTGAGCACAAAAGCCCAGCACTCTAGTTTGAACCCAAAACTTAACACTTCTTTCATTTAAACAACAGAAAACAAAACATAAAAGACATAAAAAGCAAAACTTTTAAACCTTTTTTTTCTCTTTGATATGCAAGCTAGACCACATGCAGTAAGGCTTAGCAGCTTCTTGAAAATAAGCACTTTTTGTTTCTGTTGCAAAATGCACTACAAGATTAATTAGCCACTTTCCCAATGCATTCAGGCTTTAAACATTTTTAAACTTGAATAGGTTTTTGCTCTGGAATAGCTCTTGCTGCTATTCACTCCATCTCATCCTTGTAGCCTTCTTGGTCATCGAGATTTAAAGCAGCTGCCAGGAAACAGCCTGGAATTCAGCGAGTCAAACAGCAGCCACTGCACTGGAGAGCAAATAAACCACAGGCCCTTGGCAATTGCTAGATAGCATCAAGGCAGCAATTTCACTGGCCAAAAAAATACATATATTAAAAAAAACAAAAGCAAAACTCCAAAGCAAAACAAACCCAGCAAAACCCACAGTGAGGCAGCGGGTGTCTTTGAAAGCTGCAAAATCGGAACAATCATTGGAACCCTGAAGCTTTGCAAAAAAAATTCCCTTTTTATTGCAGATTAATTTTAATTAAGCCCAGGCAAGGAATCTGTACTTCCAGCTCACAGGTGGAAATTCAAGCTGTCCCTTCCCCACGCTTGGCAGGAGCTTCCTGCTACCCAGGGGTGGCAGTGCCCATGTTCTGATGCTGTCTTTGCTGGAACTAAGAAACAGCTGTGATGATTTTTCTTGGAAAAAGCACTAAATTAATCATGGCTGAGGGCTCAGTCTCATTATGGGCAGAATGGAGGCAGCCTTTTGCTGAAGCTATGGTTGAAACAACCTCGATGCGGTTTTTGAGCACAACATCCTTACAGAAAATCATAGTTCTGTTGATAAAATATTTAAACTTGGCTCTCAAAGGGAGTCTAATTCTGCCTCTCCGCAAAAGCTCTTCAGCCACTTCAGCTATTCTGTTAAGTCTCCACAGAACTGGCTGATTTTTACTGTCTTTTGGTGGCAAAACTCTGCCCCCTCCCTTCCCGACGCAAGCTGAATGCTGACAGCAGCGTTCATGAGTCTAAACTTAAAGGTGGAGGAGAAGGTCAGAGTGCCCGGTGCTCTGCTAACAGTAGCGGGTGGCAGGGGCAGGCATGAGGCTGTCATCTCAGATCCCAGGGGCCCTGGGAACTTCAGGGGGGTTTAACCCTTTCGTGGTTGCGCCAGGAAAGCAAAGCTCAGAGCCGCTGTGCTGAACACGTGCCCGCGCTCCAGATGAAGATATGGGAAAGCTGCTCTTCAGTCCTATGCAACTGCAGCTAAAGTCCAAGCTTAAACAGACCTCAACTTGGAAATCCTGTAAGCTGACCGATTTCAGGCTTCTGGTCACACAAAAATTACTACCAAAGTTCAAAACGTACAATTGAGACTCTCTTGTTGGTACAGCAATCATTTTGTTTGCTTGTTATTCACTTGGTGTATCCTAGGAAAAGTGCTACAGCAGCGTGTCCAAGAAAAATAACCTTGAAGAAGGATCCGAAGCTCTACCTCTCAAGCTAAACTTGTATTTATTTAGAAGCATTTTGTAAACACTTTTGTCAGGCACTTTACTGTATTGTATGCAGGCATTAATTTTGTGAAAACTGAACCAACACATTGTCTTATTGCTGTAGATAAATTTTAACAACATATAAAATTAAAATTCTAGCAAACGACTCAGCTTCAAGAATATCATGTAGCTCTGATAATTAAAATATACAATAAAATATATTTTGTCTAATTCTTATAAATATTTTTATTAGTAGAAAAATATATTTATAAAATATATTATAAAATATAAATAATAGAATTTTATTATTTGTAAAATATATTTTATTTTATTCTATGTAATTATTAACAGAGCTAATTATTTCTTAGTTATAGGGACACTTCTCTATAGTAAGTTCCCTTTGAGGAATTCCCTTATATCAGTCAGAATTTATAAATCTACATTTTTCCTTATTCAGTTCTTCAAAATAAAATATCTAATATGGCCAAAAGATTGAATGTCTTTGATTTCAGGACATGATGAGCTGACTTAGACAGAAGTGAAAACCATAAAACCCCGTCCTAACTAGTGAGCTATATCTATCACACTCTGAATGACCACATAATTGCAATTTTCAAAATAATCACATTATGTGATTTTAATAGAAGAAATTAAATAGGAGAAATGGAAGAAATAGAAGAAAATATGCATTGGACTGAGGCATAGAAAAGGATGCAGCATGTGGGTTCAAAAATCTACTTCATAAATACATGGAAGAATTTAATGGTCCTTACTAAGGGCCATTAAATACAAAGGTATCATCTTTTCCTCAGGAAATCTAAGAGTCTGGAGCCTGGGGAAGTACCAGTCCACTTTGCCCCATTCTTTCCCTTTTTCTCCATGCATGCACTCTTGGCCTCTGCTACAGCCAGGAAACTAAAGCATGAAAAGGTACAGCTAAAAGAGCAAAATACTCTTTTAATGCTCAGAATAAAGATGGCTTAAGCTTATACATTTTCCTGTACATTTCCAATCTGCGATGATCTTAAAAATGAAGTGAACTATCTAACATGGAATCTGTTGTGCTGAAACAGCAAAGTAAAAGAACCTGTTAGAAATAAAAAACAAATCACAAAAAATAAAGTCATATCCTAAAAGAAGAAACAAATGAAATGGCATAAAATATTTAATCCATTAATATATGTTTATATATAAAAAAAAATTTCTAATAATGCAGCATAAAAGTGATTTCAAGGAACATATTGTCATAGGCATAAGAGTTACTAAGGAAAAAAGAACTTTTTCAAATATATCAAAAGCAGAAATTAAGGTTAATAGACAACTGAGATATAACCAATGTTCTTAAGAAAGACAAGGCCACAGTATAAAAGTTAAATTAATTCTTTTCATTGGTACACAAAGAATGAGGAGGAGGAGGATGGAGCAACTGTCTTACATTGAAGTGTCAGATGTCAGAATAATTCAATAGAATCCATTGTAGCAAATCAGCGGTACAATACATCTGTTAACTAGGGAGAACTAAGGAAAGTCAAATATTAAATTGCTGAAATATTAAAATCAGTCAAATCTCTCACTGAAGGACAGAAGAAGTGTCTGGATATTTCTAGAAAAAAAAAAACAGGTGATTGATTTCAAAATTGAGTAAATGCTATAGGAAAGAAAGAACTATTGGACAGTAAAGTAAGTAAAGATGGAAATGTCCAATGTGCTTTATGTACAGGGAATGTGATCTGCAGCATAATTTTGCTTCACAACTCTGCTAGAGTTCCTTGAGGGAGTCAGTGGTGCTAGTGAAAGAGATGTTTGGAATAACATGCTAAAATCTGCAGCTGACTGTGAAGAACTGTGGAAATATCTTATGATATTGACTCTGTAACTGGCAATAAAATGGCAGATGATATTCAATGTCAATGAGTGCAAAATAATGCATTGGGGGAAAAAACAATAACCCTACTATAGATGCACCATAATGAGCTCTGAAAGATCTGTAGCCATTACAAGCAGCTTTCTGAAAGCATCAGCTCAGTTAAAGTCATAAATAGAACTTCGGAAATATTAGGAAAGTAATAAAGAACAGAAATTGTCATTATGACACTGTATAATGTCTAATATGTCTACATCTTGACTTCTGGGTGTCATTCTGATCATCGCCATTAAAAAGATACTGCAGAAATAGGGAAGTTTCAGAAGGGGAAGATATGTTGGATCAAAAGTATGCGGATTAAAAATTTCACTTTGGAAAATAAATGACTGGTGGGAGGAGGATACTATGGGATTATGTAAAATCCTAAACAGAACAGATAATGCAACCAAAGAAATTTCATTCTTTGTCCTAAAAATGTTAGGGAACAGATTAAAAAAAAAAGAGAAGGTCTTGTTCAGATTAAAAAAAAATAAAGGGATGGTCTTGTTCAGTGTAAATAAATACAGTGCAGTAAGGCTTAAAGTGGAATAACAGAGCTCTAAAATATAAACACAAGTGAAAACGAACTAAGAAATTCATAGGCAATAGAACTCATAAGAGTACCAATAAAAAAAAGGTCCAGAGGCAACTGCAAACCCAAGAAGTCATTAAACTGCTGGCTACCAGCAACCGAATCATTGTGCCTGGAAAGGTGCAGGTTTTGTACATTTACGTTGTTTCCCATCTTTTTTGACTAATCCACTACAGGTCACTGCTGAGACTTGGTTTGGATGTCAGGTTGGGTGTAGAAGGGACATTCTACCAATGTTCATAGACACTTTTGGAATATGTGTTTCCAGTCTCACTGTCTTGTTGCTTCCCAGCATGTACATGCTACCCACCATAAGAAAAATGCATTGATAGATGGGAATTTTCAAAAGGATTCTAGCAACTAAACACAAAGTTTTTCTCTCTCTCTACAGCTTGAAACTTTAGGAATGAGCAGTGTCTTTTCTCTAAATCAGTCACGGGACTCTGACATGGCAGTTCGCTTACGGTGTGAAGCATCTAGTTTAGACAGCATGTTTTTTAAATAAACATTTGAGACAGAAAGCTTTGGAATTCTTTTACATAGGGCTTTTGTGAGGGATCTGAAACAGAACTTGTTTTGACAGATAATTTACTGATCACATTATCTAAAGCTTATCCTATTCCCCACTGAATTTTCTTTCAGAAATGGTGTGAAAAAAAACACTGAAAATAACACATTCTTCATTTGTTCAGTTGAACTTGTTAAATAAATAAGAACATATTGAAATAGTGTGAATTTAACTAACCTGGGAAGATTCCATTCATTAATGAAAACGTTAGCGGTTATCAAGCAGCTCTATATGTTCGTATGAGGAAGGATTTTTAGTATATGATTTTTCCTGTTGCAATGTATCAATATGAATTACTAAATGGCTATTGTGTGCTGCCTTAGAGATAGCTTTATTTTAGTGATAATTTGGGAGAGAAATTTTGAAAAATCTGAGCTGGATCATGCTTTCCAAAACACAAATGTACCACTGCATAAGGAAAGAAAAGGGGACGCTTATTAAATCTGTTCTCTAGTCTTTATGTTTAATCTTATCAATACTTCCAAGATGACATAAAAAATGTCTAATACAGTTCTCACACAAAAACTAGGGAACTGTAATTTTAAATTATCATGGATGATGATATCTAATTGCTGAAAGCAATCTGATCATTTCTTCAGTCAGGTGCAAGCAAACATTTTAATCCCTCCAAGTGTGTGGTTGCACATCAAGAACAGAAGAACCAAAACATTCAACTGTAGAGCAGTGACCGTATAAAAGGAAGCAGTGAAAGGAAAGATTTCAGGATATAGCAAGAAGGAGGGCAAGCAAAGATCCAACACCCCTCCTTTCCACTAAAGACAGAAAAGATTTGGGAATGTAGAAATAGGAGGGTTGCAAAAATAGGAATTTTTGATACAAATATAGCAATTATTACAAAAAAAAAAAGTGATTTTGAAACCATTTTTAGTGGTAGACAAAGTCAATCTATTTTAATCTGCACAGACAACATTACTGAAACAGGAAGAATTTTATTCTCCAGACCAGAAGAAAAATAAATTAGTACAGGATTTGGCTAGGCTACAAGATGTGCAGTACCTTGGTCTGAACGTGAAGACTGTGTAAATAAGCGTCCACAACACCATCACATGATGAAGTATTGGGCTACTTCATCCGGCAGCAGATTTTGGGCAGGAAAAGTTTTATAACACTAACAGTTTTTGTAAAATTCAGACTTTATGTGTAAGTATGTTTGCATGTATATACATATATATTTTTTCTGCATATATACACATTTAATGATATGCATGATATTATGATATTTTTATGTATGTTTGCCATATTTGAGAAATATTGTTCTTTGATAGAGACCATATCCATAGTACCTATCTATGCAGATGAGATTGACAATGATATTTATTGTTTCTTTCTTCTTGTGAAATGGTAAAATATAAATGAAAAGTAAAGAAGATATATTTTGGGGACTGTGTATATATAAAAAGTAAATATATTCTATTAAAAGGAAACACCAGGAATTTTTATTGCATTGAACAAGATAAAAAATAAATCTTTCGTAACTCTGCCTCACATTTCTAAACATTTTGTCTTCTCAGCAGCAGTCATCAGCAAAGCCAACTGCTTCTCTGCAGTGGAGTCCCGTCAGCGGCAGCTACTGAGTCAGAAGTGCGTGCTGTGACTGACAGAGCAGGTTTGGGTAGCTCTCTTCCCTTCTTTTTATTTTCCTTTTACTTGTGTTTGACCGCTTTTCAAATGATCTTCCTTACCATAACTGAAATTATTTTAATTTTATCTGGAAGAAAACTAGCAATTTAACCAAGTAGACCACAGTCTTCTAATCCAGCATTATCTCCTTATTGCCTTTTGAAAAGGAAAGCTTTCAGATGTAAAATCTCCAATTGTTATAAGTGAGGAAAATGAAATCTGTGAAATTATTGGTATCACTGTAGGCTCTTGACTATCAAGTGCCAATGTAAAGTCTGAATACAGTGTCTGAATTTAGCAACTGAACATCATAAATCATAGCTACTTAAAGTGGACCTGATCAGTGTATTTGAGATTTCATTTGCTGAAGCTCAAAGGAGAGCTGATTCTGCAAAGCTAGATAATATATACAATAGAGAGACTTATAGGATAATAGATTTTAGTGCTGCATAAATATGTGTGTATTACTGTCTGTACCTGTATGCTTACAATCACAGGCTGAGATGGCATAATATTGAATATATCCTGAATTTGGTCACAGTGCGGAAAAGAAAAAAACAGTAAAGTCGCTTAAGCACCATTTTTGTTAGCACATGCAATTTGCCAAAGTAAAATCATGTTCTTTTTTGTCTGCTGACTCCCCATGACCACAGTCATGCTGAGTCTGCATCAGTAAAGTCTTCTTTATAATATTTTTCCAGACCTTTTTCTTGATCTGAAAAGGATACTGAGCCATGATCATGTTTTTCATGTCTAAAGGTTTTTCAGAACAGTTGATCTACTGGGGCCTGAGTTATATATTCTAATCTCTATTTAAAATTAACCCAACGATTATTCCATTCTCATTTATTCCCCTGTGTTCATTTAATTACTTTTATTGGTTAAAATGAACTTCCTGAACAAATAACATGACAGTAGGCTATAGGATTTTTTTATGGCTAGAAGTAGAACCTGTTTGTCCTATTTCACTCACTGGATTTAATATATTTCCTTAAACAAGCCTTCAGTTCTTAAATTAAGATATTAGCTTGAGAACTTCAGTGGTTTCTAGTTTAACGTACTTTTAAGTTATAACCATAGGGAAGCAATTAAAGATAGATTCTTTGTGTCATGAAATTTCCTGGGGTTTTTGATATTTTGAGGTTTTCCCTGTCTGAGAAAGTGAATCTAATGATGCTGGGGTTCCAAAACTGCACTTGAAAAAACATTGAATGATAACACCACCAAATGATCTCCAGAACAGATTAAATTCAGTCAGCATCAGAATAAATATAAAAATATACATAAATAGATAATAAACAAACATATTTGCAGTATCTCTCACTCTACAACACAATTGGTAGTTAGAGATAAGAAAAGAGACCATAACAAAAAGTTTTTAATTATGATGTCAGCTGGAGAGCAAAAGACAAAAAGCCCTTGAAATTGTGGCTTAATACAGATATATTTAAAAATATGTTTGTACTGTGTATCTTAGCGTATTGTATATTTTTCATGCGCTAAGTGTGCAAGATTAGATTTCTGTGTTGCCTGGATACAGTGATTTTACTCATAGAGAGGATACAACAGCTTCCAGATTATTATGAAAAAATAAATTCAAGAAAGTGTATTTTCCCTTGTTGACATATTGGTTACACAAGCACACCCCTGCTTGCCTTCAGTAGTTTCAGGCTTAAAGCCAGCACAAGATTTACTTCCCATTTGGTGCTATTTTTATTTATTATTTTTTTCCAACTAGTTTATTTATAGCCAGCAAAGCTTAGCCTCAAACATCATAAAAGTTCCTCTTACACACTTACCTACCTAGGTGAAGGATCTGAGGGAGGTACGTGGCAGATACATTTGAAGTGACCTAATTCCAACCTGCATTGCTGCAGTTCAAGAGAATGTCACTTTCAGGAATAAAAAGAAAAAAAAAAGAAAAAAAAAACAATTTACTCCTGTGCTCATTTTTGGTGCCAGGTGCTGCATGTAGCTGACTGCGCATCCCCGCCTGGAGAGGTGGCACAGTGTCTGCCTTCCACTCCACTCAGTGATTTGCTAAAGGCCACAGGAAGAACTTGCCTGCTGAATGGGAAATTCACAGGGCCTGATCCTCAGGACAGGATTACAAAACATATGCCCGAATCCCAGCTTTGGCAGGCATTCTCAGCGTAGGCATGACAGGCCCCAAGTAACACCGTGGTCGTTTCATAGGCGACTTGCCGGGGGTACACAGGTTTGCTTTTGGAGCACGGCAGCCTGGGGAAGCACAGTTGGTACCGTATTTTGTGGAATTATACGATTTGGCCAATCCACCTGCCAGGAGGCTCTAAAATCCACCAAAAACGCAGGTGTTTCTCCATAGCGTTTCATTCTGGATCGGCAGGGCACGTTGGAGGGAGCCTCCTCGCCGCCCCTGCTCAGCGCACACGGGGCGCACTGGCCATCCAGGGGGAGTGCATTTGCTGGAGGTCTTTCAGGTGAGGAAAAAACGTATTGCAGGAGCAACCTCAGATGCTCATTACGGCTAACGAGCATTCAGGCCACAGAGCTGGACTAAAATAAATTCATTAAAAGTGTATACTATATGTATATATACGCACACACACACATATATAATACATGTCTTCAATGCTTTGTGCTTCAGATCCACTCCTACCAGACTGTATTTTGTACTCGTGTAGCCACAGCCATAGAAGCACCTGCAGGCGCCTTGCGGGGACCTGACACAGTGCTGTGCTATAGCAACGAGTTCTGAATTCGTTTTACTAGGGACGCACGTGTGCGCATGGCACAGCAGGCTGGTTGTCAGCATCCTTCCAACAGAGCGGTGGTCAAAGGACCCGCTCCCTTCTCTGGGAATTGTTCCTGTACTTTTACAATGCCACATTGATGGTAAGTGGAAAAAGGAGAAGGGGACCCAATAAGGAGCTCACCCAGGAGCACCTTCAGCTTCGCTTTTGGCAGGGACTTCCCAGGTGCTTCACTCATTACTGTGGCTGCCTGTCTGGGTACCTGAGAAACCTGGCTGTGCTGTGTAATCTCTGCTTTTAAAGATCACCGAGAGGTTTTAGAAATTAAACTCTAAAGCAATTTGTCTGACAGACAGAGAATGCTGAGGTAACTTGTGCCCACTTTCTGTTCCACCGCAAGAGTGATGCTCATAGACTTTCCCTTAGACTGTTGCTTGCATCACTTGGGCTCTCTTCATACCGCAGCTCCAGAATTACAATCACTGAACATGTCCCTCTTAAGTCAGATACATGAGATAAGCATAAGATAAGTCTACTGCAACAACCCCAGCGTGATTGTAGCAAGGACTTGCTTAAAGATTATTTCCAGGGATACACAGAACAATGCATCACACTGCAGAAGTGCATAATAATATGAACACTTGTATTTATTTCAAATTCCCTTTTCCTTGAATTTTGCAAACCTCAAAAATAATTAAAAGACCTCAAATATAAAATATGAATAAGACTGTTCCACATACTGGGCTTTTAAGGAGGTAACGATTTCTCAAGCCTGAACCTGTACCATGGAACTGAATCTGCTCTGACCTATTTCCATGAACAATACTGAAATAAAACAAACAGTAAAAAGTAATTTAATGAAGGTTATAGATAATCATACAAATCAAATTTAAAGGAACGTGACAAATATGAAATAAGGTAGACACACATATTGTCAATATCCTAAACTTATTTGCTGTTGTGCAAGTTCCCAGAATCCAAGGAATGTACTGCTGAAAATAGACCTTGACTTCAACATTTTTCTATATTAATAAAATAATAACAGTCGATAGACCTTTCTGATTTAATTACAGACAGATAAGTGAAAAATGTACAGAAAAATCACAGGCATAAGTATAAAAATTCTTCTCTTGTGTTGACTCTCTGCAGAACATAGGACTGCTATTGCCTAAGATTAACTGATGATTAATTGATGAATCAATATTTTATGGTGACTGTTCTTGCATCCTTCCAATAATATTAATCCTGAAGTTCTCATACAGCAATAGGAACATCTGTGTATTTCATAGCATTGAGTCAAATATCACTTGCATAATCATACAAATACAGTAGGAGAGAGTAATTAGTATTAATAACTAAAATATGATGTTGAATAACTGTACTGACATTCTTGTGAGAGGAGTATCAGCTCAGAGCCTGACTTAAAAGAAATCAAGTGAATAATAACACAGCTGAGATGGGTGGCTGGAAGCCTGGAAACACTGTCCCTGTATTTCCCTTCTGCGTGAGGTCCTGCTTTTGGAAAGCACAGAGGCATCGGTCGATGGGAGCTAGTCCTGCTTGTGCACAGTCTTCACGGCTGGCCAAGCCACTGTGCAGTGACCTCCTGTGCCCCAGGCTACTCGCCAGAGCAAGAGAATCCCACTTCTGGGACTGCTGTCTGACGTGTGCACAGCCATGCCCTGTGCTGCAGTCCTTCAGGAAAACACTCTTATATTCTCAGAGACTTCAGCCTGAGCCTCAAAAATAGGCATCCATTCATATGTATCTATACCTGCTTATCATTAAATAAGATCTCTTATCAACAGAATGTGCAAATAGTCAAAGGAAATGCATTATTAAAAACAAATAATAAATCAACTACAGTTAATTTCACAGTTGTGTATATTAATTTGTAGTTAATGTATTATCTTCTTCATAGAAGTCATTCAGAGGTGTATTATCACTTTCTCCTGTGAAGTAAACAATTAGAAAATGCAAGACTTTCAATTAAATGTAGGATTTTTAAAGAAAATCCTTTTAGATCATGGCAAAGAAAACAACAGTGATTGATCAACCTACTTTGCAAAATTATACACTGCAAGATACATTACTGTGGTTTATATGCACAAATATTCCTTGCAGCTGAACTCTCCCCATCCCTTCAAAAAACTCTTCTAAAGTAAAGACCAGTTTAAAAACCGGCATAACATGACAGTAACATTTCCATTGGGTGTTCTATTATTATGTTAATTGGGGCATGTAAAGAAGTCAGAAGAAACTATCATTTTTTCTGCAGAGCACTAGGGATCTCCAAATGGCAGATACTTTTAAGATCTAGTTAATTATTATATAATATCTTGCATCCAGAAAACGCCTCCATTAAGTGAACAGTAAGGTGGTAAAATACAGTATCAGTAAATAGAAAATAGAAGAACTAAGGTTGACATTGAAACCTTAGTCAGACTTTTATTCATATGCATCATTGACATCGTTTGATAAATACACCAGAGACTAGAGGTGACAGAGAATTTGAAATACTCTGACTGTTTCAAAATAATAAGTAAAAATAGTTTGTATTTCTTTACTTCACAGTAAGAACGTTTTAAAGAGCGGTGAGGTGTTCTCCATCTTTCCTTTTTTTTTTTTTACTTTCTTCTCTCCATCTTCCTTTTCCTTTTGTCTCTTTTCTCCCCCCTTCCTTTTCCTCACCTTCGTTTTGAGATGTCTGTGAGGTGAACTATGCCAAGAAAGAGAGATTTTCACCCTAGTTTGCAGCCAGGAATATTTCTGGACATCCTAATCACATCCTTAATGAGTGCAAAAGCCGGGTCTGGCCATTGAGGAAGCCAGTCGTGTCCATGGGGGCTTCAGGTTCAAGCCTGACAGCCCCTCTCCTCCAAGAAATACCAACAACCTCCAAACAAACCAGACAAATAAATATGTGGTCTCCAGCACATACCTTGTAATAGCTTGGAGAGCTCTAAAGCAGGATATTGTTTAAGATGTACTCAAGCAGAATAGAGTCCAGTGTGTTCCCTTTCAGCACATTTATCCTGAAGTACGTGCTAATAGAAATAAATGAACAGCTATGAGAGTTTTTTTGTATGAGACTTTTTTTTTTTTTAATCAATGAAATATGCAGCTATGAGCTGGAAGAGATACGTACTTATATGGGCCAAATCCTTGAGTAAGAACATGCTATTTTTACATCCTCATTTCCTGACTGCAGCTGCACCTTCAAGCCAAAATCAGGAAGTCTGTAAAATAAGTCTAGCATTTAGCTTTTAAATCCATATCTTACAGCCAAATAAAAAGCCATCTGGGGGGATTCTTTTTAAACCTTGAGCTAGTGGAAGTAGTATATTTTGGGGACTCAGAATGTTACACTAGGTGCCCAAATTTGGACATAAAAAACAAACACTGACCACACTTCTTTAAAGACTTTGCTTAGAAAGGAATTTCTTCAGATTTCTTCTCTGCATTTAAAAAAAGATCATAGATGCTGTTCCAGTTTAAGTCTGAAATATTAGATTTGTTTAGCATTTTGAAGATGCCTTTGGTTTACAGACACCCTGCAAGCGAATCAGGGATCCAACCCAGCAACCTCCACTCCCCAGCCTTTCCTGCTGCCAGCAGCTAGAGAGGACACTCCATCTGCTTTATTTTTCCTCCCCTTAATTTCAATTAATTTAAACAAAGCATGCTTGAAGCTTTCAAGGCCATTTGAGCACCCATTTTCGCCGTGTTTTGAGGAGGACCCTTGCAGGCGCAGCTCCCTGCGCCCCATCGCTTGCCCCTTGGGCCAGTGCTCTGCACGGCCGCCCAGCGCCCCAGCTGCAGCGAGCGTGGCGTTCGCGGGAGCGGGGCGGGCGGCTTCCCTGCCCGCTGCGGCCCCGCTGCCAGCGCCTCCCCGGCGGGGACCCCTGCGGCTCCTCTCCGCAGCAGCGGGAGACCTGCCGCCCTCCTCTCCGTACTCATTCCTGAGGCTTCACAAAAAACAACCCTCCAATAATAATAATAAAAAACACCCTTAGATAATAAAAACAACAGTGATTTCCTTGCAGCGTCTGAGCCTCCAGGACTTAGACCTGCTTGAATGCCAAACTTTCTTTGCTCGGTTGTCAGGCAAGCGGGCTGGGTGCCAAGCCACAAAAAAATGTTGTTTTTGTGCACTCTCACACACAACCCATATATTTGTGACGAGGTTCTCAATTATGCCCTGAGGAGCTGCATTTCGCTACTGCCTGGAGCAGTTCAGGTTAGGTTGGATGAACGTGTCCACTTGCAGTCGCATTGCAACCGCTTGG
>JAWLRI010000663.1:28467-39149 GCA_034781795.1 Crypturellus tataupa
CATTTCGCTACTGCCTGGAGCAGTTCAGGTTAGGTTGGATGAACGTGTCCACTTGCAGTCGCATTGCAACCGCTTGGAACAGCTTTCACATGGAATTTGGCACCCCGGACAGAGCAATTGGCCTGGAAGCTAGCTTTAAATATAAATAAATGTGTACGAGAGGGGTTGTTTTTTCTTTAAATCATGTTTTATTAAAGCAAAAGAGAATTGATATAAATAAAATACGACTTACTTTTTCAGTAAACCATGTCCACATTGTTTTACTACTTTTAATCACATAGTACAAACACAGCTGGATATTTTTCTTTTTATTTCACCACTTGCCTCATTTTAAAATGATCCTATCGATTTTATTATTATGAATAATATTCATGGTACATGTAAAAACTCTAGCAATTTACAAGCTCCACTGTATTCCTGTTTATTGCAGTCATTTGCAAAATCAAACAATTTTAGCGAATGCTAGAACTCTTAGGTCTTTAGGATCTTGAATATTCATATTTGGTCATCCAACTTCAGGGTGCCTGACAGCTGTGATAAGGTCCATAGTGTTTTAAAGTATGATAATAGACATTCCATTAAATATTTCCTGGGCATTCCAGTACATTGAGGACAGGTCACATTTAATAAGAATTTTCCTCCTACTTTATCTGATGTCTTGCGAGTTAAATGCAAATTCTGTCCTGATGCTATGCTGCTGCATATACACTCCCAGAGCATTTTTCTAAGTAAATATTTACTTAGTAAATATTACCATGTTCTGAGAGCACAGCTTATAATTCACATCATAGACTGGATACACATTGATTGCTAGTAAAGGTTTCCCTGTAAGATTTTAAACATACACTGCTAATGATTTAGCTCTCTACTCAGCAAACAGGATCCACGTGCAAGCTCAAGGGCCTCCAGCTGAGCTCCCTGCGAGGCAGCACAGATGGACCGTGCAACCACTTGGCAAAAATCCCCATGAGACCGGCACACCTCTTCAAATAAACCTCTTAAATGGCACTGCCATTGGATTTATCTTCAGTTTCACATGTAAGGTGCCCCTGGGAAGGGAGTGGAAGGACATTCATCTTGATGCATGCCTGGAACCTACTATTTTGTCTTCATGGGCAAACTTCAACAGGACAGGTCTTTGGGTTTAGTCAAGATGTGTTGCAGCTTGAACACTGCATTTTGCACATGGCTCCCGAAGAGCCACCAGAAGCTCACTCAGCCCAGTGGATCCCTTAGCCCCTGCCTCCAGTGTGTAGCCCAAGACACACCAGATGTTTTTTGAAAAGAAAGCAACTGCAGAGCTATGTTGTTTGCAGGATCAAACCACTTATGTTCCTAAGTTTGCAAAATCGAGCAGTGAATCACGCAAGGGCAAGTAGTCCCATCTACCTGACTTCCTTCCTTCTGGCAGTATTAATCTATCACAAGTTATCACAAGGACTTACTGTCAAAAGTGGCTATCACTAGTAGACATTTTGTCCATAAGCACTTAGAAATAGTAACAGGTAAAAAGAAATCTTTCAAGGCTAAAAAGAAGTTATTTGACCTGAAATGCACATTCAACATATCCCTAATTTTTAACATTGAGAAAAGTTTCCCTCTTGCATAAGAGATAAGCAGTAAACACTAAATAAATTTTGCTGCAACAGCTTACATAGAATTAATCAATATATTTTTCAGACCAGATATTAATATTTTATTTTAAAAACCCCAGGCCAAATAGAAAATTAATATTTTATTATTTAGTTTGAAAGCTATGTATTCTGACAAGTTTTCTTTTTTTTTCTTTTTTTGATTTCTTTGGCATACAATTACCTTGCTTGTATAATTATTATATTGCTCATCATATCACCCAACATTAGACTCGAAAGTCTAGAAGGTGTAAATACAGAAAGACTTCTTTAAGAAAAGATTTTCAAGATCCAGTTGATTTTCAAGATCCAGTTTTCTAAGACTTGTAAGACTGGGGTAGCTGAAGTTCACTTTCAAAATTATTACAAGCAACTAAACTCACCAACTTAAATAAAAAAATGCCAAGAATCTTGTGAATTAAGAGAAAGTTTATAGACACATACACTGCCAAAGTAATGTACCCCTCCATCCCTCACCTAGAACTTAACTCCCTGCTATATTTTTCACTAAAATCTTAAACAAACATTGCTGAAATCATTATGATGAACACAGCTCTTATATCCTCTCCTCCACAGAAACTTGTCTTTTTTTTTTTTTTTAATCTGAAGTAATTCCTCTCAAGACCTTTCCTTTGTAGGTGAAACTTTAGTAGGTATCCTTTTGTCATGTTTTGGAAAGATTTTCTTTCACTTCTTTTTTTTTCTCGTGATAACTCTCAAGGCTTTTTGCTCTTCTTTTCTTTTCTTTTTTCTCTTTTCTTTTTTTTTAATCCCTGCTTATGTTTTTAACTTCTGTGGCTTTACTCTCCCTTCTTTCTTTTTGTTTGTTTTTCCTTCTTTATTTCTTTACCATTTTCCCATACTCCTATTGCACCTCAGTTCTCTGCAGCTGTTGCTACTCTTGGGAGAGAGAACTGAGACTTGTACTGAAAATTAGTTGAACTGGTTCAGTCTGAAACTGGAGTGTAGGGTGTGAACAGCCAGATTATCCTGCACTCATCTGGAACTGGGGACTGACCTTGTCCCCATGCTGTTGCTGGGACCAATGAACCGTTGCACTCTTTTAAGCAGATAGATACCTTCCTCTTGAGTAACTTCTGGAGAGCACCAGAAGACAGAGGGCCTTAACTGGTGACAGGAGCAGCTATGGTCAGAAAAATAGTAATTTTATTTTCTAGACAGACATGTTTAGTGTGAAGTCTGTCACCAAGTAGTGAAGAACCAGTGGTCTCCTGTCACTCCAGGCTGTCTGGGAAGAGGACTCACCTCTGGGGAAGGGCACAGAGCCCTTCTGCAGGCACTTCCCTCTGTTCGCTGCCTAGTAAGGGGGCTGCTCATCAGACAGATGAAAATATAAAAGGGTCAAGGAATTTTCCTGAGATCAGACTTCAAACTAGTAGATGTTATAATACTAGAAAGTAATGAGAGAAGAGGTGAGGGATTTTTTTTTCCTGCCTCTTTATGGAACAGAGAAAGAAAAAAATGAGCAAAATGTTATTACCTAAGCAGAATGTTGTTACCTAAAGCTAAATCTAGCAAAATAGTAGAGTTAATTGCTCTTGAGAAAATTTTCATGGGAGTTCAGTTAACCACAGGCAGTTCTTTGACTTACTAATTTTTCATCTTCACAGGAGGACATTATTCAAGTATACAGGTAGTGGACTGGACACTGGCCTGAGGTTTACTGAGCAGAACATGAGAAATTACCGAACAGGAATTGCAGGACATCTCGAAGTGAGGCACTAACAAAGGCTACAGATGGCCCTCTGAGGAATGACCCTCTTTCCCAGATTGTTTCAGCTCCACAAGGAGTTTTGTGAGAAACATCGAAACTTCTCTTGTCATTAGAGGGGAGTACGGGGGAATCTCCGGGGAATACAAACTTGCATGGCCAGCTGTACCCAAGTAAGGCTATCACTAATACTAATCAGTATTATCAAGGCAGCTGTGTTAGTAACACCAGTGAGTAATACTATATAAGGCTGAGATTACCTAGGTAACAGGATTAGAAATATCAACTTTGTCCCGAATGTAACAAAATTGGAACAAATGGGAAAAACTAGCAAGGAATGGGTTCCTTATTTGGAAAGAGCATAAGCACAGAAAAGGGGAGAGGGAAGCACAAGCAGAGGAACGTGTGGAGATGGGACAAAAGAGGCTCTTTCACTGTACTCAGCGTGCTGCAAATGTACTGCAAATGCTGGAGCACATCATATGCATGCACAAGTACACATAGCAGGGTGTGTGGAAATATATATGCAGATATCTTGTAAACACAATGTTAACGCATCTTCTTCTGAGAATCTTGCAAGGTAATATAGAAGCAGAGCAAGATGACGTGAGATCTGTGAGAAATTTTGAAATTTTGAGAAGAAAATACTAGGTAACATATTACAGCTTTGATAAAGAGTTTGTCTCCTGATATGGTGCACTGACAGTCAGTTTAGATATAGGAGAATTAGAATTGTGAGTTTGCCAACCTGTATGTGTTTAGCTGATATAAATATTTCATTTCAGAGAGCATGTCTTGGAAATAAGTTTGTATACAGCTTCAAAACTTTTCTTATTTGTATATTGTATAAGATTGCATTGGAAGGGGAGTTTTTTTGGTACATGTATGTTGATTATACATAGACACTCTCACATTCAATCGCACGTACCCTATAAGAAGCTTTTAATTGCTGTTTACATTAAAAGCATTTCCAGTTACAAGCTTAAAATGGATTTTAAAGGGTTATGTAGGTTTCCATCTATTACTGGCATGAAAAAATGTAAAATAAAATCATTTTAGAAAGGAATTGAAAATATTTTAAAGTTTTCACTATGTACCTATAGGCATTGATATCAAGGAGAGGCAGATAATCTTTGTGCTTATACTCCATATGGATATTATTGTACTTAGATGAGAGGATTTAAAGATTGTTGAAATAAGAGGTAGTTTTAATGAGGTTTGAATGTAAGGTAATCAAAATTCTTACTGTGAATCATGTTTCCCTCAATCTTGGCTATATTTGAGAATCCTGGATAATGAAATTACATTTCCAGTTTCTAATTTATTCCATCTGAAATGCAGTGGAAAGGCTAAAGGATTAGCTACTAGCTGTAAATTAGGGAATTCCTATCAGCTGTACCATCAGATTAAGCTTGATACAACACAGCTGGAGTTCTCTTTTATATTTTAGTCAGGATTATAAATCATATAAACTGCTCTTTACATGTAAGGTGTGCTCCTGCCCTCCCAAATTGTGGTTAATTTCCGTTTCTTGAAAGCTAATCATGTTCATTTTAAAGAAAATAACAAAATAGGGACTGCATAGATCCCTGCAGCTTTCATGATAATGCTGGATCTTTCATAAACTGGAGCTTGTGATATCTGCTTCTACTCAATATGATATTGGGGCAGAAAATAAGATTTCCCAGGAAGATAAATTTAACTTAAAATAGCCCATTTATCAATAGGAAGTGATAAACCAAAATGCATTTTATGTATCATGAACTTAATTTTTTTTTTAGATTGTCATCACCTTTCTTACTGAGTTAGCTACCTTCAAAGTTGGTGAATGGCAGAAGTTTTCTCTTCTGCTGAGTTCATCTCCATGCAAAGAACTGTTTCAAAGACATCGTGTTACCTTAGTTTCACATAACGTGTACCTGAGGTCACCGTGAAGTCAGCAGTAATGAAAGTTTTTCTAATCTTAATGCACCTCTACTCTGACCTGGATCATCCATAAAATTTAATAATCAGATTTTCTAATTATTCTGCCTATTCAATTAGTTTGTAGAGGCCAATCTGCGTCAAACAACACCTTTGCACCGTTCAGTAGACCTGATAATATTGGTTCATTTAATATAAGATCACTTAGTTTATCATTATAGATTTTCTCATGTCCTTGACTACAGAAAAAATTGAAGTTTTTCTTATGCAAGTACAAAAGCCACGGTGTTATCCAAAGAGTCTTTGTATCCTCTTAACATATAACAAACCTAATGTTAGAGCAAGGAGATTTCAGAAAATAAACTTGCAAAAGTCTTGAACATTGCCTTACTAATAACTGTATGCTTCACTTTATTGAAAATATACTGAAAACTTGAAGTCATTGGACACATGCATATTTATTTGATGAGCAACTTTCCATCTTTTATTAAAACTTAAGTATTATAAAATACAGATACATGAGATGTATTCATGCATATCTCTATATGTATATACTATAAGAATAACTATATAAGAATATACTTCATTGATTTTCATTCATATTTGTATCAGTTAAATGATTCATAGGATGACATATCAAAAAGATTGCAAACTTAGAAATTCCTCCCATAGTGTCATTAGATACACAGAATATTATTTCAGATTCGTAATGATATGGCATAAAGATAACACAGCTATCTCTTTGAGACTCACTCTTTTAGAGAAGAAAGACTAAGGTGTACTTGTTTCCAAGGTGCTTTCTTTTGACCTTTTTTTTTTTTTTTTTTTGTAAGTTATACTCAAAGGTTGTATTATTTAACTTTTCCGTCACTTGCTTTCTTAGCATGAGTTGAAAAGAAATAAAATTAGGTCTTTTGCAAGAATTAGCGTCTTTAATAGCTGCATCAATGCTTGATTTGTGTTCCTTGGTTCTAATGTATTGGAAAGGCTACACTACACTATTACACATACCTCTCAGATATTTAAAGCTGTTATTTCTCTAAGCTGCAAGTAAAAATATATGTAATGATCTCTTTCTATTCCCATGTGACATTCTTTTCACAGTGAAGAACTGTTACAAAGTGTAGCACATTATTTACAACAGGCAGTCTCTGGTTAGAAATGGATCTGAACGCCGATTAAGGTCAGGACAGAAATACATGCATTCCTCAGGATGAAATAGAAAGGTTGAACTTCAGTTACTGAGGCCTCTGGGTCACGGACTTTATCCATTCTGGACATAAGTGTCCAGAGAATGAGAATACAGTGCAAGAACTGAGAGCACAATATGCTTTATATCCTAGGAGAGAGCTCCTTTGTTTTCAAGAGCACTAGCTTTGCTCAAACAATGAGAACACATAGAAACAAACTAGCAAACCGTTGTTTTTTATATATTTCATTTTTTTTTTTCTCAGAGCTATTCATATCGGCATCACCTAGGATACCCAGGAAAGATGCATCTGCTCACAGTTTGGCTAAGCCCAGGTGGAAAAAGTTGCAGAAATTCTGGGACAGGAATAGTCTTTTGCAGACTAATATCAGAGGTGGGGGTGGGGGGCACCTTTTTGTTCCTTTATCTTTTTATCTTCTATCTTCTATCTTTTTTCTTTTTTTCTTTCTTTTTTTTTTTCTTTTTCTTTTTTCTTTTTCTTTTCCCCTTTTTCTCTTCCTTTTTCTTTTACTTTTCCTTTTTCCCTCTTAGGTCCTTGGCCTCCTTTGTTCTCTGAAGTACCCACCAGAGTTTCAAGTATGGAGCAGCTGACACCACATATGGAAATAGCACTCTACTGGTACAGTTTCACCATGTTTTTCAGAGATTTTAAATAACTTCCAAGGACTTCAAAACACAGCATATGCTTAATGCTAACTTGTTTGTTTGTTTGTTTTCTTCCAGAAGGACACATTACAATCGCAGGTGCTACAGGAGGTCTTTCTGTTATCAGGGAAATAGTGTGCAAGGTTGCTTTAAGACGTGCTACCTTGTTGGTTGCTTCAGTGAAGTGAACTTCGGAGGCACGTTAAACGCTTCTTTCTGCCTTGGCTTCCCTAACTGGAGTAAGAGTCCATGTGGAGTTGAGTTCGGTCTGAAGTTCATGAAGTTGAGGTCCCTGCTTGTCATTTGTGGTGTTCAAAGATGTGGAGCACAGGGTAAGTAATGGTTTTTTTCCAATAATCTATCACTTCTCTGAATTAATGTAGAAAAGATGAAGATGAAGAACACAAATAAGCCTCACTTCTGTTCTTGTTGTTAGGGTTTTTTTGCATTGTTTTGTATTTATGAGTAGCCCAGATAAGATTGAATCTAAAACTTCAATTTCCTTACTTTTTTAAATTCCTTCAACAAAACAACATAGAAATAGGACGTCTGTTAGAAAGACAATCTGATAAAAGAAACATAACAAAATGGTGTCTTTAAAAGGTAGCTTTCTTCCCGTGCCAAATTAATACATTATCTTTGCAGTAATTTTTGCAGAGTGATATGAACTGTAAACAGAGGTCTAGATACGTGATAAATATCATTTTTTTTGTTCCAGTTCTATTTTTTTCCAAACACTCTTTTTTATTTTGATAACATTCTCTATGTTATATGCTCCCAGGCTCCAGTGATGAGGCAGTTATATAATGATATGTTATTGCTGAATGACTAAAGACAAGCATAAGTTTTAACATAAATTTAATGTAATCTTAAAATTTTCAACCTTTCTTTGTTTTCAGTAACAGGTTGCGGCTCCATATTATCTTAAAAAAAATAAATACTGTTTCATAGAGTCCAAACTGCTCTTTAGCCATGTCTTCTATTCCAAGTAAAGTTCAATAATAATAATAATAATAATAATAAACTTACAGTCTAAGCATTCACCATTTCTAGGATAGAAATGAGCATTCTGAAACCGTTATGCTGATTTTGATGGATTTTCGTGAAAGGTCTTTTTATTTTTCTCTGCTTTAATTATATTTTGTCAGCATACTTCTATGCAAATGCAATTACAATAAATATAAATATACAGAAAGCACTGGTAGAAATGATATAAGCTAAGACATGCAACAAAAGGAAGTTGTAAAAACACAGTCGAAACATCTATATTTCTCAGTTACAAGATTGTACTGTTTTTTTTTCTACAATATATCAAGTGCTGCAAATACATATGTGTGAAATTGTACTGAGATAACTTTACCGATAAATCAACCCATGATTATGGAACTCAATAAAGTACAAAATCATTTATACTAATAAAATAGTACATTTTGGGATGTACATTCAAAAACAACATCAGAGGCTTTCACCAACATTAGATGCTTTATAACCAGAACACAATGCAACAGAATTCCAGGCATAACCATTAAAGGAAAAAAAAGGGGGGGAAGAAAAGGGTGAAAAAATTCATGAGGATTTACTTGTCACAAAGAAGAGCTCTATAGAGAAAAGCTAGACACTTGTGAAAAATAGGAATAAGGAGTACTTAGTCTTTAAAAAGATTTTATCCTGAATAAGACAATGATGACATACCGAAGAAATTATGCTGCAAACAGTTTAATGAAGATGGTGAAATGTTCTGGTTTATTTTTTAGAAAAAAATATTCCAATTAGAACTTTTAAAAATGTCAGTGTGCTTAGCATCTCACAACGTCATTTTGCTTTGAATTTTCACTTACGAAATCAAAGTTTTTAGCTGAAAAATACATTCTTAGTATTACAAAACAATTTAGAGAAATCTACATACTTTGTCAGGAAAAAAAAGAGTTGATGATGAGAATTTACAAATAGCCCTGGAGAATTATCTGAGCCTGGAAAAATCCAAGAGCGTTGCTGAGCCCTGTGGAAGATTTGACTGCTCTAAATACTTCACGCTCATCCCTGAAGAGCGAAGTAAATGATACGTTATGTTGACACAGAATGTGACAATCAAACTGTGAATCATGCATCCTGAGGGCTGAGGCATATTAATAACTATGGTCTTCAGGTAGTAATATTCTGCAATGTATACTTACACTAAGCTTTTTGGCAAAACTTTTCCATAAATATATGAAGTATGCTATCCCTGATGACTGTATCCCCGATGACTGCAACTGTGATGACTGTAACCTTGATGCTCTCTTGGCTGAATCTTGATTAATTGTGTGGTCCACCAGTCTGCACTTCCAACCACTGTCAACGTGTGGGCACCATTCATGTGAGAGACAAAGAAAACTCATTTCTCAAGAATTGACACCTATTATTAAGCACAAAGGAATTACTATGAGCTAGGTATTTGAAACACAGGAAGCACCTAACCTTGTCTGTCAGAAATAAGCTCTCCGTCTGAATAGATCCTCGTGCATTCATTGAGAAAGAGCCAGGGCTGACACACTGCACTGCACGGTCCCCAGGAGGAAAGGCTTCCCAGGAGGGAACCATCGGCTCTGCTCTTTACTCTCTTCTCCTTTTTCCTTCTGCTGAAGTATGAGCAATGTTAAAGGACACTTGGATGAAGCAGTCAATCCACTAGCTATTTAATTAGTTATTTAATTAAAATAATAATTGGCCATTGAGATTAGGTGACTGCTAATTTATTCCAGTCCAGGAATGCGTTGTATACCCTTTTTATTAACATTATATTAATACAATTTAAATAAGCACCCATTTTACTGTATGTAGTAGAAGGTCAGTATCTTACCTACATAGCTTCAATCCTAAGCAAAGAGGAATAAAGAATAAATAAGAGTAAGTACTATATTCTGTATTGTAGATGGAAAACAAAGATTGCAGCAGTGTTCTCTATAATCTACCGTGGGTGGTACTAATAAGAATGTATTTGATCTATCAAGAATCACACACTTCACTGAAATTGATAGCTTGCTAGATCAACTCTTTTTTCAGATTAAATGAAGGAATAATTAAATGCCTTCTTATCTGGAGATAGCTGAAAGAAGTTAGCGATAAAGGAACTGGTCTTCAAAGAGAGAAAGAACACAGAACTCAGAAAAATAAAGCTTTTTCTGGAGTAGATAATAAATGTTATGGCAAATGCATTTTTTTCCAATGTTGAGGATGTAGGAAAGATTCTGTAAAAAAGAAAAGAGAAAGAAAAATAAGATAGTCCCCCAAAATATGTTCCTGAACATCAAAATCTGTTTTGTTTGTGCTCTGGTCTGAAACAAATCCTAATCTTTAACTGATTTCTTAGCCTACAGGCAGTTATTTTACACCTATCATGGGAGAATAGTCTTCTGCCCTAAACTGTACTCCATGACATGTCAGATAGGTGACAGATGATTGTCTTGTAGTTTTCAAGCACTCTTAAGTTCCTTCAAGAGTTAAACCTGACATTTTGAGGTGCCAGTATCCATTATTTTACATAAGCTCAAAAATTTTACTC
>JAWLRI010000663.1:39249-76509 GCA_034781795.1 Crypturellus tataupa
TCATATGAAAAAGAACAAGCCCAAGAATTCTTAAAGTTTTGTGCTGTTTAACACACTGTGAAAGAGATAACACATAGCAGTCTAAACGATATTCCCAATTTAACTTTAATTTGATGCAATTCTTGTTTCACCTGAGTGGAATGCATAGCTCTGTGTCGCACTGGGAACAGATAAATGTTCCAAGCTATAGCGAAAAGCTTGCAGAAATGCCTTAAAAAAAGATGAGAATTTCTGAAAGTTCTTCTTAAACTCATAATATTTCTCAGGTTATATGTGTTCTCTGAACCACATAGACCAAAAAGTGGGTCCAGACTTCTAAGTTCAACTTCTGACCAACTCTGGTTTTAATATTTACTTTCAAAGAGTTACACGAACATAATTAGAGATTTCTTTAGCAAAGGAGACAGTGCCTTCATAATGTACCATCTAATATAGCTTATTCTTTTAAGTTTTGTTTGCCTATAACAATGTGTAAATTAGCTTATTTTTAAATCAGTAAGACTGGTGATCTAGATTGTAGCTTTATTTCATTTCTAAATAAATATTTCCTGTGTCTTCATTATAAAAATCTATGTATTACATAATAAAATGCACAAACCTTTCTTTTTACAGAATGAAAGCATAAACCTTTAGGTCCTTAATCATGTCACCACTCTGTAATTCCCATTAAATAATGCAGCACTACTCCCATGAGTAAGGTCTAGTCCTATTGTCATAAGACTGAATCCAATAATTATATAAATATATTGCACAAGGGTTTTTTTTTCCAAAAAATATGATTTAACTATGAGCTGTTCTTTTTATTGCTTAAAATGTCTTCAGCCAATAACTTTTGTAATTGATTTTATACATATATCTGTATATATTACTTTGAGTAATTCTTGCAGGCACCCTCTGGCTAGCTTATGTTTTGGACATAAACTGTATAAACTAGAGCATAAACTAGACCATACAAAAGGAATGGAAGGTAAAATCCAGAGGTGAACTGAATAGCATCCTACCTCAAAGATTTACCTGCAATTCTCTTCCTACTGAAGTAGACCTTTAAATGATTGAACCTGCTAATAACCTTAACTGAACTGCTAAAATGTGACAGACAATAATTTTTAATTTATTCTACTTATATCTGCATGCATATTTAAAATCAAATAAATAAACAAACAAAAAATGACTAGGGCATCTCCTAAGTATTGCTTGGCTGCCTTTTTATTGATCTTGCTCTCAGGAGAAGAGAAAATGGTAATCCATTTTTTTCTTTTTTTTTTTTTTTATGCAGCTGAAACAAATTCTTTGATGTTATAGCTAAGATATTCTAAAATTCCACAGGTAAAATATGAGATGAAAAAGTTTTAAGATGGGTTCAATCAGTTTAGGAAAAGGACTATATGGCATCTATCAGTCAAGGAGGATTCAGTGACCCAGAAGCCCTTCTAAGCATTGTACATCTTGATAAATGTTCCAGTACCAATCTTCTTTCTGCCTAAAAAGTTAAAATCTTGACATTTGATGAAATAATCACTCTTGATAGGGCTTATTAATGGCATTTTTTTCTCAAATTTTCAATGTATAGTCATTGTGCTGTACATTGTAAATATAGTTTCTGTAGAATCAAGCATGCAATAAGATCCCAACTGACCAATATGCCCTAGTTTCAGTTTTGAGCAGTCCTATTGATTTCAGTAAATGATAATGTCCAAAGTTACCCCCAAGTTCAGGCACCTGTGGAAACAGTGATGTTGGGGAAGCAGCATAGGTTATGAACATTCCCTGCGTTGCCTTACAGTTAAATTCAATACATTATTTATAGTATTCTACTAGCATAGTCCATCCCATCTAGTCTAGTCTCTAATATATCTAGTGAATACATACCTATACGGATACATAAGTGTATCACAGCATTATAGGATAACCCAGGTTGGAAGAGACCTGTGGTGGTCTCTAGTCCAATCCCCTGCTCAATCATGGTGAGCTCTGGAATCAGATCAGGTTACCCAGGGCTTGATCCTGTCTGGATTGAAAACCTCCAAGGATGGAGACTGAACAAACTCTCTGGGCTTCACTGCTGCGCTATATCATCCTCATGGAAGAAAATTTCATGTCATCCACATATCATGTGTGTGTATAGCATGTATATATATACCTTCATATATACACTTAGGTAAATGTTAATCTACCCACCAGTCTAGCAGGTATAATATTCTGTACATAACACTTAGAACATAATTGTGCATGTTATCCATAGAACTCTAATTAGAATTTAGGTATATGCCTTGTACCTTATGCTCACTCTGATCTTGCAAGGAACATTAGTTCAGCTTTGACTTCAATAGGATTTTTGTAGGCTCAGTCTTTAATTATGTCAGCTTTTGTGCTTTAACAATATTTTAAATGAATTTACAAAAATACTAAGATACCAGATATAGTAGCTTTCTTTTTTTTCCGGATCTGATTAAGATGTATTTAAACATCTGTTGGAGTATTAAGGGGTCTAAATTAAACTAGAACTTAAAGTAAATATGAATCATGTGCTCAAGTCAGGTGCATGTTCAGTTTATTATTAGTCTCCTCTGAATACATATTTTTTTTTACTGCACATCCTGCAAGTATTTTACTTTACAAAATGCTGGTTTTGTCAGAGTTGATGGAATGATAATTAGCACTTCAGTAAACAGAGGAAATTTTAAAGCTATGAAATGCCAAGACACAATCAGATCTATTAAAGGTAAGCAGGAGATTCGCAAGACTTAGTAAGTCAACTGAAATTTACACAAACATTCATTAGAGTTCAGTAGGCCACCAATGTGCCATCAGGAATTGAATTGGATGAGAAACAAAGAAATTCTTGGAATTTCTTGAACTTGAATTTCTATGTGGAATTCTCAAACATGTACTTCCTTGCAGAAGGTAAGTGACAAGTGCTAATTTTCACTCTTATTAGAAGATTGTAGCTGTACAGTCAAAGAGTATATTCTTGCTTTAGCCATTTCCTGACAAAGATGAGCTTCCCAACTTGGCTTACAAGTGTGTCCTGATTTTAAAGAAACACTTTCTTCTAGTCTGCACCCAAAGGCTTAAGAAACATCCAGGATCCATAATACTGATATGAAATCTCAATTTTAGGTTTACTCATATAAGTTTTTAATCTTCTACAAGCATATTTTTCATATTTAATCATGTTCTGAAGTCTCTTTGTCCTCTCTTATCTGCAGTGATTTTAAGAAAGGAAATAGTTTCTAGTTAAATGCTGTAAAGCTGGAAATCTAGCTAACTGCTCTAATGTTGTCTGAAGGCTTTTTATCATCTGCAGGTGACCTGGATTTTCAGTGATTCTGCACATTGTCTTCCATCAAGGAAGTGCTTCTTTTCTTGGTATCCTTGAACAACCCTGAGCAGCAGACAAAATGATATATTTATCTTCCACATTCTCTTTCCCCTCAGCTGAGCTGTCAAATCATAGCTCCTGTCCTTTATGGTGTGTTTTTTGACTTTGTACAACCCAAAGGAAAACAAAACAGTAGGAAGAGGACAGAGATTTTCCAGAGTTTGAACAAGAGGTCAAGAAAATGAAATCAGACTTCCAGGCAGATAGTGAGTTAAGAAGCATCGTTACAAATGTGTCGTTAAAGACAGCTGTGTAGAACCAATAAATGATCAAAGCACATTTATAGATCTGTCTATGGATAGAGATGGGTCTGCCAACCTATACTAGCTTAATGTTTCTGTTCCACCAGCAAATAAAAAACCAGTCAGCTGTTGACTGAAAGATGTTCCCCTGGCTGTAGAGATCCCAGGCAGTCTCTGGGCTGGCAGGCTGCTGAGCACTGTGAAAATGAACGTGACGAGGTCATTCATCTTGGGCTGAAGTGTCTAGATGACACACACCACGTGTTGTGACCCTGCCTTGGAGATTAGCAAATCAGCTTCCATACAGATCAGTCTTCATGAAGACTCCGTCTGTGTGTATGTACTGTACAAGAATTCCATGTTTGGATGGAAGCTTATTTTTAATGCAAGCGACAATGTACCATATATTTTATGGAAAATGGCAGCTGACTTATGGTTCTGCTTTCAAGAAGATCGAGCATAGTCTGAATAGTACTTATATTGTTTTGCTGTTTTGGTGTTACTTTATTACAGAATAAAAAATGTACATGGTATTCTATCTTTATATAGGAAACATATGTATCTGCATGTCATGACAAAAAAATATCCAGAAAAGAACGAGGTCTGGTCTGTATCTCAGCGGAGTTGAATGTTGCTGAAAGAAGAAAGCGCTACAAAATTAGAATTGTTATTTTGTCAGGTTCTCTATACTTTAAATGTAATCCAGCTGCTTCATTTCTTTACCTCTTTTCCACAAGTCAGTACTTACATTCTGAGTTCTTCATTATTTAACATAATGTTGTTCTGTTAATAGGTTTTCTTCATTCTACCATAGACTTTCTAGATTTTTCCTTAAGCTTTTAATATCAAACTGAAGTTTCTGGAAGGCTTGATTTATTTTAGCACTTTCCAGATCCTTTACATTGTGTTTCTGTTCTTCATGACTTCAATCTTTGTGCCTAATCAGTCTATCAGGCCATCTTAGATATTTTTAGATAGCTGGTAACTAGGCTACTAGTAAAGATATTAGAGAGTGCTCTAAGATCTCACTCTGAGGAGAAATATCATCAGGAGAAGCTGTGCGGCAGATACAAGCAGTGCTGACAAAGAGCTGCTCATTTAAGTTCTCATACACTGCAAACCTGCAGGACTTACACTGCTTCACAATTAAATGAAGCAGACAGCAGTGTTCAGATATAAGTCCCATTTTTTTATTTGCTGGCACTTCTGCAAAGAAAGATGGAACTTGCATTCTGCATCTGTGGGTCCACCACACAAGTATAGATCGGATGTTGGGGAGATATGTGGAGAATCTGACCATCCTGCAGAGCTTGTTAAGAGCTTTAAGAGGCTGTGACCTGGTCTTATTTTCTTACCCAAGCCGTGTTCATCTAGGTGAGAGCTGCTGCCCCACTCTTCTCACAGGGGAGCTCCTCACAGCAGCCATTCCAGAGCAGAGAGAGTACAGCGGGAGCGCAGACACTTCCGTATGCATAAAGCTCTGGCAGCTCAGGAAAGGAAGTGCACAGTGCTCAGCTAAATGCAGAAGCTCTAGTTTCCGTATCATCCTTATTATCACCTCCTTTTCTGTAAAAAGTGGTCAAAAGAATTTCTAATTTGTCATCAAAAAAACTGCCTTGCACAAATTCATCCCTGCTCATTCCTTTACTTCTGCTCCCAGGACTTCATTTGCAAAACTTCCTGATAATACTCCCTACCTAGCAGACCCCAGGAAGGATGAGATTTCTTTCATTTTTCACTACTTTTAAGTACTTCACAAGAATAGCACTCCCCATCCTCCTACTGCTTTACTCTTAGTTGAACTTAAAGCTCTCAGAAGCTACTGTGGTGATGCTAAGACCCTGAAGCTTGAACTGGATAGATTTCTTTTCTAAACCTGAGGCAACTAATGCTTTTCATCTCCTTTTTTCTACCTTGCAAAACACATGAGATGGAAAAAGGCATCACGGGCTGGAGGTGATATCAGTGAGTAATTTTTACCTGGTACAATAGCACTCAACAGCCAGCCAGCCTTGGTAAGAGGCCAAGAGAGAGACAAGCTGGCAGAACTTTTGTCCTGGGAGAGCTCTGCTGCTTTTTTCCTGTACATTTTTTGTTCCATCGGAGATGGATCAGACTCTTCTACACAGCCAAAGAATTAGCAGGAAAGTGTGAAAACACACCCACAGATCCTCAGTCACAAGGGTAAGCTTGAGTTCAACAGACTCTGAAGCACCTCAAAACACAATTGATTCCTCCAATGAAAAGACACAGGGAAGATAAGATCTGACAGAAATAGGTTTCCAACACCATGTCAAATTATATTTTGACCACACATACACACAAAGAAATATTGATTCAAATATTTTAAAGCAAATGTCACTGCTAGTTCCTGTAAAGTTTTAGAACTCTCTCACTACACCTTCTTATATTCTCAGATAGAAAGAGGGAAAACAAGGTTTCTCTCCCTTTTCTGCTCTTCTCAGTTTTCCAGTTTTGACTAAAATTGTTACTGAACTGAATTAGATGAAAACTGAACTAAGGAAGCTATCTTTTCTTTACCTGCAGAAGGGACAACATCTGTCAAAGGATGGATTAGCACTTCAGTAAAAGAATTTCAGATTATCATCTTAACTTTTTCTGCCTTATTGTTTTTAGCATTTAGAACAAATATTTATTGTTTTTTTATTATTATTTTAATGACTGTTATATTAACCTAAATTCATATAATTGACAAATTAATTTTACCTGCATCCCTTGATATTTTTAATGTCTGTTGATCTTTACCTGCTTACAAATCCATGCAAACTTCCCTGTTCCTATTATACATAAATGTATTTTTTTGTTGTTTTATGTTTACCTGTTTGGTTTCTATTTTCTTTTGGACTTATATTTCCATATTCTTGTTTTCTCTGTTCGTTGCAGCCTGGAACATTGCTGATGTAACTCTTGAAATTTATAAACCAGACTTGCCCTTTTAAATGGGCCACGTCTGTTTTACATGGTTCTGTTTTGTCTGTAATGTCTTTTGGAAACAACTGTATCAGAGTCTGGAAGTGTGTTATCAACTAAGCAGGGTGACCAACCAGAGCTTTGGTTCACTCTGACTTTGCTTTAGTTAGCAGTAACTGTATTGAAATAAGAGCGTGTTCTGAAATGATGCTCTTTAATACCAGTGGGATGTGCAATCATGCCAGAAAAGACCATCAATGATCTCCTGATTTCTAGACTACTTGTATAGATAAGTCTGGAAAGGCACCGACCAGTGTGTTCCACATATTTACATTATCTGCTTGTCCTTTCAACCTTGGACTAGCTGATGCTGCCCATCTGTGATGGTGCTGCTCATTCTCAGCCTTTGAATGCTCATATCTCCCACATACATCTGCCTCATTTAGCACACATAATATTCTTGTCTTGTGTAGGTGTTATCTTGACTTGGGATAGCTTGATCACAATAAATCACTAACTTTGCACTATGGTAGAAAGTATTACTTCCCATTACATCTTGCATAGTGCCTCTATTATGTTCATGTCTCACATGTTTCATGAGCTGACTTACTGGGTTTCAGCTCAAAGAGCTCAAAGTGTGCACAGAGGTTGTACTTTGCTTTGCTTGTTCAAAATGCTCTATCTTCACAAGTGTCCCTTAGATGCTTTCATTCACTACTGCTTGTTCTCTAGAATTCATTTAATTAACTTGGTCACCCACTGTGATTTCATAGTCCAAAACAATCCTGGTATTGTTGCTGTTTCTAAGCTGGTATAGTATTTGATTTTGCTTAAAAATATAGGCAAATAATCCATATGCACATTTGTTTTTGTAGATGAATTTACTCTAAACAAGCCTAAGACATGCCCAAGCTGTCAAATCTGCAGGTCACCTTCATCCAATAAAATTTACACAGCCGCCTTTATCTTCTTATATCCTGACTTACTGCCTCCAAAAAAGCACTTTAGGTTGTACTTCTTGATCATTTCTAATTTGTACTAAAGCATATAGATTTTGTAGGTCTATCTTCAAAACCATTTCCTTCCAATGCTGTTTGTGTTGCTTTTAGTGATGAGCTGCATGTTTTTATTTTAGATGTTTATATCAGGCAAATCAGTCAGTGTACAGGGAGATATAAAATAAAGTAGACAGAAAGACAAATTGTTAGTGGATCAGTTGTGTATAACACAGACAACATACATTCTGTCAATGATTTTCCAATTCTGGGAAGGTCAGGCAGTCCTCAATTAATGGTAAAACCTCTGTTGTGAACAAGTTAAGAGTAAACAGGTTTTTCGAGGTGTAGGAGAAAAGTTTGATCTTTATAAAAGCCTCAGAAGGCTACAAAAAGGTAATCGTTATAAAAGCTAATATACTTCTCTAGCAAAGGCATGAACACAACTGTATAATATTAGGAAACCTTAATATGTCCAGATGATAAGCACTTCTTGTTCCAAACATGCACACACTAAGAGATGCTGCAAAAAGTATACTAGTTCTTTCAGTAGGTGGCACTGAAAAGACCAGCAAATGAAGAGGTGCCTTATAGTGACAAGCAGGAAAGCTCTCGGATGTACTACAAACTCAGGTAACTTATTTAGGATTCTCTCTTAGAGATCCACAGTATCTCTAGGAGCATTCATAATGCCATTATCAAAGGCAATGAAATAGACCATTGCAATGAAATAGTCTATTTTACCCACCCACTGAGGAGGCCTGCTCAGCGCTTATTAGTTTCTCTCTGCACTGTTCCAATTACATTCCATTTTGTTTCCTCTTTTTGTGACAAACTCTTCTTTCAAATTAGGGCAATATTAGCATATGCTTCATCTAACTGCTTATATTTAAATATGTTTTAGACTAGAGCTTTTCCCCCTTTTTGAGATCTCTGCCTCTAGGTTGTTTTTGTGACCAGTGACTTAGTTTCTCAACCACCTACACACTTCCATCTCTACCTTTCTCCCCAGCTGCAAGTAAGAAGGTTGAGCTGCTTCCTAACTCCTGCTGGCGACTGTTTGCTAATTTATACCATAAACAGAGCCAGCTGCTACACATTTGCAGTTAAGAAAAAAGACATTGCACTTTGATTGCATGTATCATCCCACAGAGGGGAGCATCCAGAATCACGAACCTGGACATGTGCATCCATCTGTGCATGTGTCCACATGCATATTACCTTAAGTACTGCACACATGGAGGTGACAGGAACTTCAGCTTCAGAACCTGATGGGCTGTGTATTTTAATGCTGAAAATGTATATTCAAACCAGCTACCACAAAACATTTGTAGTCAAGGGTTCATGTTCCATGTTTTAATTAGTTTAAAATACGGATCCTCATCTTCTCTATTCTGGAACACACTCATTAGTCAGCCCTTTGATGAGGTGAATCTTTATTAAAGGTAATAGTTAAACAATGAACAGAACAAGAGCCAACCACAATGCTGAAAGGCAGAAAAAAAGAATCTCTACAACTGAGCATTTTTATAAATTACATATGAAAGGGATATTAGAAAGACATTTAGAGCCTTGTCTTATTATTCATAATCATACAACTGTTGTCCGGCTGTATTAGTCCCCTATGGAATTATCTTCCAAAATGGCCAAAATAATAATAATAATAATTTTAACGAAAGACTGAGAACAAACAGAGCAATACATGAATTATGATGCATATCAACAGTCCCCTTTCAATGCTCTCAGTGTCTTTCAGAGTGGTTACTGTATATAGTATCTACCGGTCCAGGGAAATTTCAGTGTGAATCGACTCGTCACGGATATACTGCCATTATTTATGTTACAGTAGTGCCTAGTTGCCCTCTCTGAGATGAGAGTGCTATAAATTCCTCTAATTACATGAGAAATAGTTTCCGCTCTTGGAAGGTTACCATCTAAATAGACTAGACAGGCAAAGAGCAGGAGAAATGAAGTATTGTTAACGTCATATTAAAGATTAGAACCTGAAGCACAGACTGAATAATTTCAAGGGAGGGGAGGGGAAAGAGATGAAGCAAAAAATCCATTTAAACTGGCTGAAAAGAAGCTTCCTATTTTTTAATTAAAAAAAAAATCTTTACTTCATATATGTATTTCAGTCAACATGAAAATTATTCTTTTTTTTTCAAGGAAAATCGCAGAAAGAAAACATTAAATTTAGCAAATGTCACTATATTTCTAAGAAACATGTGTTAGAGAACTCCTCTAGGATGAATTTTCTCTTTGTTTTGGCTCCATCTTACCTCACACTATGCCTCAGTATTGGCTGCTGCAGTATGCCTCAGTACCTCTGTAACATTGGGAAGAATGAAGTGAGTTGTCTTGTCTTTTTTACAGTCCTGTTGACTGTAGGAAAATATTTTGTATAAATACCTAAAATATTTGTGCTAGGGCTAGAACTCCACTACTTGTAGTCAGCATTATAGTTATTCTTCCTATTGTCAATGGGTATTTAAGTATTCCATGTACGGCAGAATGGCTTCGGTGGAAAGAAGTTGGAAGACATTTACGCCAAGACATTATGGGGGTACTTTAGAGGATAAGAAGATGTGTTCCAACTCCTCCAGATGAGCAGGGATTTGAGAGAGGTCCCACTAACTCTCAGGAAATTACATGCTATATAAATGGTGTTATTTCATTTCTGATTGATTAGGAAAAGGTTTTACTGTCTTCTACTCTCATCAAAAAGGTTTAAGAATTGGCAGAATGATCCATTTTGATGTTTGGGAAAATTTTCAACCATTCCATCTATTCCAAATAGCAACTTTTGATTAAAAAATTCGGAAGTTTTAAGGAGAAATAAAGTGATTTGCTGAAAGCTACAAGTGAGGCTTCTGGTAGGGACAGAAGCTGAACCCTGGTCTGTTATGCTCTAACCATATCACTGGTCCATTTATAAGTGAATTCAAGCTGCAGAAAATGTGGAATATAATCACTAAAAAACATCTGTAATTTTATGAGGTTTTTACTAAATCGTAAACTATCAGTTTGTGATATGGCATGAAACAGAAAACGAAATACTGAAAATTAGAGACCCATGTTTGACTCTTAAGCAAAAATACACAATGACTGAGGAAAGAATAAGGATTTATTTTAATGTCAAGGTCTTGAACGATATAAACTTTTGTTTCCAGGGAAACTGCAGATTCTACTTTTGTAGAGACACTACAAAAGAATCAGGTACCAAAATCAAATTGTCTCCAGAGATGAAAAACCCATGGACAAGATTCCTTTGTTTGGGAGTCTTCTCTTTCCCACAGTGTAATGACAATGAAGCTATTGTGTTTCTTCCCATATTTATCAATCAACAAATTAAAAATAGTTCTCCGGTTTCAAAACATAAGAAAATAAGAATTGAAGTACTATTGTAATCCATGAATAATCCATGAAATATAAAACCAAAAACTGATACTCTTTTTAGAAATCACAGTGAAGCTCATTCTGCTCCGTTAAAACAATGAAAATCTGGGATATCTTCATCAGTTTGACTGAAGCAATATTTTTACTTTTAGTCACAAATTTTAATATGGTAGGGAAGAGCTAGGAAAGAGCTAGTAAATAACCAGTAAACTTGTGTTACTAAGTTTATCTAAGTAAACCTAAGTTTACTGTTCACATCAGCTGAAAAGTAGACACTAGATTATGGTATCTCTGTATTATTCAAAATAGGTCTATTTTATAGCATGATGCCACTAAACCAAATGCATAAACCTAAGAAATGGTATTTTTATTTTCTGCCACTTCACAAATAAAGGGAAAAATGAATTCTCATAGTAGAGCCTCTCTGCTGATGATACATTTCTTCATGAATAAACTGACACTATTCCTTCTATAAATTGCTGATGAAGTATATATTTCTGTGAGTACACTGACTCTTATTATATTTAGTGACATATTTTTTACTAATCATTTTTAGCTTCTGAATTTTGACTATACGTTAATTTCCCCAAACTCATTCAGTTACAATGGGATTACAGCAATAATTAAGAAAAAATGACTCAGTGCCTTCATTTTTAGTGTAGCATAGTGGGATTATACAGTGCAATTTCCTTTTATAGGAAAATTCCTATTTTATTAGCCTCTAGCATGTCCTCCATTTTATTCATACTTTGGGCTCGATGAACCAAACTCTCTGACACAGGAAAGGATCTCTGTACCTTAATGGGGTAGTGTGTATTTACACCATTTCTGAAATCAGCTATAAAATCCCACATAACTACAAACTACTACATAAATCACACAGTGTCTAAAGTCTGCCACTTTTAATATGAAGTTCACATTCCCCTAATGACTCCTTCAACACTATCAGCATGTCATACTCTGTTCACTCTTCACCATACTTGCATGTAAGCTTCGTTTCAAGTGTGCATTGATGGTAAATATTACTTTTATTACCTCTGAACAGAGACCAACCACGCATAACAGGATTTAACCTTGTGCACAAGCAGTAACTAATGAGGGAAGGTCTTCAGAAACTCCTGCCCTCACAGCTAAATGCCTGCCCTCTAAGCTTCTGACATTTTAGTGATAGATACCAAGTCCACTTATCATTCAAGCCAAGAACCTCCATCATTACTAGCTCTGGGAATAAACATTCATCATCTAGGCTTTATTGTCTGCAAGAGCTGCTTTTATGTGCTTAATTTTAGAGCCCTCTTTAAAACAATTTGGCTTGCATTGCAAAGTAAGAGAGAAAAAGCATTACCTTTCCTATTAGATGGCAAGGGCCATATTTTGAAACCTGGCATCTAAGCCATACCTCACATAGGCTTCCTTGATAAAGATGTAAATACTCTTCTAAAGGTGACGTGCACCTGAAGCAGACTGAGCAGAAGTCACTGCATAACAAACAGCAATTACAGCAAAGTCCTTGACGTTGGGGTGGTTATGGCTGGAATGCATATCGTTGCCTGAATACCTTTAGGAAAGGGAGCAACCTTCAACTTGTGTCATTCTCCCCGGAATACGGTCAACAAATAAAAACTTGTTATCAAGAATTAAATGTGTTTTCATTTTACACCTTAAATGATTCTTTGGGCTACAGGATGAAACTGCACCTTTAACCCCAAATAGCCTGATGATTTTGTTCCCCTTATATGAGTCCACATGACCCAAGTTTAAATCACTATACCAAAAATTATTAAATGAGACCATGAGCACACATATCCTATACCACAAGTAGGCAATACTTGTCTATTCAAGGATTGCAGATTGCACTTCTCTTTTTTTTTAATTCCTGAAAAAACATCCTATATGAACTTCTATTTTCAACATCTATCATGGAAATAAGTACATCGAGCTATTTCTGCCTTACATATTCCAGCTGGTGCTTTCACTGTATTGGCTGATTAATGGAACTTCTTTTTTCTACAAAAAGAGTTTTGAACCCAGACAGTTACACAACAATATAAAGAGAGACAGAAAGCCTTGTGGCCTTAAAAAATTTAGAATCAGATTTAAGGGGAAGAGTTTTAACACGATACTCCATTAAAGTCTTCTCAGTAAGAACACAGATAACTTCTGGGACACCCTATACATCCTAAAAGAAGTCATTATGTGACAGAGATTATTAATTTCTAAAGACTCATTTGCTCATTTCCTTTCTCTATTAACTCACTGTACCTTTCTAGCTTGGCACCAAAGAACAAAGATGATGTTTTAAAAAGCATTTCAAAGGGGCTGGCTGATTTCTTGACTGAATCAGCAGTCCAGGTGGGACCTAATCTCAGGTGTTATTTTGACCTTGTATAACACAGAAACCACAAGATAATTTTATGTGAGCAGCAATTCCAATGAAGCATTTCTGTGAGCACTGTTCTTTGCTACAATTTTAATAATTCTTAAAAAAAAAAAAAATCTGCCATTCATATTAATTTTATTGACATTTGCTGTAGCTATAAGTGAAACAGTTAAGGAGATGGAGGCCTTCTGAAATTACCGTCAGCGATGTAGAGCGTGGCAAAGCTTGTGAAACTATTTCCTTTAGTGATATCAAGACCTTCTGTGAAAACGAAGCATATCTTGCCCTGTCCAAAAAGGGAAATAATTCCTCTGTAAAGTGCTTTGAGAGGAGATACCTGCCATGATGGGTAGAATATGATTCAATAATTTGTTATTCATGTAGAGCTAAAACATACGAAAGTAAACGAGAAGAGCAGATAGAAATTGCTACCAATCTATCTTGTAGATTTAATTTAAAGCACAAACCACATCTTTACATGAACAAGATGTTCGATCTATTGCAGCTAGAATGAAGGTAGCTGGGTTATGGCAATAGCATTCCGAAGCTTGCCAAGGGCCATTTCAATGACTAAAATGGCTTCAGCGGTGTCCAGATTACTCTATTTTATTCTCAACTGCAAAGATCCTCACCCGACTTTCTCTCAAGGCAGCCTTAAAGTCCATTCCTAATGTACCCGTGAGAGTGCTGCACCCCTCTCCCCGTGCAGGGAGAAAGGACATTGGTTGTGCCGTTCCTGCCCGCTCGCCCTTGCACACCTGCGTCCTCGGCAGATTGTCGCTCTCTGGCTGTGGAAAGCTGCTTTGAACTACCTGGATTTTGCAAAGTGTGTTTTGGGCCAGCTAGGCCTCGCTCCAACTGTGCTAGCAGAGAAGATTGTACAGGCAGTGGTATGTGATGATAAAAAGGAGTTCTCTAATCATGAAAATAAAATCCGCCAAAATGTAGGTTGAAGATGATAGTAAGTTTCATACTTAAATGCTACAGAGCAGTAGATTTTTCTATCGAAGTATTTTTAATTTTTTTTCTTACTGATACTGTGATAGTTATTCCTTGTATTTCCTCCTTAACAAAGGAGGAGAGAAACCTCTTTTAGAAATGGAATCCCTAGAGTTTTGGGGAAAAGTTTCCACCTTTCATTTAAGAAGTCAGAAAGGAAATGGCAAAATGTTTGTAAGCCAAGGGGAAGAAGTATGTGCTAATCTCATCCCTCCAACTCTCTGCCTTAACGCTGCAACAGCTCCTGAGAATAAAGCACCTCAAGTATGCCTAGAAGTGATACTTAAGAAAAAAAAGAGTTGAGGCTCACTGACTGGAAATTTCAACAGTTCACATTCCCCCGTTTGGCAATGCCATTATCACACTGGCAACATGCCCTGGCAGAAAGTGTTTTCGAAAGTTCCTGAGCAGAAGAATAACCAGCAGAATGAATAATGTAAAAAGAGAGAATGTATGTTATCTTCTGGTGAATATTGACTAAATGCTAAGTATAGAAATATTTTAATCTCTTTTTTTCCCCCTTTTTCCTTATGTAAGGAAAATTTGCTCTAGCAATGTTTTAGTGAAACTATATTAGAATTCCAGCATTTTTAACATTTCCAGCACACAAATATAGGTAAGGTACATGCTTCCTCATAGAACATATTTTATGTTTTTATGAAGGCAATTAAGTTATTTTTGTTTTCAGTTTTTTTTGAATAATTTATATCCAAATATACAACAGGACTAAAAAGCACACCAGAGGTTTACAGCCACATACTGACTGTATGGCACTTTCTAGTCACAAACAGAATGGGAATGATACAGCTAATATCCAGCTTCTCTGTGCAAGAAATGTTGAGCTTTATCACAGAATAGACAGAATCAGTCAGACAACATGAAAAATGTAATTTATGAATGCTTGTTACAAACCTCCTTTCCCCTAATGTTGTTCCTATCTATAGCTTGGTGAAGATCAGGACAATTTGTTTGCAAAAAGTATGAACAGGTACAATTATAGCATTGCTCTGTATATCTGTAAAACATTTTTTTTCCCTGAGGATCTATTATCTGAATAAAATCTCACAAGTTTATACAAGTATGAGATTTCAGAAAAGAACTGTTTGCACAGACTTTCTATAGCATCTGTAGATTTAGGAACAAGGAACAAATGAAAAATAAATGTTTGCTTTAAATGAATACTAGTGAACAAAAGGGCTTTGACAGGAAAAAAAACCCAACATTTTCTCTATGGAAAAACTTGCTGAGAAGAAATACTGAAGGAAACAGAGAGAGCTAATATAAAAGATATAACTTCACCATTTCAGGAAGCTAGGTGGAAGGCTCAGTCCTTCCCAAGTAAGTCTTCATACACAGGAGCCCAATTACAGATGAATCAACATGAAATATAGATGGATACTCTGCTCTTGGGCACCTCAGTCAGTATAGCTGACTCCTGGTCCTGTACCTGATATGTAACCTTATTCTGGATTATGCCTCATCCTTTTTTTGTTATCAATTTCCAAAAGGAGATTAACGTTTTCTACAGAAGGAACATAAGTAGGATATTGAATCTATGAGGCTGTGGTGCAGTAGTGTCTGACTACATCTAATGTATCTCCTGCTCCATATCTTTCAAATTTTGTCTACCCACAGTATCATGTTCTTTCACACAGACGCAGAAGCTTGTATTTACAGTACTGAAGATACATATTCCCTACATATTTACATATTCTTTTTGTTGACAGTCCTTCACACTGAATATCTGATTTTCATAGCTCGTGCTGAGTTTATCTTCTGTTGCTTGTATTAGATATTCTGGACACGGGAAAACTGAATGTCATCCAGCCAGCTCATTGCATCATCTGCTAATGGTCTGTCTTGATTGTACTGCGATTTCATGCAGCATCAGTTTTCCTGATGTACGAGATTTTTCTGTTGTACCAATTCATTTCACAATTATTTCTGTATTTTCCTATGTGAAAATCCCATGCGAAAAGAATACTGAGGGAGGCGAGAGGAATGACTAGCTGTGAGATTTATAGTTGTATACATATGAAATTTATATTCTGCTGCCTTTAGCATAATGTATATCTGCATTGCCCTTCAGTAAATCACCTCCTGCATATCTGTAGAAATAGACTGCTTTCTATGTTGTTATTAATTTGATTAATCAGAGTCAAGCACATTTTTGGGATCAAGCCTTGGGGTATTTCTGAGGTTTCAGTCCAAAATAGACCTTTTCTGTGATTATTATTCCTGCATCTTGCCCTCTCTGTAGCCTCCCTTCTCCAGGACCAGTCTTATTGTGGCAACTATAAAGAGCTTTCAGAGACCTAATTGTTCATATGCCCTCATGGATTGCATACTGATTTGTACATCAGTCTCAAACTTAGTACAGTGATATTTTTTCCCTCTTGTAATCTCTATAAACATTTGGTTGAAACCTTGCTGAGCTGCTGTAGCTAAAATTGTTGTTGTTGTTGAGCTAGTGTTGGTGTTTGCTCCACACAAATAACATTGTTTCTTCATTGAAGCCTCTCATCAACCCTATGGATTTTTCTGATTTTTTTCATATCGCCTTTAATATATTCTTTTTTTTTTTTTCCTGGATATTTAGCTACCTGGATGTTCTCTCTCAATTTTAAAGCACCACCTCCTTTTCCATTTTTCTTTCATTTTCTTGTTGCTTTTGTGCTAACAAAAGTCTACTTAAAAATTTGCATGTAATTTTCATTCCTACTTAAATATGAATAGAATTTGTGGACTGTTTCATTCTAGAAACATTTACTATTCCAGTCAATTAAAAATCATCAATAATTCTTAGATTTGGGATAATCTGCTTCAAATATTGTGCTGTCTCAAATATCCTATCTACATATCATAAATACAGATGTCTTTTTTTTTTTTTTTTAGTTTCACATTAAGCTCTGGTGGTTTGACATCTATTTGCTTATAAAATTGTGTAAGTAATGCAGTTTTTATTTTTCATGATGATGTTAATTTTTATCTCTTCAGCTGGCACATCATACTATATGTCTTTAACTTTTTCTCCAATAACATTAGAGAGATAACAAAATCCATTTCTGCAGACCTGGATTTCATGAGCTATTCCGTATGCTAATGGAATCACTTCTACTTTCTTAGAAGAGATGCTCCCAGGTTCATTCCTAACAGTCAGACTTTTAGCAGACTTGGGTTATTTCTGCATTTGTACAATCCTTTGATTTCATAATGCTTTGGTATTTTTATTTGGATATTTTGAGAATTTAGGCACTGTATCTGCTGATGCCTCATGAGATTATGATCTTTGTTTTCATTGTAAGAAAAAAACCATACATGAATCCTACTTTGTCTTCTGCTTTTTATTTTCCATTTGAACTATAATTATGAAGCAGTTCTGACAACAGGTCAATGACTTAAATGTTAAGATAAGCTAGATGGTACCTCCTGTTATTAGTTTTGGGAGACAGCAGAGAAAATCACCTTAGAGAAATTTCCTACTAAATGCCTGTCATTTCCTGAGGGCGGCTTGTTAATGAACTACATCAGAGCTGGCATACACAGGAAAAGGCCAGCTCTGTGGCATTTGCTATTTTCAGCACTTTCAATAGAAGAGGCACCTGAGCCGCAGACGAGACAAATGTGGTAATTTCTCCCCTTCTGTAAGACTATTAGCAAGGATTCTTAAGAAGCATAAGGAGGAGGGCTCCATACTCCAAGCTGACATGACTGTTCCTGACCACAGACTGGAGTTCCCAAACAGATAACCAAGAGTCGAGTTCCTGGGCCTTCTGACAGCAAGTTGGAGCATGGGTGAAGAAAAATGGAACTCCCAAGCAGGAACCCCACCTCTGCAGGTTTTTTCCACCATGATACCCACTTTTATACAAGAATCTGATATTCCTTTATCTCTTAACTTCACAGATTTTTTTTTCTATATTTTCTTTACAGCAATAAATTGGAAATAATGAATATTTGTAGCAGATTTGGACTACAGAGCCCAAATTACCATTTGCTTAAACTTCACATAAGTGGATTTTGTTTCTGTTTTTTTTTATTATTATTTACTGTATCTTTAAAATAATCAGTTTTTAAAAATTACACACAGTGTTTTAATAACATTTAATCTTGATTCTTATAGCATGCACTTTATTGAACAAAGCTTAACATTTCTAGATGCTGATGGTTTTAAAGTTATTACAGTACTTGGTTGGAGATCTGTTATTGAACATGTTTTGCCTTAAATGTAATTAGAATCACATTCTACTTAAAGCAGAGATATGAGCAAAAGTCTTTCACAGGGCAGTTTGTAGACAAAATTTTGCACACTATATGCTTGCCTTAAGCTCTTGTGACCACAGTGCAATTTTTTTCTTCTGATATGCAATATATCAACTTGCATTTTTCTTTAAAAGAAGGGTGTACAAAACCCTAGAGTGCAGCTTACTGAAATATAAACACTTACTGTTGTTAAATTTACAGTGGTACTTGTGATAAGTGTAAGGGAAGTGACATTTTTTGCAGAAGTACAAATGTTACAAAGGAATTTGGAAAGATCAGACACTGCTTTGACTTGGTATATCCAAACTGCCTATTCAGTAGGACTGTACTTTATCTATTAGTTCTTAAAAGGAAAGGTTTTAAACAGTACAGGCAAAGGTGTCAACACACGCAAATGGAGTAAAGTACAGGGTAATTACGTGTTGCATTTTCACACTACAGAGAATTAGGCACAAGCAAGTATATACACTGGTAAAAATCCAGAATATATTTTTTACGATGTTGTTTATTGACAGATATTAAAAAAAGACAGAAACCAGAAGATAGTGAAAATAAATGATTATGCATATAACCAAAATTAAACACATCATAAGACATATTGTTTAAGATTTTCATAGTCCACTTAGTGCTTAAGAAAGAACATCCATTACAGTAACACACATAAAAACTTTTCATCTTTCATATTTAACAATAGAGATCAGATAAAAATATTTTCAAGACACTTGCAAAGCATATATTTATTTGGAAAAGAGCATAAAGATTGCCTTCCTGCCTTAGTGCTTAGCAGAAGTAATGTTAACAACAGTTCAAATCAAAATGCCTTTTTAAGGATGATTTGCTAAGTAATGCAGAGAAGCTATTTAAATCCTTCCTGGCCTGCACAAAGAAATGCTCATGGAATCAAGAGGCTCATTCCTTTGAACCTGATAAATTGGTGTTCGCATTTTAAAAGTGTCAGCTTACAGTTCTTTCCTATGCAAAATATAACTTTGAAAATGCAGGCTAGTCTAAGTTAAAAGCAGAGGCAGGAAGCAAATTATTACCTTGCCATGAAATTAACATGATTTTCCTGCTTTTCCCACTAATATCCTTTTCCTTCAGGGCTGACATTTAAGAGCTATGAAACCTGTATCTATATTATTGTGTTCAAAATCTTATTTCCCCTCTCTGTAGTTCCATGAGGGCATAGAGACTTTGCAGAAATGAAAAATGAATCAGAAGAAGCTTTACTAGCCTCTTTTTCTTTTTTTTTTTCTTTTTTTTTTTTTTCGTTTTCTTGCTGGAGGGATAGACTGTTGAAAGGAGACCTGGTACATCAGTGGGAGAAGAAGAGTTCCACTTCCAGAGAAGAAGAGTTAAGTGATAGTTTATACTGATATCTTAATGTAACAAGTTCCAATGAGCCTGGGGCTTCTCTGAAAGATTTAGCTCCTGGGATGATACATGGTTAAATTAGAATTCTACATCACATAACAGGATCCTATGATGAGAAAAGAGAATTAAGAATGTGATTTTATATGATCAAAAAATGCAAAACAAATTAGTCACTCTTATAAATCTATTTAAATATTTTAATTTCCAGTACTAGTCTTAATATTTTTAAATGGTAGAAGTAGACAATGTCCTTTTTACTTCCTCCTTGGCTTTTCACTGCTTAATCTGTTACAAAGAGAAGTGTGCAGATCATGGAGTGGTTAACTGTTAAATCAGGGCACACAAGATGCCTCTGTATTCAAGACTACTGTGACACCAAGAATTTGTTCCTGTTTACATGTGAATACAGGAGTGACAGTTTGCTGTGTTGCAGGTTTCAGTACTGCAATTGCATTGCTGAGATGGAAGAGATGTTGACCTAGAAATGGTTGGTACATTAAAGGCAGGGAACATCTCACATCCCCCCTTGAGGCGGGTCTAACCTTCCCCTGCACTCTACTGGTCTTTGAGAGGTAGGCTACAAGCTTTATTTATGTTGTCTATAATCAAATGGCAAGGGACGGAGTGTAAATTGGATATTTTATTGTACTTGGTAGTCATGAACTGAGAGTATTTTTTGAACAAGACTAAAGAAGGAGGATGGTATGAAGCGGAAGGTCATGTGAAAAGCCTGCAACAGAATGGAGTGGAAGAAACAAGAGATAGAAAGGAAGTGGAATGGTTATCTAATGGAAATTAGTGAAAGCCAGTTCTATAGGAAACATCACCCCATCAGTCTTATGGAAGAGAAGATTCAGTGACTATGAATTCCACTAGAGGTACCAGTCAGTTTCAGGCATGACAAAGAAGAAAAAGAAAACCGTGCAATTCAGACCTACCACACGAGGTCTGTAGACACCTCCTGAATGTGAGGCAACATAATAAATTTGGAGATTCTTTATTCATATCTTTATTCTTTATTCATTTATGTAAAGAGGCAGTAAAGAGTGGAAAGATGAAGGAGAAGGAAGTATTTAGGTGCAGCACCAGAGCTGAGAAGGAACTCTGGCTGAGCCTTGTTCATCCTTTACTTCGGGATAAATCAAATTACAGGAGCAGAATGCATATGCCCAGAGAAGGCAGATGATTGAAAAAAAGTGGCAATGGGTGATTTTCAGTCACATTTTTCCAAGGCCTGTCAAAGATTATTATAGATTGACAAGTTCAAGGATTAGTGCTGTAAGGCATGTGTGACTATGGGGACCATTGATGGTACAAAGAAAGCTTTTTTGAGAAATTGATTCTACTTATTAGACATTTAGGTTTGAAGGATGAAAGAACAGCTTTTACTAAAGAATTTAGAGAGTGGGATGAGATAAATTAATGACTTCCATTTTTGGCTGTAATGATCAAGATAAAGGAAAACAGATAAATGAGGCTATGCTGAAGAATTCAGGAATGAAAATAGAGGGGAAGTGCAAGAAAACATTGATTATATGGATAATCAGTGGCACTACAAATAAGATGATAGTAAAATAGAATTTGAGATAAAGGTAAAATTGGGGGTGTTCCATTGTATGGTAATGATACAACAGATTCCAGAGTGACAACATGGGCAGTTTAAGATTGGTTTGAGCCAAAGTCACTTTGAAAATGAAGAATTAAATCTTCTGAGGTATTAGATTTTGGTATAAGAATTACATGAGTTTTTCTGACACTGAGTTAACACATAGATGTAAGTTTCTTTATCAAAGACATAGCCAGTGCTTGCAATCATCAACATGTAGGGAAAACAAAGGTAACAAGATTGGACACAGTTTTATTGCTAAAATTAACAAGACTGCTGATCACAGAAAATTGAAAGATCTAGCATTAAAGATGAAAATTTGAAAGGAAATATTTTGAATTACTTATGAGACTGCATGACTGTAAAGTAATAAATATAATTCTTACCTGTGGTGGAAGGGATGAAAAATAAACTAGTGTGGAAGATTATAGTCTTAACAGTTAGACCCTGTACTATAAATATTGAAGACTTATTTCAGTGTGGGAGTAAAAACAAATTAGAAAAAAATGCAGTGTAAGTTTATCAAAGATAGTTCATATTAGAAATGATAGTAATCTTTGACTTTGATAGAACAATTAAGTTTTTCAAGACAATGAGATACTTTATACTATCCATTTTAATATCCACTTAGAAAAGCTTTTGTTGTAATACCATATAGACACATACATATAAACTACCAATTTTACTATTAGCTATTAAAGGTTAGTTTTAATAACAGTAAATTATTGCAGATGAACAACTGATAATACACTAATGAGCAGGATGTCTGTAGTCTGTTGAAGGCCTAATGAGGATCTATGCTAGACAGATGTAGTACCATGCAGCGAAGCTGTGCAGACCAGGAAATGGCCAAATACATCACATAAAGACTTGGCACTTGACCATGAAAACATGCTTAGTGTTTGGATAATCTAAATATCTATTAAAATGCATAATAGATCCATGCCAGAAGAGAGTAGCAAATAAGAAAACATATGGATACAAAGGATAGTCATGACTTGTAGTCCTTGATAGCCAGCTGCTGAAACCTCTTGCGTGCTGTTTAATCATTGCTGCACAATGTTTTGCTTGTTATTTGCCAGATTGTGGGATAAAGGACACTGAGCAACAGCTTTGGTATATAACCAAGCTTTGTGACTGGACAAGGTTGAATGAGTGTCATTTCTGGACTGACATTAGAAATAGCTTCTGAACAGTCAATTGTGATCACTGAATAAAGAGTGTCTGCAGTGCTAGAAATAACCAGTGAGCCAAAATGGCCAGTGGCCAAGAGACGAGGGAAGCTGAAAGAAGTCACCAGCAAAAAGAAATATCTCCACTAGTGATATGGATGTATAAATGCCATAATTAAATGCATTTTTTTTATCTAAAAACCTGTACACATTTCCAATTCATGTACAAGAAGGAGTTCCAGCTCATACAGAAATTGTCTATGAGGATGATCAGAGAACAGGCTGTCTAGAATGTAAGAGTACATACAAAGCTGGTTTACTTAATCTAGCAAAACAAATGTTTGGAAGCTAAGATTGCTATCATTCAACATGCCAAAGAGAAGACTTCTTCTAAAGTTCAAAAGAACAAATGCAAAACATGATAAAAGTAGGTGTAAACTTACAAAAACTAACTTTGTTTGAAAGTTAGGAAGAAAAGCTTCCTACCTCTAGTGCACTGACATTCCAAAACCTCCAAAATGCTCCTAAGTAGGAGCGAAGACATGCCACTTAATAAGCTTTCAGGTAAACTTCAATAAACGCAAGAATAAGACTATGTGTCCTAGTGACAGCAGGATAGTCCAGAAGGTCCCTTCTATTTCTGTGTTCTATGCTTCTATTCAAGGAATGATTTATACTATTTTTCGCATCACAGAATCACAGAATAGTTGTGATTCTAGACCTGGAAGGGGCATTTGGACCCTCCCAGCTCAGCCTCACCTACAGCAGGTTGCTCAGCGCCGTGTCTAGACAAGTTTTGAATATCCAAGGATGGATGCTCCAAACCTTTTCTAGGCAACCTGTACCAGTGTTCAGCCATCCCCACAGTGGAAGGCGTTTTCTTCTGCTTAAGCGGAACTTCCTGTGTTTCAGTTTGTGCCCATTGCCACTCATCCTGTCACTGGGCACCACTGAAAATATTCTGGCTCTCTATATCGTCCCATAATATACTTATAAGCACTGATAAGCTACCTCTGAAGCCTTCTCTTCTCCAAGCTGAATAGTTGCAGGTCCTGCAGCCTCTCCTCATATGAGTGAGGTCTCATAATCTTTGTGTCCCTTTGCTAAACTGAATAAAACAATATTTCTATTGTACTAACACTAGTAATTTTACCTTCAGAAGACTATATAGCAAAGAGTCAGAGGATATATACAAAGTCTACTATAATTTCTGTGAAGTTGTCAGAAGAGTTTTATCATGCTATACTTATCATAGTCATCCATTAGATGTGCAGGCCATTATTGCATATTTATTGACGTACCTGTGTAAAAAGTTCACTGTAATAATGCTCACCTACTTGAAATGCGGAATGACAACATATGATGCTATTAAGATTAACAATTTCCTGATTAATACCAGGCAGCACATTTGCAATCAAATGTTCTATATCAATGAGGCATGTGGAGAACATTTTGTACATGAGTTCAGCAGTTCATGGAGTGGTGCCATTACTGAAATAAAGCCACCCTTTCTTCAGTTTTAGTGTTTCAGAAAGCTTAATCATATATAGAGCAGTCTTTCTCATGCCTTAAAATAGATGCTTGTAATATGGTTCAGAATTTGCGCACTGGCAGCCACCTTGACCACCCTGTGAAGCAGAGTGCAGTACGACTTGATCTCTGTGCCATGTCTGCAGGCAGAGAACTACAGAAGAGGGTCAGTGGATATTTTCCCTGTTTTTCAGATGAAGACACAGATGCAGAAATGAACAGCTGCAGTTTTGCTTTGGAAAATGAAAATCACCATTAACACTGTGCAAGACAGTGGGGGCTTTGCTACTTTTGCTATTTCTGACTTTAAGCATAGTTTTCAAAAAAAGGTATCTTTGAAAAACAATTTAGTTGATTTTTTCACAGAGACATTTCCATTTGATTTTTTGAAAAAAATTTAATTTATTTTTATAAGCATGGCAATTGCCTGGTTTTGAAGCACTTAATGATCATATTAGTTTGATCATCAGTTTAGCATTAACCTTACACTAAACTCCTCAAACTCTTAGGAAAATGCTTTGAGTCATGAAGGTGCACAGTTCTATACTACTTTATGGGACACAGAGGGAGATTTGAGAAACGAGAGATAATTTAACAAGAAATATCTTAAAGAGTAAAGGGTGCAGATGCCATGCAATCTGTTCTGGCTGCATTCATGGTCTAAATTACTGCAATGGGTTCTTTTCTATATGCATCTAAGGAATATAACAGAGCTATTACAGAGATATTTAATAAAAGGAGATGGCCATATATATGTAAACAAGTAGGCAATAGATCATAATAGAAGCATGTAGCACTGAAGAATAAGTATCATTGCTCTTGGGGTTAACAAAGCCAGTGACTCGCATGCGAGCTCTGTGCACATAAATCTTTCCTGGTGTCTCCAATGACACATTTCCACCAAATCTCTGCTATAAACTGCCCCAACTGCAGGGATTTAGATGCCTGCCAAGGATCTGGGGCCCAGTCCTGATGTGGCCCAGCTATGTAACCTCAGTTCAGACTGCACAGTCATAAGAATATCTGCAGAGAGGATGAAATGTGAAAGTAATCTCACAGAGGTAGTAAATCAACAGAGGAAAGAGCAACAAGGGTCCCCAAGGGAAATAGGTAAGCGTGTTCATTTTGTTGGGAAGCGTTAGTTGGGCTGAGCCATCACTGGCTGATTGGAGATGGCAGCTCAGCAACACGGAGGCTCTGCCTCCTCCAGGAGAGGCTGCCGAGGCCGATCCTTCCCCTCCAGACAGGCACCCGCCTGCCCAGAAAAGGCTTTTGCTGCTCCCTGGAAGGGAAGGACTCATCAGGGGAAGGGGTCATCAGGGAAGGGGTCGTTAAACCTTGGAGCATCGGGTAGCATCCTACTCAGCCAACAGCAGTTGCCTTTTCTCGCTGCACCTTAGTGAAGTCCGGATTCTCAGAGCAACAGGCTCTGACTATACAAACGCATATGAACTATACAAACGTATAGTGAGAGCCCAGCTTTGACACTGTGCCCGCTGTCCACATGCAGAGGCCTTTTCTGCACGGGCTGAAGTGCAAGAGCACCGCAAACGGCACTGCCGTTTCGAATGACAGGAGTGCTAGTTCTCAGCTCCGAGCTAGTAGCGCTGCTTCCCATCTCGGAGAAGGAGACAGCTGGAGAAGTGTGATTTCATTTAGCGCATCAACATAAAGTGCTGAGACTGTTTACAGAAGTTTTAAATGAAGCATAAGGAAAGATGAAATATATGTGTACAGCTTTTTGGAGCAACAGTGATTGAGCACAGGATATTTTTCTGGAAGACAAATGGTGAGAGATTTGTCTGCAGCAGAATAAACTACTAATGGGATGATGACATTCCTCTAAAGGTTTGGGAGCCTGGATTAAGAAGTAGCTGCAACTTCACCTTGTTTATTACAGACAGACTGCTGTGGCCTGCTATAAAGCAGTATAAGCATGACATATTTTAATTTATAATGCACAGCTGTGAATTGATGTTGACCTTAACCTTGGCATTTGGCTTTAGCATTTTATTTCTGTCCCTTGTTGCATTAATGATGAAGCTTTTCTTTCTTTGTAATTATCATTGATAATTGATTGCACATCCAGAAGAACACTTTTTTTTTTTCTCCATCTCTCTCCTTCTGGACACTGAGTGGAGCTGGAGGCTTTATTTTTTTTTTGCCTCTTTGATTCATGTAATTATAATATATATATATATATGCGCCTCATTAACATAGCAGACTATCTACTTTATTGTCACATCTGAAAATGTCAATTTCCAATTCAATCTTAAGATCCTTCTAGCATAATATTTTCTCTTTATGAATAGATATAATTAATCAGAAGTGTCATAGAAAGTAATAATGTCTTCCACTGCTCTGCATTTTCCCTGGTGGCATGATATATCCTCTGCTGCCTTATTTACCTTTGTAGAATCTATCTCTTCTTCTTTTTTAAAAAGAAGATGACTCAAAATATATATCTGTAAACACTGTTAGCTAATTTCAGTGTTGCTAATTTTGAGGAAAGGACTTATGCATCATGCATGCAAAGACAAATACATCCTACTCAAGCATCATTATGACACATATAGCCATATCAAGTCAACCTGGATTTGTAAAATGAAGACATATGCATGGTTGAAAGTCTCTTCATCTGCCAAAATATGGATTTGCACACACAATGTGAGTCACAGGAACTGATGATGTGATGTAAAATAGCTGTGATTGCAGCTGCTTACCCTAGATCCTACTAAGGAATTCCAGGCTGGCGAGGAGCTTTTGAGCAGGGCCCTGCTTTCTGCTTACAGCATGGCAGGCCCTGGCTCATGCTTAGCCAGTGCATGACCAGGTGGGAGAAAGGACAGAGCCATCCCAGGCAGCACCTGTTCTTGCCACAGGTGAAAATCACAGGGGAACAGGCTGGCTGGTTGTGAAGAATCACCGTGAGCATCTTCTGCCTCCCCCTTTCCTTTTTAGAGAGCCCTAACAAGGACTGTAGGATAAACCAAGGCCTTGGTAAGGGCTTGTCTATGACATCCTGGAGCACTAGGAGTTAGAACTAATCTGACTTTTTATGCAATGTGCTGCTGTTGTGTCCTCCCCGCAGCGCAGCGCAAATCCAGTCACCTCAGCATAAAAATCCAAGTGCAGGTGCAGAGCAGGAAACCCACGTCCTGTTCCTTTTATAGAAAGGGTTCTGACATTTTTTAATAGGTCCTTGTCCTCAAGGACCACAGTATCATGGCTTGGGGATCACAGGTCAAAAGCTTTTTATGTTTGCTTGTTCTGATTTTTTTTCTTCATATTTCATTGGCCTGTGGGACTATTAGCTATCACAATGCTGTAAGTATCTTTGGCATCTTGTTGTGGTGAGTTAAAGATTTTTTTCTTCAGATTTACACACATAAGAAAATGTATGAAAACATAAAAATATCTTAATGTTTTCCTTCTTTTTTGCCTACATTATTGTTTTTATAGTATGTTATTTATAAGACCTCTGGCAATATTGGGCCCAAATTCTTTAAACTTTCCTTTCTATCTTTTCCTCTTGGTATGATTTTTAGAATTTTAGGTCAGAACTTCCTCTTTTTTTTCCCCCTATATATTATTTAGAGACTGTCTCAAATTTCTGTGTGTGTATCTCACAATAAAATCACATTCCTGTTTATATATGGAAAGCTCACTGTGAATTTGTCTTTCAAAGCAGAATTTTAAAGATGTATTTTCTGTGTAGCTTTTACTTGTTTGGGATGCAAAACTCCCTAGGAATCTGAGAAAGGCACTTTATAAATGAGATTTACTATTATTGCTGTTTTCACCACAGCAAAAGCTATTGTTAGTGACAATTGAGTTGCAGTCTTATAGCTCCCTGTCCACTGTAACAACTTTCCAAAATTCCCCTTCTGGGCTCGACAATCGTATGTTTAGGATAAGCTGAAAACTTTTGTTTAGTTGACTGAAGTTGCTTCAGCTTCTTCTCTGTTAGTAAAACATGTTTTGCAATACAAAAATCTGTCTAGAAACAAAACAGAATCTATTTACAAAACGGTGTGTTTTACAAAACTGATTTTTGTTAGCTTGTTAACTTGAAGAAGTTGAAATATGAAGGCTAATTTTTAGGTGCTATAAATGTTGTAGTTCCATGCACTTAAATGAAGCTTTGCCTGTTTATAAATGATAGTCCTGAAATGTTTAATCTCCCACATGGTATAACTCAATGAGGAATTATCATTCATAATGGACTGATTCTAAGTGGTGAGTGGGAGTTAGTGGGATGTGTATATGTGATTTTGAATGCCAGATGCTACTTAGAAACTTAAATCATAAAGAGAATTTAATTTTTGAAAAATTTATCAAAAGTCTATTTACAGATAAAGGGTAGCTTCAGATTAGAACTTTTAAAATTACATTTTTTTCTCATTCCATTATTATTTAACGTTAGTATGAAATTCAAAGAGTATGTTATAAAGTTCTATACAAAACCATTTAAAGCTTTGAAACAGAGCATTTGGGCTTATGGTTTACTTCTTAATGAAGTAGCATTTTTTTTCTTACACTGTGATATCTGGGAGACTGCTTCCTTTACAACTCTTTTATGATTTACTGTATTCCAACTGTATATTGCTGTAACCTGTCTGAGTATGTGCAGAGAGTTTATAAAGCTTTGTTAAGAAAACTGAAAGATAGGGTAATTTGTGGACTTAAATCAGTGCTAGGTTACCTCTTTCATAAAATTTAAGAATGGCTGAAATATCATTTGAGGGATAAATTGCCTATATTCAGCATAGAAGCCTTGCTGTGATATAGCAAACATTTTCTATAATTATAAAAAAAAACTCCTTAAAATTGCCTATTTGAAATAAAAATACTCAGTAGGTTCTGTGAAAAGGTGGAGGGAAGCAGATTAGTAAAACTTGGAAGACATTGATGCAGATTCTCCTTCTTTCTCTTCCCACCTAGCGGTTAGATCATTATTCTAGGATGAGGGAGGCATAAAATAAATCTTCTCCTCTGCTCAAAAAGAATTGAGCCCATTTTGTAGCAAGGAGTTCTTCCCACAATACTGTGATTTATTATGGGGTGTATTATGCCCATTTGACTGTGACCTTGTAAATATTAGATATCTGATGCAAAAAAAAGAAGACTGGTTCTAGGACCTGATGTGTTTAAGGCTGTTTCAGATATTCTCTTAGGTTTCTGCACCTAGTTGCACACTTTGAGGGAATGGTGCTTTGGAATATCCTACAACCTGCTGATTTGGTCTAAGGCATCAAAATCTTATTCAGAACAAGAATTCGAATTAAATATGCCTTCAACTTAAGGTACTATATTCCCAACCATTGAATATTTAAGCAAAAAAACATCACCTGGAGAAACTGAAAGCAGCTCATCCAAGAGTACTTCAGTATATCGTGCTGAGGACATTATGCAGGGAGATGAAATCCAGTGAGTTCAGAGGGCAGCACTGACCCTGTGTCAGCTGCCCTGGCAAGGAATTGATGGCTATACATATCACTGGGTTTGGGGTGAGACACAGGCGCCTTGTCCTTATTTTTATGTATATTTAGTTTTGTTTGTGTTTATGTGTGCTCATATACATATGCATATACATAATATACAAAATATATATGAAAGAGGAAAGCAAACTTTATTTTCAACTTCTAAGACCATGATAGATTTTTTGTTCCTGTTAATGGCCTGTTGCTGGGCCAGGTTACACCAAACAAGGAATGCCTGGATTAGGTGGAAGTGGCTGAGGTAGAAGGGATTTTACACACTGTTACTGCTCATTTATTCAGTTCCCAGCTCCCAAGTGCAAATAGCATCAGCTGAGCGTGCTGGGGATGGGAAGTTTCCCAGGAGAGGGGGAACCTTGAAGAATAGGCTGGGTCTTAGGCAAGCTACAAGCTCCTCGTGTGGGACAGGCTTGGAAGGAGTAAGGGGCAAGTGTAGGACATAGCGTGGCTTCTAGGAACCAGACATGATGGAGTAGGGATGTGTTTTGATTGTGTGACCACAATATAAGAAGCCACTAAAGGCTGACAGACTGATAAAAGGCATAGGGGAAAAGGGGACCTTTTTTTCAGGGAATTTCAGGAAATTCCCTGAAAAGAGGTTGTTTGTGAAGCCTTTCACTCTTTCTCACTTAATTCCTCACAAAGTTTTCTATTTTAAAAGATCTTTTAAAAACTGTTTTAGTTCTTGTTCAAGTAAAACCATGATTTTGAGCTCAAAAGCCCTTGTACCCTAAGTAGAGCCAGTCAAAGCAATGGTAAATTGATATGTAATTTTAAAGGCAAAATAAGAAAGTTACGTATTTTCTACAGCCCTATTTTATTAATCTCAAGACTATCTTAAAGGAAATATAAGGAACCAAGCACAATCTGAACCCTTTTGTTTCTTCTATGGAGGAAGAAGCTGGGAGGCTGAAAGTGCCCTAGACAAATGCAGATTCCATAAGCAGTTTGGGACTGAGCTGCTGGAGTGGCAGCTGGCTAGGATGAGAGGAACATGGAAAGAGGGAAACAGTACAAGTGTGGCAGCTCTGCCTTCTTGACTCTAAATGTTTTGTGCTTTTGAGGAATGGAGAGAATATGCTATGTTCACCAAAACCTCTTCTGGTTGCTTCAATCCACTTTTGTCAGAAGCTCCTGGAAGGAAGCTCCTGAGCCTCCTGTGTTAGTCTAAATTGGTACCCAAAAGTAAACAGGTGTTGGCTTGTGAGGTAGAACAGAATTCTGCTAAAAGCCAAAGGCTGCCCACTTGCATCTGTGCACTCAGTGAGACCCTGCAAGAAGGGGTCCTTGAGAGTTTATTTAGCCCAGTCACCATGTCAGTAGTGTTCCCAAATACTTTCTGCTAATTAAGAGTCCAAAATGTCATATCTGTTTAATATCTTTTTACGTATTCTGTAGGTATATATCACTGGTGCTTTCACTTCAGGAATGGAGAAACTGAAGAAGAGTGTTGTCCTAGAATGTATCTTTACGTCTTCACTTACATTATTTCTTCAAGTCTTCCTTCCTCTGAAAGAGATATGAGAATCCCTGCTTGGACCACCAAGTGACACACATGGGGTGCGAGGGTGCAGAGGAAGGCAGGAGTGTGCAGCTGAAAACAGGAGAAAAGCAGCATCACTCCTTGTCTAAGCACAATCACAGAAGAGAAAACACAAGCAGCTGGACTGAACATAAACAGATCCCCACAGACCTATAAAGAATCTAAGCTTCAGAATTCTGGATTCTGACTCGCAGACATCCCTGCCTGATCACCGTCCCACGACACGACACGCAGCACCTGCCTCAGCAGCGGGGAAAAGCTCCGGCCCTCTTCCGTGCCCACCCGCAAGTGTCCAGTGTATCAACCTCCTCTAGCTGTTTTAATCAAATTCTCTAGGTGTTCCTCTGTATAATTATATGTATTTATATGACAGTATATAATTCAGAAGGGTAGCCTTCTTTTAAAAACATTATTGGATACAGAAGGGAAATAATACATTAATTATCAAAGTTGCATTTCATATGTTTATGTAGAGCTAAAGTCAGTAAGAATTTGGTGGATGAAAAAATACTTTTTTTTGTTATGAAAGGTAGAAAATGATCTGGATGACAGACACTAAAGAGAGCTGTTGATGAGGAAATTACTAAGTGGGAGGAGAAAGACAGGAGGAAATAAGCAACATTTCCATGATGTTTGAGAGGAACAAATGGTAATTCCATTTACTAGGGATCTTTTTTTTTTCCCTATTTGAACAGATGCTGTTGTCATTTGGCAAAGTATCCTTCATAAGGTCTGTACAAAAACATTAGGACTATTGCTCTTGATTTGTACTGCTATTGCTTTCTGTATAAATAAAGCTATGGCCTCTTCCTCCAGTGAGTGTGTCACGAGCTGAATTAATTTTGAAAGCGGAAGGTGGTGCTGGAGAGAGCTGATATTAATGAGCTCTACTAACAACGTTAGCAACTGAGCAAAGCTAGTTATTAGAAATAAAAGCAGGTCTTATTACATGCTTCTCAACTGCAATGAGTAAATCTAGACTAACATCATCATTTTTGATATATGCCTATCTGCATTTAGCCAGTAGCATAGGAAAAAAATCTGATCCTAATCTGAGTTGTGGGACTCAGTTTTATACCATAAAAAAAAAAAGAAAAGTTTTTGCTTATAAATGGTTTTTCCATTTTGAAAGCTAACATTTCACTTTTAGCTGAGCGAGGCTTTGCTAGTAAAATTTGCAGTCTGATTGATTCGGCCTGTAGGGATTATTTCATCTGTGTATAATCCTATTTCCCTCTGCAGTTTTATAGCAGAAGCACCCAGGTGTCCGGATAGACAGCCATTGTGTTAGAAAACATACGTTCATGGACACTTATAAAAAGAGCATTCATTTTTCTAACCATAATAATAGGAATAAGAAAATAAAGAAATAGTGACTCAAAAACAAAGATGTGCATGAAACTCATGACAGTCAAAAAAATGCAAATGCCCCCCCACACACACACACAGAAAAACACGTAGCTGCCCTCACATCTTCCAAAGAGGGAGGCTGGGCATTCTACTGCTATTACTGCGAATTTAAACAGCTGTCCAAATACAGCATGGCCATGCCTTGCTTTTGTTTGTTTCCTTTTTTTCTTTCCTCAATTTGAATATGTTGTGAGTTACCAGTATAGACTGTTGCCTCTCTGACATTCTGTATTGGGCTGCTGCTGGACTCTATGGCTTGACTTGCATATCCATGTGACTTTCTTCATTATACTCTCGTTGGGGTTGATAAGGTATGTTTTAAGGTAGACGCTATTTTTTAAGATTTCCCTCAAGCGTTTTAGCAGTGACCCAGAATGGCATTCTTCTTTTTCTTGTTCATTACCTGCAGCCAGAAATTTGCTCCTTTAGTAATATTTCTGCCAGCAAATATTAATCCTATTTATCAACCTGCAGGAAATATTTGGTCAAGTTGAACATGAATTAGCTTTCAATAGTTTGGAGAGGCTCTAGTAAGGAGACTAATTTCTTCATTATCTTGAGCAAAGCATGACAGGCCAGATCATCAAAATGAAAGGCACTAGGCTAAATGCTGCTTTTATTTCCTCTCATGTGATCCCAGAGCATTTGCAGCGCGACCCAGAGCAGTGCTAGACCCAGTCCTTCTCCCTGCTGGGTGACAGACACATTCACAGCTGAAATCCTGGTACATACTAACAGGTGAAAAAAGTTTTCCTTCTCTTAGCTGGGAAGAAAATTTCATAGGTGTCAGGGAAGAAGGCTGAGTAGCAACAAAGGGAGATACAGATACTAAGGAAATCTGCATGGGTAAAATTGTTTATCACTTCAACTTGTTGTATCACAAAAGCAAGGAGCTCTCTTCCAATTCTGGAAGAGAGGCAAGGAGATCCATCCGCCTGGTCACTGGGCTGAGGAGGAAACTGAAATCTTGCCTGGAAGGGCAGGGATGCCTCGCGGGGTCTCTTGTGCCTTAGCAAAGCTTCTTTAGACAGCGTTAATGTAGAAACCCTCTCTCCGATAATACACATACAGTTTTAGATAGCTGCAGCATGGATTAGCTATATAGACACAACAAATCCTTCCTTATAATTCTCTCATCAGGGAAAACCCTTTTTTTTCTTTTCCTTTCCCCCAAGTGGTACATTTCCATTGAAGTGTAAGGTTGACTAAAGGGTAAAAATCATATTTTTATTGCTTTTTTCAGTGATTACTATATTTATCATATAAATGAGCATTCACATTTTTATTACTGTGGAGTCATATTGATATGTATTCAAATTGAATATATTTTCCCTCCGATAGTGCAGTAAAATGTCCTACTCTTTTTAGGTAAAACTTAAATTTGGCTGACATATATCCAGAGCTCATGGATTAAGTAATTGAAACTTGACTTCCTGCAGGAGTGGTAGATATTCTCAAGAATGGTGGCTAGTATGAGATGAAAGTGTGTCTATCATGACTTGGATGATGAAATTACCAGAAAAAAAACCTCTAGTTAGCAGCCTGAAAGTAAATGTACAAGAAACTTTAAAGTCTGAAAGAGCGGCATAAGCAGAGTTAAGCTTTTACAACACAACTTCAAAAAGCTCATGTATGGAGAAAGAAAGGGTATTAGGCTACAAAGGAAAAGAACTGATAAAGATAACATTGATCAACACGTGATTTTCTCTGTCTGCAGAAGGAAAAATGTAAATACAGAAAAACCTGCGAAAATCTGGACTGACTCAGCCATAATATATGCAAAAGAGAAGAGCAACTTTCATTCCACAAATGAAATAACTCCCACAGCAATCTCAAATCCATATGTGCAATGGTCAAAATTAAGCTGAATGCTAACAGCTATGCATGTGTTATGTAAGGCACTCAGATAGTTCCTGTTCCAAGCAGTATAAATTGTTATGCGCATTTGGTGGCTAATGGTCTCGGTGGGACTTTTGGAAAGAAAGAAAAGGAAAATTAATTACATGTTGTATAATCCCTTGCCACCCTAGGAATCTTTAACACGACCTTTATCTTATGGTCTCAGCCATCCACCTGGGCAACAGCCAGGCAGTAGTTCTAGCACTAGCTAATCTCTTTCCAGTCTTGGCCCACCTCCTGTGCCCTGGGCCTAAAGAGGAAAAGGAAAATGACAAGTTGTTATTGTTCGTTACTTGTGCGACATACCTGCTACCTCTACTCTGACATTCATGGCTGAAAATTATCACATAGTTACAATTTTTACCATCTGCAGAAGGATACCATTACCAAGATATATTTGCTAAATCTTAGCAGATGGGAGAACTCACAACTTTTCTAAGTATTAAATTAAGCTTGCAAACCACCATGAGGGAAGGTTTTGTAGATACTGCATTTTTGCTTTACTTATCCCTGCATATGATATGATGTATCATCTCTCCTCTAATGCAATCAATTAAAATACGTGGTGTAAAATTATTTTAAACCTCTGTCCTTACTTCACCGAACGCCCATCAATAACTCTGAAATGGAAATGACTCTAGGAAAATAGAAAGCGTAGATAGTCAAAGACATGAGGAAAAAACATTTGTACGTAACTTTATCACTTGTATGCTGATGTTAGTGCTACCATCTTAAAATGAAGAGTTTTCTGTACCAAATTGTATTTTCTAGTGCAAATCCAGAGTAAATAAAAGCTGTTGGGACCACTGATTTATCTTCAAATTATGTAAATCCACATACTATCGGCCTCTTTACTGCGGCTCCAACTTCTCTATATAAATTAATGCAGTGTATGCTGGAAGGGGGCGAGTAGTGGAGGGAAGAGGAACTAGAATAAATTCTGTATAATCTATTGGTATATCAGGAATCATCAATATGACCTTTATTTTATAGTCCAAGTAATCCTGCTTGATGATCTTTGGAATTCTAATATATAGCACAGATCATTTTCATAACGATTTCTACTGATGGTGAAATTGTAAATAACTCTGTGTAAGAAAGAATATATCCAATCCGATACAGCCATTGTGCATAGTTTTTAGCAATATCATCTGAAGCCAGCATTTTATATTTTCAATTTTTTGAGTTTCAAAAAATCTATAGTACCTACAGAACTTACATTATTGAATTTTGGTTTACTGTAAAGGAGTATCTTCTGTCTATTCTAATACAATTTGGTATGACAGGACCTGGAGAAAGTTTATCTGAGCACCTTGTGAGTGACTTTAAAACTGATATATCATTCATTGCACCAGCAATGCAATCTCCTACGAGTGTGAAATAAGAATCAGTTTCTGTCAAAATAGATATTTTCTGAAACTCAGGATATATTTTCACCAAGGCTTGCAATATCAGAGACTATATGAATGTTGTCTGGCTTCATTTTGAAGGCCATAAAATACATTCATCACCTTTAACATCTTTTATGCCTCTGCAATTAAATAATATTGTTCATGTGTTTTTCTTGCACTCCCTATATGAAATCCAGGGGGAGTATAATGAATATTACTTATAGGGGCAGAATTGCAAGATTATTGGAATGAATGCTCTATGTACCATACAGTTTAAGGGTGAGTGAATAAAGTTGTCATCAACAGCATTTGTAATTATCCCAGCTTTGTTACTTCAGGAAAGAACGAACTTCTGAAATACGGCTTTGTTTTGACTCAGCATTTAAGTCAAATATATTGACTTCAGTAAGTGTAGGTGCAATAGTTATTTCTCCTCTGCAGAAGAAGCTGGGCACAGCAGCTGAATGCAGTTGTTGGGAGTCTGTCACGGCTCTCTGATTCTCTTCCATGGCCAAACTGGGGCAGCCTAGGGACAGAAGCTACACTTACCAAAATGGCTGATGTTGCTATAATGAATTGGGTAGCCAGTTCTATCTCCAATCTCTTCCACATCCTTTCTATATGGGAAAAAAAAAAAAGTGAGTCTTTTTTAATTGCACGTGTCCTTTAAAAGGACTTATCTTCGCCTGGGAAGTTCCAGAACCAATCTAAAATCTCATATTGGAAGATGTTCCTAATTCCCCAAACTAAAGCATTTGATCAAATACTCATCAAGAAACATCCTGTTTCTGTTTACTGGCTCTTCTTCCAACACACACACAAAGTTAAAACAAAACAAAAAGTTGCTGTACCTAAGTATAAAGTATCTCACAATATAAAAGTATAAGATTTGGACAAAATGTTAACAGTACCCAAAGTTAGGAGAAGTAAGATTGAAACAAGTGAAATAACAGTCTGGATAACATGCTTGCGTGATCTGCATTATAGTTCTGAATTTGTTTGTAAATTGGAACTGGCCTCCTGCACTACTACTACTGGGATTTTGTTAATCTTAGCATTTGAAGCCTTTTCAAGTTACTCTGTTTAAGCTATATTTGTTCTTTCCAAAAATTGTTCTGGTTTTATTTATGACTTTTCCTCACCATTATTTATATTTCCTTTGTATTTATTGAAAGCAATCCAATGTCCTTCCAACCTCTATTTTTTGTAAGCTGAACAAGCTTAGTCCTCCTTTCAGCATTTC
>JAWLRI010000663.1:76609-131563 GCA_034781795.1 Crypturellus tataupa
TATTGAAAGCAATCCAATGTCCTTCCAACCTCTATTTTTTGTAAGCTGAACAAGCTTAGTCCTCCTTTCAGCATTTCTAAGCAGCTGTTCTGGTACAAATTCAGCTGTTTTGAATATAGGTGACCAGATTTATATATGGTATTCCAGATGGGACTTTGGCTGGCCCCTGTACAAAGCAATAATGTTTATTTCTATAGAAGGATCTTACTTTTTATATCCTCCATGCTGTCCTCATTGAGTATCAGTTCAATATCTACCAGTCAATCTGCAGTCATTTGCAAGGCATGTAAAACTTGTAATATTTCTAAATTGATTGCACTCTGACTGAAAAAAAAAATACTTTTCTCCTGCCTTGTTGTTTGCAGGTGACAAATGTTCACTGGTAGACACCAATAAGCAGACTGTCTGCTCTGATGCAAGAACTTTGATTTGGTAATACTAAATTCCATCTTCTTCCTACTACTTCTCTCTGGTATTACTGAGCTTTCCCTATAGCATACATCAATTCAGAGTATCGATGACATCTCTGAACACGAGCAACTTATCAGGAAATTTCAGGTATGCAGTCCTGTGGTTTTGTTATTGAGCAAGATCAGTCCCCGAACCAATCCTAGTCTAAGCCCATTTACTACCTCTTTAAAGACTGGTACCTCTTGTTTGCTCATGACCCAAGTCCTACTTCCTTAATAAGTCCACAGTTGAAGTTCATAGCTCTCTCACTTCGCAAGCTAGCCAGTATTTTCCCATATATGTTTGTAAATGATGCTTTTACACACATTCAAACTACATATTTTCCTTCCTCACAGTTATTTAATCAAAAAGATAATGAGCTTGCCTATCATGACTTGCTATTGCTAAACCAGATGATGCATTTCACTGCATGTTCCATTTGCTTATGTAACTTTTTTTCCCAAAAAATATTTAATAAAAAGCCTTTAATACTGCAAGGTCAGACTTCTTCCTCCCTAGATGATTTTTTTCTTCCTTGCTATTATTTAGTCACCTGAAATCATTCCTACCTTGATGACTTTGTTGAAAATATTTTTTGCTCATAAGTTCTGCCAGCATTTGAGGATGGAATTGTATTATTGCCCTGTCATATTCAGTCTTGAGAGCAGTGAAGTTTGAGGTTATTTTCCTTCTAGCTCTAAGCAATGCAGTTACTTTTAGCTATTGGGGTTTGTCTACCTTGCCTAAAAGCATATTACTTATCAATAGCTAAAATACAGTATTTCTTTTGGCTCTTGGGTAAAAACTAGGTTATCTTTAAACATCAACCTTTCCGTATTTCATAGGGAACACACTTTTTTTCCCCCACCTTTATTTTTTTAAAAAAAGTTGGAAAACTTATTAATATTTTGTGAGATGTAATTTTCTCTCTGAGTTTCTCTTTTTCCTTTCTGTAATGAATGATCTTTTTGACTTTTTTGTATCTTTTCCATTCTTAATGCACTTTAAAATATATTAGGTCTCAAAGTTTTTTTTTTTTTTATTTCATTAAGAACACAATTTCGGGAAAAGATGTGCCCAAAATTTGCATGATAGAGTCTAAGTTTTTCAGTCTGAATAACAGCATTCAATAATTCCTTCAATTTCTCAAAATTTTCTATTCTGGACTCAATATTAGGTTGCAGATCTAACTTTATTTTTATTTGATTTAATCAACTTCTGTCCCTGGAGGCTGTTTTGTGTCTTTTTTTTCCTTCTATAAGGATATCTTTAGACATCAAGATAAAATACGAAGCAACATGATTTCCATCTGCGTCAATGAAGAATTGCAGCAGATACCACATGGCCAAATAACCACTGATCTTTATTTTCCATTCTCTGTTTGGACAGAAAGTGAGAAATGTGCTGGTAAGATATATGGCTCTAAAACTAGAGAATTAAAAGAACATACAAATAACAGACTAGTTTTTTTTCTGTTGAGGACTCACTGTCAAAGGGCAACAAATGTGAAGAGAGAAAAGGAGAAAAAAAACTAAGAACACTCTTAATCAACAATATTAATGTCACAATAATTATCAGGTAAGAATAACTGCAAGAATAGCAATGAGAACATTTTTTTTTTTTGCAAAAAGGAATACTAAATTCTTAGCTGAAGTCCTCATTAAACATAGATACTTCCTGAAGAGAAAAATGATACTATTTTCTGAAGGAAACTACTCATTAGCAGTAGATAAAAATATTGATTGCTTTGCTGTCAGAAGTTGTAGCTTGGCCAAAACCAAAATGTTTTAATGGAAGCATTCCAATTCCTGACCATCATATGCACTTACTTGAGGACAGGAAGGGCCTGGTCTTTCTGCATACAAAGCAGGATCTGTCTCCAAAGATTTAGAAGTGGAATATCCTGCAGAATTTGATCCTAATGTGACTGTTTACTGCTCTAAACTATCAAGAGAATAAAATTCCAGTGCTGAATAAGTCTGTGAAGATCAACAGCATGAAAAGAAGAAGCTCTGTCACATGCAAACAGAAGCAGATATTTTCTCAGGAATTCCTGGTCTAGCAGAAATCCAGAAAAAAGCACTCTGAGTGCCACAGCTGTGGCCTCAATATCCCTAGTTAGGCCCTGAAATCCACAATTTTACAAGTCAAGACTGTTCTAAATACAAATTAAAACTAAAAATTCAGTCTGATCAAAAACTTCCCTTTAAAGCTATTCAAAGATAAAAGGAGTACCCTCAAAGAGAGATGGAAAATGCATACAGAATACTTTCAACTACAAAGTATTAGCCACATTTTTTGTTTTCATTAAATAAAAATGTAAAATATAGTAATAAGCATCTGAAAAATGAAACTGGAACAGTACTTTAAAAATGGAAATGAATAAAAATCAGTAGTTGTGAGGAGACAGTGAATTGCATGAAAAATATTTTAATATAATTCTTTCCAATAACTCATCTGATGCCGCTTTCAAGGCATCCAATAAATCGAGCAAGTAGTTGTTTTCTGGAACAATGAATAACCGTGATATCTTTAACACTGTATGGCACATACTGGCTTTTAAAATAGTGGCTTCTGTAAAAGTAGGATTTGGATCATTACATTGTGATTTAATAGAATCTTATTCCATGAGTATTCCTGTTTGGCCAGCTCGTGAGCCATTTATTAGCATTCTTACCCAGTAACTCACACGTGCTGTCCCACCTAAAGGTTTCAAAATAGTAGCAGTGTGTCAGTTTTGCTGCCAGTGCAATATGGAATTAATCTATAAAAGCAGTGATATAAAAACCTGATGTAGTGTGGCATGGCTGAGTGTTCTGAACAATTTAGAGTCTGAGATAACATCTTCTGAGTGCAGAAAACCATCTCTGGCAGCTGCACCAGGGCCTCTGTGCAGAGCGAGCGCACAGCGCGGGTCTCCCGCTTCCGCTGCCGCCGCGTGGACACGTCGTGGTGCAGGGACAACCCAGGGCTTTCCACAGGCTGGGATCCACACTGCTGCATGTCCGCCAGCTTTACAGCACTGTCCTGTCAGAAAAAAATACCTGTGACAAATGTTGCCTCTCAGTGTCTGCTGTCCTACAAAATGCCCTTTTTATCCGTAGGTCACGTTTGGATCCCTTGGCAAGGATCAAACCCAGTAAGTTTTCAACTGTTTTATGTTTGTTAACTGTTTTATCTACCCTAGAGACCTTACTTAATATCAAATAAATGAAAATAATGGAAATGATAAAATTCTTCTATTTTCTTTTTTTCCTACCTCCCACCAAATCTATTTTGTTACTCAATAAAATGAATTATCATTATTATTATGTAGTGCATATCAGCTGATGAAAATGAGCAGACTATATAGCTTAACAATGCATTGTGGTCTTATGAGGGTATTTTATTTTATTTTAGAATGCCTTTTATGACCGCATACTCTGGCAGAGCATATTGATTACGCAACTGATAGTGTCACACTGTAAAATACTGAGATTCTGGGTATTTCATAAGAAATTATCACTAAAAACGGAATTGACTTCACCTATATGAATATAGTGTTACTGTAAAAATTTCAGAGCCCTATTATTACCTGTTCTTTGGGATAACTATGCAGCGTAGTATTGTAGGAAGATGGAAAGATAAAAGTGAAGTCTAATCAGGCATCTGATCTTTAGCTTTCTGTTTTTATATGCATATATATAAACAACTACATATATTGCATATATATAAACTATATATATTGTACTCTGATGTCACGTATGAGTTCTGTGCTGAAAGAAAGCGTTTTTGCTGCTTCAGTTCATTACTCTGTGCTGCTCTTATCACATAAATGTTATTCACTCCTTTCTTGGATAATTAATATTGATTGGATGCAAGTCCATGAAGTAGTAAAATGGCCTTCATTCCTAGTCAGAAGAAAATCTGCTTAGAAATTGGATGCTTCTTTGCACTTTTCTTTTAGTTTGTTTAATGGCGCACCTCCCCTGCCCATGGGCAGTTCTTAAGGCAACCAGCTCTACTGGTGCTGATCCATGTTTTCTTTTGCCTCCTGATGCTTCTACCTGAATCTTTCCAAGCTCCTTTCCTTGAAGAAAGACACAAGCCCAGGAATAGATTTTTGAGGTCCCAGAAGACTTTTGGATTGTTATTTATTTACATTTTTTTCATCTGAATGCTCTTTTGTCAAGTATGCTTATATCCTATTGGGAATCCAGTCAATATTCTGGAATTCATGCTTTTCAATGAATAAAAATCCACCTTTAAAGACTTCTGATTTGTCTTAACATTATGATATGACTCCTAACGTTTTAACTCAGTCCCATCATGACATTGCAGGAAAATGCAAAATGAATGAATCATGCAAAACAATGATTTAAATATATCATAGTGATAGACCATTTAATATTACAAAGAAAAAGGAATATGGAAAAGATTCTACCAATCAAATACTATGATATAAGGCATAAAGTCCTTAGCACTAGAAAGTGCTTTATCATTTGCAAATGTGTAATTTGCAACATTTTTTTTAAGCCAGAAAATCACCTAGCTAAGTATGTATTGAAACTAAGGCATGCATCTAAGAAGTTCATAACAACCTTATGAGCCAGATCAAGATCATAAGATAAGACTTTAAAACTGGAGAATAAGAAGATCCTAATGTTATTCCTGTTTTGCTAAGCACAGATTTGAAGCAGGCTGTTTGAAGATTATGTCACTTTATTTAAATGTCAGAGAACGATGGAATCACCTGCTAAGCAGAGCTAACATTCTCCCTAAGAAATACTTCATTAAAATATATTTAAGTAGACAAAAACATAGAGTCAATGAAAAACAATACAAATTTAATACAAAATACATTTCAGTAATTGTATTTACCACCTGTGGTTACTTTCCCAGAAGAACATCATCATTTTAAAAATGGAAACATGCATTTTATTTTAACAGGAAAAAAATCTAAGAAAATCTATTCATGTTCTTGCATCTTCCTCCAGCAAAAGAAGATTGGGAAGATTAAGGCAGAAGCATTAACGTGCAAATGAAATTGTGGACTGGCACCGTTAGAGCTAGTTGTCTCTTCTAACTACAGAAGGAAATCTAAGAAAGATCTAGTGGCTGCCCTGCAGATTTGGAGTGACATTTACATTCCTGACGCTGGAGCATATCTGTCCTTTGCAATGTATGAACACTGTTAAGACTTTTTTTTTTTTTTTTTGCCTTTGACAACATGTTTATATCTGCTTTCCTCCCACATATAGATGACCTGAGGGATTGAACCAAGTGCTACATTAGCATTTAGCTTGGCAGCAAGTGATGCCGAGAAAATGTAGAAGAGATGACAAAAGGCAAGGAAGCAAACTTAAATAATAGAGGAGCAGCACATAATACTGCTGCCTCTCTTTGAGCGGCTAGCAGCTGTAGACCCAGAGGAGGACGCGGCTGTCCTGGCTTTCCAGGGGCTCCGCGCACATCGCTGACACCCCTGCAGTTGGCCAACGCCAGCAGCTCCGCAGAGCCGGAGGGAGCTAAGCCATTTTGTTAATCCCAAACTGTCAAATCAAACACTGTCAACAGCAGAAATGGTTTTTTTTTTTTTTTTTGTGCTCATTTTACTGGATTATATGCATGCTATTCTCCTTTACTGTCCAGCAAATTGGCTAATCTGCCAACAGAAATATTCACATGTGGGAGGAAGGAAAGAAAAGGAGCTGCTTGTCAGCTGGTTATGTGACAACAAAGAGCCCCCAGGGCTATAAGTAGCAGCAGAAGAGAGGTGCTCTCCTGGGCACTTCCTGTATTGGTCATGATCCTGCAAAGCACATTTAAAATACCGATTCAGAAGTCTTACATGAGGACCACTCTATTTTTACAAACATCAGTTCCACATCAGACAGAAGGGATCAATGAGAAATGTAATTCTCAAATCATTCAGATTTTACAGCTAGAACAGATGTTAAGAACATACATTATAAGCTCCGAGTTAGCAAACACCACAGAATGTCAGGAAGTCATTTACGTTATCATCTGGACGAGCTAATGCATACCAGCTTAGATATCCTGTTGTCTTGATTTAAATACACCATAAAGTTGAGAATCCACCTCTGCTATAGAGAAAACTTTCCAGAGATTAATTATTCCTACTATTAAAATGTGTATCTTATTTCTGCTCTTGTTTTTTTTTTTAATCCTTAGCTTAATCTTGCTATATCTATCTATAACGGGAAAAACAACAACACTCTTCCAAGCTCTCCAGACAAAAGTATTTCTCTATCTTAGAAAGACTAGATTTGAATTTGTAATTTAGAATACTTCTTTCAAATAGATTTAGGACTAATGACTCTCATTTGCAAATTCTATTTTGGGGAAAAACATCCATCCAATCCCACATGTAGAAATAGGAAAAACGATGCCCGGAGGATCACAAACACAGAATATCCCTGCAAGAATCCCACATTCCAGAGGGGATGTTTTGTTTCAACTAGATGTCAAACATTTGTCACGCTTTCAGCTAATCCTGACTAAAGTGAGCACATGAAATGGACATGTACATGTATAGGCACATATTGGTACTGGAGAAATCAAGAGAAACTTGGGACTAAGATTTAATGAGTGTTAGTGTTCTGCTCACAGGATTAAGAATATATCTAATTAGAAGCTTAGACTAACCTAATGAAGGGAGCAACAACCAGTCACTATTTGGGACACTACAGATTAGATGCTTTTCCAGTTTTCCATGACCAGAAAGTTTTCACCCAACATTGTAGCTCTTTGTATAGCTGCTCTGCTTGCCACCCTCCTATATGCGTCCTCTGAATGCCAATAGGGAGGACAGTCTCCAAGTAATGATGCGATTGCATATTGCTACCAGAAGCTGGAGGCTGAAAAAGAGACTTTTCACTTTAAAACACAAGATCATCCAGGGAAAATATTTAAAGATACACAAAAAGAAATGTGATGAAGTGGCAATTTGGTAAAGCTGGGCTTCCAAGTGGAGCCATTTCTGTATAGAAATGTTGAAGCATTTATACTGAGCTGCATAAGTGCAAATAGACCCAGTGCGATAGGAAAATTTTGGCTCTTTCAAATCAGTGAGGTTTGAGGATAGATACGAGTACAATCAGATTTTTTTAAGCAAATTTAAAAGAGCTCTTTGATGCCAATAAGCTGCTGAGAGAACTGAGACAAAGAAGTCCTGAAGGAACACCCATGTTTGCAGAGAAAAGAAAAGTGCAAATTTTTTTATCTTTCATTATTTGAATTTGTATTGATAAAGCCAATCTCAAGACGACTGTAGCGGGGAAAGAATGCGGGGGCTTCAACTGCAAGAGTTTAGTACAGTACAGGAAGCTAAGAAAGCTCAGCAATACTAAAATTAGTCATCTGACAAAAGTATTTTTATCCCACTATCTTGCTATTCAGGCACTCTTCTGAGAACAAGTTTGTCCTGAGAAGTAGAAGATAAGGCTATGAATCATCTGGTAATTTTTTTTAGCCAATGAAAATATTGACTGAGCTATTGCTCTTGGATTTTATACTCCAAATATACTTGTAATCCAAATCAACTGTTATTAAGTAAAGAGCTTATTGAACTCATAGCTAAACAAAGGAATCTGCTCAGCATACACATCTAGCACCAGGATTAGCAAAATACTGTTATTTGTTTCACCATCAGTTTTTGTCATGAGGAAAACTATTCCTTTTTAAAGGAGTTATTCATTTCTATTTAGTGTCAAAGAGGAATATTTTTCTGTCACTTGTATAAGCTGATATGACACTAAATGATACTTGGCTATGTAAAATTCTAAATATTAAGGCTTGTCATAAATAAAAACCAATTCTTATTTAAAAGGTAAGCAACAGACTATTCCAACTAAAATAGCATTTGCTGTCTGAAGAGAATCACATCTACAGTGATATAGTTTTTTGAGGGGTTGTTTTTAAAAAATAAACCTGATATTATGAAAGTAAGCGTTGAATTCTGCCTCACTGATATGCTGGAAGCTGAAAATTAGGACAAGTCTTCCCATCAAGAACTGTAAATCTACTGCCACATGTGGTATTTGGAAAGTTGGTTGCTGGCTCAAGTGTCCTATCATAAAACAGTTTTCAATTCAGTACTCTGACACTTTAATTTGTCTGTTCTTTACTGCTCAGGATTAAGGAAGGGGCATCATTCCAAGCTACTTCTCCAATATCATTTAGAAGCAACATGCCTTTTGACCTCTGAGTTAAACTGCAAATCTCTTTGCATGCACAGTATTTTGCAGTGCTGAATTATTCCTTACATTAAACCTCCAGCTGGTTTATTTTGCCACTGAGAAAACACAAGCACTTGTTCAGCAAAAAGGAAATTACCATGAAATAAATTACCTTTTTTTTTTTTTCTTCAAGGAAATTAAAGGTTTAGGGAACACCTTGATCTAACGTAGAACTACATCGCTATTCTAGAACCTACTAGTCAGCTCAGCACAAAGCATCTTCATTTATTTTTATACATAAGAAAGAACTTCAAGGTCAAAGATTCTTTCACAAATGAAATGATGTGGAATAGTTTAGAGTTTAAATTCTAACATCCACGTTGAATATAACCTGCTATGCCTACTCCCAGTGATCTGACCAAAGACCTTCTTAAAACATCTTTTCTATCCTCTTTGGGAAAGAACCTCAGTCTTTTGAGAAGTCTCTTGTAATCAGGCCTTGGTACCCGCATAGAAGATTTCCCAACTCAAAAGAATGAAACTTACTTCAATGTTAATATAGCAGTCATAACTTGATCTTAGTTATACCAAAGTCCATACCAAAGTCGTAGTTATATTTCAAGGGGATAAAAATGAATGCATGTGTCCGTATCTGTTTCTCTAAGTAAGTAGCTTGAGGGGAAGAAAGTTTTTTAGGTCATATATATATCTATCTGAGGTTGTAAACAAGTTCCTGTAAAGAAGGCAAGGAAGCAGATTTCTGGTGCAGTCCCCATTCGGTGTTCACCATCCATGTGCATGCCACTATCTCCTATCAGCTGCTTTTAGTGAAAGCAGCTGTTGTAACGGAAGAGCTGAGCCTTGCTTAAAAAAACACCTCCCACACCTCCTCATCCTATTTTCTAGTGTGCAGTATACAGATTCTTTCCTGTGTTCTACTCTGCACAGTTTATGTGTGGACCCAAGAGAGTTGCCATAGCAGAACTCAATATGCATATTTTTGTTGCCTGTCTCTTTAGTTCAGAACTATTCTGAAAAATATCCATGCATTTATGCATGTGAAAAGAGCAGCAGTCATTGCTAATGAAATCGCAGTTAGGGAAAAAAAAAAAAAAAGAAAAAAGAAATGGCTTTCTTAAGAGCAGCACAGCAGCAGAATCAGCCTTGAACAAGCTGATGATACTCAAAAGTTTGATAGAGATTCAGCATCCATTGCAAAAGTCTGGCAGAGATAAGTGTGAGAATCTATGTGCACTCAGAGACACTACAATCAAATGCAGACTTATCTGGTGCTTATGAAAGTTATACTAGTTCTGACTTGATCTGACACAAATGCAGTTACACAACTTCGTTTGGTTTTGAAAAATGCTTGAACTGTGAACTCGAAGTTACTGTGGACTCACACCTAAGTTACGTGTAGTCCTGAGCCGGTAAAAGCCACGTACTGCTCTACTGCATAGCATGTGGAGTCACGGACTCAGATTTGCATTACGTGGGGCCTAACTTCGTGTTTTTTATTCCCCGGAGCAGACTTCCAATTTCAGAAGTCCTCAGGAAACACTAAGCAACTTAAAATTCTTGTGTTAACCCTTACTAAAGGTCCTTTAATGGCAACAGATATGAACCAGTCTTTATTTTTTTTGAAACTTTTCTGACGCAGTTAGTTAATATATATCTAGGAACTTATCTACAGCCACAGAATAGTTTGTTTGTTTTGGGGTTTTTTTTACCCTTGACTGAAACATTCAGTTGTTCCAAAAGCTTCATAAAAAGCTGTCACAAGCGGGGGTAAGCATGGATTTGTTGGCTTGAGACTGCAGGAGACATGACTGAGCACTGTGAAGCAAAATAAAAGGCTGTATTTCCTCCTTAAATAGAATGTCCTCCACAGGTTCTTTTACTGAATACTGTGCATTAAGAAATTCTGAATTGCATATTTCGTCCCAATTAATGGCACACTGAAAAACTCTATACTGGGGTCTCAGCTCTAGATATGATGCAGTCAGTCTGGGATTTCTTTCAGGTAGAAGCTGCAAATGTTTTGTTGGGTAAACATCAGTCACTCTAAAGGAGAGAGTTTCAAGCAGGTGGTATTTAAAAGCTTAATTGCCCTCTATACAAGTCATTTTCTATCACCACTTAATTATCCTTCATGGAAGAGATAGAATTAAAATCAAGGATATCAGGGAAGACTTGTGACTCTGAAAGGCCAATGAAAGCCTTTACACATGAAATGAGGCATTGCAAAACATGCACTTTATCTCACCAACTGCACTCAGACTCCTGATGATCATGCCTTCCTGAAGGCATTGTTCTACAACATCACTCACCTAAAAAGCCACCTATAATCTGTCAATCCTCAGATAAAGCTAACGGAGGAATTCTCTTCTACTTATTGGTAAGAACCCAGAGAAGCACTTTCTTTATCAGTCTCATTTTCTCCCTTAAAATTAGCCCCAGTATGCCATCTAATATAACCCTTTTCTCATTTAGCCACATTAGCAGGTAAACAGAAGAGGTTCTGTGACCATCTTCACCTTTTGTAGGTGTTCTACCTCTGCCAAGCAAGGGAGGAATACAGGGATGCATCACTACACTGAAAGATGCATTTCCAGTTAAGACAAAATATTTTTTCCTTCAGTTTTTAAATTGCTGCTGGAGTTTAACATTAATTAACTGGACAATGCTAAAACTTAGGATATGCGTCCTGGAGCACGGGAGAGACAATTGGCTTCTGCAATCTGGGAAGCCAAGTGAATTTGCAAATATCACTTGGTAAGTCAAGTTTAGTTATATATTGGCCACCACCCAAGCCCAGTAGCATTTCATTAACTGAGGTACTGAATGCACATCTGAACCAGATATCACATTCAACTTCCAGAAATCGATTAAAAGGAAGAGAGATGCTGATAAGGATCTGAAACTAATGTAATTAGGCTATAGCATTGCCTATCTGTAGCATCTTCCATAATTTGCCTTTTGCTGCATTCAGTAATTGCTTAAGATCTGAGTCATTTGTAAAACTTTCAGGTTTTAGGGGTTTCTGCTACAGAAGTCATCACATCCAAAATCTTTTAATTGGCCACCTAACTTCTCTTTGCTGCCCAAGAACTGATTCTTCCCCAGTGGTACTGCTGGTTCTTTCATCAGACTTCTGAGGTTCCTGCTGCTTTGGAAACAAGCTGCTTGCAATGTGTCTTCAATGACTCCCACTGCTTCAGGATGGTAACATGATTAATTTGAGCTCTTTGTTACTCTCTCCCCAGCAAATTTCTTTACTAACTCTCCTCATACCTTCAACAGCCTTTGGACCAAGAATACATTTTCCTAGGAGAAAAACAATATCCAATTGCTCATTTCTGTATCAGCAGCAGGGTAATCTCATTAAGGAATTGCTCTCATTACTTGGCTGACTGGAGGTTCTCCCTGGGAAAGAACGGAAAGCGTTTGAGGTTTTCTTCTGTTTCAGCACATGCTGCATGGCACTGACTTGTGCTTCTCTCCGCCCTCAACCACATGCTAGAGGAGCCATATGTGAAGGCTCCTCTAGCAAAGGGAAAGGGGTGCAAGAAGAGCCTTTGCAATCCCATGTGACACCAGCTACCCGAGAGCTGTCACTCGCCTGGGCACCCACCCAGGGCTGGCTACCCACACCACTTCAGGCCTAGCCATTAACGCAGTGGTAGCGATTAGAACAGCCTCCACGTGAGTGTGGCCAAACCTGCAGCCCTTTCTACTAAATCCCATCAGGGATTGGTAAGATAGAACAGTCAGAACAGACTTTTGTAAATCTAAATCTGCAGCCAGTCTGTAGGCAGCTAATTTTCTGGATGTACTCACTCCACTTCTTGTCTGGTAAAACACCACAGTAATTACTTCTGTTCCTATAAACTTCCATATCAGAAGGCAAATAGCTTAAGCAAACTGAAATTAAAGTAGTCTTTCTAGTGCAGCAATATCTTCATAGAGGTAAAGAGGGAAAATGAATGTCTAGCTATAAATTCATAATCAGTCATAGTCTGAATTTCATGTGTATCCATGGGGACAAGTTTTAAAAAGCAGAATGCTAGTTTGCTTGCAGTGCATTATATATTATGATATATTCCATAATTATTGGATGATTGCCATCTGCTGCTAGTGCTGTGTAAAACTGGATGTTATAGTTCATGGATTTTGGACACTTCAAATATCGCAGCTTAAATGGATGGAAAAATCATGTAATTGGTAAAGCACTTGTATAACAATCGCATCTTCTTACTCAAGACTTACTCTCCAAGGGTTTTTCAGCTTTCCATTGGATTGCTTCAATGATAAAAATAAACAGTTATTACTCTCTACACCTGGTTACAGTACAGAGCCAAAACAGCTACAGGGCTCGGATAAATGGCTGGATAATGGACCAGGGAGGGTTTTCCATCTCATACATCTTCAACAGAAGTTTTAGCTAAATTCCATTAATGGTGTCAAATTCCCCTAATGGAGGGAATAGTGTGTACAAACAGAATTTGGCCTTGTAGAGTCTTTATTGCCAGTAAATATACGTCAGATTGAAAGGCTGTATCACATCTGAGATCTCTGGCTGAGCATGCAGGGCTGCAACTGGAAAAAAATAGGTTTTTTACTGAAAATCTGGGTATATTTGATATCAAGTCACTGATCATAATAACATTCTATGGGTTACGGTGACAGAAATAGAGACTGTCTACAACCTGGGAAATAAGAGTTCTGTTATGCTCATTGTATCCAAGCTTAAGTTATATAACTTCAAGACAGTTATTTCATACAAGTGTCACAAACCCAACTCTGAGCTATTATGTCATTGCTTCAAGATTGGCTTCTCTGAAGAGAAGGGGAATGAAATTTATTGTTTCTGAAAAATGGTAGATAACAGGCTGAATATATTTTGCAGCCCCTATCTGGAGAGAATTTTTCAGAAATTCATATAGGAAAGAATGACGAGACCTCTTTGGTGCCATTAAATAAGAAACTGTATTGTAAAACTAAAATACTGTTTTCATAACCAAGGTGTAATTTCTTAAAAATGCTGGGCCCTTGGAAAAGAAGGATTACTGACCTGCTTTATCAGGCCTAAAGTAAAAAAAAAGGCTTCCATAGAATATGACTAGCTCTTGCAATCAAAGACTCATGGAATATCTGACTTCAAAGTTACCCAGAAAAAGTATTTTTGAAGTAATTATAACTTTCCACATACAATTCCCCTTTGCACATACCAGAGTCCTGCTGATCTGCCTGAAGCCCTGGGGTACCCCAGGGTGAGAAGGGGCTGCAGGGAGCTTTGTGAGGAGCGCACACAGCCGCTGCTCCCTGGCCCACGAGCGGTACTCAAGCCCCTGCCCTGGCCCTTGCTCCCTGCCGCTGGGATGTGCCTGTGCTTGGCCTTGACCTTTGTAAAGTATGACCAGCTCGCTCTGCTGGTTTTCCTAGCAAGTTCTGGGCTGATTCTGCTGTTGCGAGACCCGCTCCTTCAATTCAGGCTCTTCAGGGTTGTAGCCCTTGTCGGGGAGCCTACCTCGTTGTCATCTTCAACTCCTGGCTTGTCTTGATTCATGGAACAATCCTGCCTTCGTTGGGACTTCCTTGATAGGTGTTTGGGATGTATATAAATAGCACAGTTTATAGAGAGCCACCTGAGTTGCAGATGACTAAGGAAATGCTGAAGGTATTGTTTTATTGCATGACAATATAAAAGTCTTTAACTGCCAAGTTGTAACACAGATGTTAACAAAATGGTACCTGGTATCTGTAAGCCCTCATGCAAGACAGAAAACTATAAGCGTTATCATCAAAGAACTGTGACTTCAACAACATTTGCATCTATTCAAGTATTTAGGTCTACTATGGAAAAAAAAACTTTATTATAAGTAATTAAAGGAAATAACACAAAAGTCAATTCCTAATAGCTAACTTGCATTAAGAAGCTACTTAGGGTTGTATACAGGTCTACAGAACTGCATAGGTCTATAAGGTGTATATATATAGACATTGGGGACAAATAGCTTTACCTATTAGCTTAGTGCATTGTTACCTATTTAAAGGTTTAATTGTACTTCAGAATATTCTTTTTGCAGTGTTATTTCCAGATCAAAAACACACTCATATATAAAACCTTTTAAATATATTAGCATCTTAATGTATATCCCTAAGGATATATATAGGATAGGACAGGCTTTCTGTCACGAGTTGAAGAGTAAAAAGGCCTGACATTTTTTTTCTTCTATAGTTTTTTTCCTCCAATAAATGCCTGGAAATGCTTCAAAGGTTAGAGGAACAGAGCGTATAGTTGACTGTTGATAGACTTCTAATTGTTTTATTTAAACTGTGTAGCTTGTGATGATGGATGCAGAAGTAAAATTTAGAATTTTTCTTCTTCTATTATGTTGGGTGGACACTTTATGTACAATTATGTTGCAGTATTTTTATTTCTATTCCTGGAATACTAGCAAGTCTTATTTTTCTAAGTAGCAAAAATGCTCAAATCCAGGAAGTGCGTTGTGTTAGGGTTGCTGTGCAGGACAGTAAGCTTATTAAAATCTGATAAATAGATCATATAATCAATTGCTTATATAATTGCTTATATAACCAGTAAATGTAAAAATCAAAGCAAGCAAAAAGTCTGAACAAGCTGTCTATAGTCGCTGCAAATATTCTTGTGCTATACTCAAGCTGAATTTTACTTCTGGTTAAGAAACTGTAGGAATGAGTTGTCATTAAAGCTGCAGAAAGCAGGCAGAGCATTGCACTAGTAGCCTGTACTCACCCAGCTGCAACTGCAGCGACTACTGCTCTTGACATTTCATTCATCTGTGGCTCTGTTCCTCTTCAGCAGGACACCCACTATTTACTTGAATATGGCACACTGGGTATTGTGCACTATCATGCACAATTTCTAATTTTTGTGGGGAGGGGGTTTAAAAAAAAGGAAACAACCTAAGGCCTTCTAGATACCTGCCTTTCAACCAGGATAAAACTGAGATTAATAATGCTATGTGCATCTCTTCTCTACTAGGTGTTTCTTAGTTTGTTAACAAAAATATATAGGTTAAGAGCACTACCTCTTGTTTTTACTAAGTAGTACTGATGATAGTGTGATTGCTCTTTGCTTCTGAAAATATTCTAATTTATCATAATATTACATAGAAGAAATGGGTCAAAATCCTCGTGACAATATTCTCAGAATTTATCAATTTCCCAGAAAGAAGCTTTTGGCATGGAGTAGGTAGAGAAAATCAGCTGCACTGTATCCACTAGCTGGACAAAACTTGGAAATCTTCAGGAGACAAGTGATTAGGCAGACTGATTTTATGTTATTACTAATAATCAGCCTTTATAAAAATGTTATTACACTAAAAGAGTTAACTGAAAAATGAATGAAAGATGAAAGAATGAATATATTCAACTGCCTAACTTATGAAATGTGTCATAGCATTTGTGCCTTTCAGAGAAGAGTAATAGAAAGAATGTGCTGGCTAAATTTGGAGAGTGAAAGTGGCCATCCTTGAGCTATATTTCAATCTAGAAAGGAGGAATCCGGATATTCAGCTACTGAGTCCCCCAACTTTTTTTTCCTCTGGAGACCTGTCCTTATGTATATCTTGCAAAACTGAGCATATATGTCCTGCCATTGCTACAATACAAAGTCTGCTAATGTAGTAGAGTGAAAATATTGCAGTAATAAACTTCCCCTCTCCCATACAAGACAGGTTATAGTACAGTACATTTCTGCAAGTGTACAAGACAACTTAGTACACTACACTACTACAATACACATAGGAAAGCGTACATGCTATCTAGTCTTCACATATTGCTTTCATGAAATCAATCAGTAGTTGGTTTTCCTACAATATATATTTCGCAGAAGCCAGCGCTAGAGAACGGAACCAGAGTTGCAGAGACTGGAGTAATTTGCTTACCCCAGGCCAGGTAGGTGGTTTTCACAGCGGCTGTGCACGCGTCTCCACACCACTCACTGTGTGCACCGGTGGACGGCAAAAGTGTCCACATCTAACCACATCCCTCCGCCCCAGACCTCCCCTCAATCACTGGGTGTGATGGCTGTCTCTGGTAGCTGCAGGTTCCATCATGAAATGTTCTTTAAAACATGTGAGTACTTCAGAAAATTAACAGCCGAAGGGCTTTACAGTGTACAAGATTGCTTCAAAGACAACTGCAAAGTTTTTAAAGATTTTCTGTGGCCAGGCACTTTTCTCCTTATCTCTGCTATTCACTTTGAAAAGTGCCAGTTGGTAAACTCTCTCCCACTAGCAGAGATTGGAGAAAAAAATATTAACAGCTAACAATATAATCTGTAACCTAGTTCTGGTTTGTAGTCAACACAGAAACATGCTACATAACTAAGAACAGGGGTTTGGGAACTCTAGAGGATGAGGGAAAAGGAGCTCTGGCTAGTGATTAAAAAATCCCTTTTTATTATTGCTTTGTATTGTACATGGTTTACACTGATCTGTAACAACCTAAAAATGCAGCCTTCCAGGTCTGTCTTCCAAATTCTACAAATGCCATCTCACAAAGCAGCTCTATAGCTGTTAATTTTTTTTCTCATGATTAAAACATGATTAGCATATAGAGTACCAGAACACTGAAAACACTCTGAACATTTATAGATCTGGAATAATGTTTCCCCTTCTGTTTGACCTGTACTACATGGTTCAAACAGCATACAGCAGAAGAGAAATTCATTATTGAGTTCTGTGCGATGCTTCATAAAAGTTTTAGGAGGTGTTTTTTAATATTCTAGCAAATTCCCTCCTAATATTAACATGAGTAAGACTTGACAGGTGGATCCATCTTTCTTTCATTTTCAAGAATTACCTAATATCCATCTATGCTTTGAATTCTATATGCCTAGTTAATAAGATACTGAACTGCTTACCATTGCTTAGAAACAAGAATTAAGTATTTCTATGCATTAAGAAGAACATACTAACTAAATCAACAAAAGTTCAAATTTGCAAATAATATTAAGCATCACACTTGGAACTGTTTTTTTTTTGTTGGTGGTGGTGGTTGGTTTTTTTTTCTATAGATCTTTCCAACTTTCCTCTCAACTATGACTTTTTCTTTTTTTTTTCTACTATGCCATAATATAATATTGTCTTATGAGAATTTGACTCAGCCGTGGATTTACTTTTCCAGAGGGGCAGACTTGCTGATAACTGCAGGGCTAATTCATTGCTGAGAAATACTAGCTGCCACAATGCAAAAGTAAAAGAAGGGGCATTAGGTAAAGGTTTGATTAGGATCTGAGGTTTCGAAAGGATAATAATGATGTAAAACTAAGATTATGTAGGGAAAAGTCCTGAGAGGGACTTCCATTTGTTTCTATAAATGGAAGTATTGAGGCTTAAATATTTTAAGATTTGGAGATATTGGAAATCTAAACAAGAATTTGGGAGTATTCCTTCAAAATAACACTGTTATTCTAACACTATGTGATGATTATGTTTCAAGAGCAAAATGAGGGAGTAGAGCCCAAGAAGAGATGAAGGAAGGATGAAAGACAAGCCTTCAGAAGACTAGAGGCTTTCTGAAAACTCTGGGAAGAAAAATCTGAGCTTATGCTAAGCTCTATGAGCTTGTAGTCCTCTCAGACTTTAAATTGGGTTTAAGATGTTGCTCAGACACTTTTCTAGCTAAAGGTATTGCAAACTGAGTGGATAGCAGACACAAAGGAAAAACGACACTGGGTATGAAGAATCCTGCTGTCTTGAAGGATGCTTGAAAGCAATGATTCATTGAGCTGATCAGTGTGATATGCTTGGTCTGTTTTGTCTGGCAGAGTGAAGTAAAGATAACTATGCAGAAGTAGAAGTTTTCTCTCTTGAATCTGGAAGCATCAAAGATTATTTTCATGTCAGTATCTCCAAATGAAATGTTTGAGTAAAGGTTTCAAAGGGAAGACCTTAGCTCAAACATCAATGTTATTCAAGGCCTTATCTTACTGAGTACATTTTCTTTTAATATCCACTGGAGTGAAGGAATAACTAAAACTATTTTAGTGTTTAGCACTGCTACCCATCTCCTTCACCACAGGATTTTGGGAAAACTTGATCTATAGCTGAACATAGTCTTAACTGTCCTTGCTGTCTGACGGGAATTTCTACTAGGTATCCTAATCTAGTAAAGCAGCCTTCCTCAAGCTGAAGTATGTTATAGGAAGCGCAAACCAGCTGAAGCGCTCTGCAATATCCTCTAATCAGGTCTCATGTGGCACAAAGGTGTTCAAATTGACTGGAGTAAGATGTGTACTACGTCCAATTGTCCTTTAATGCTTGTGGCCCACACTTCCTTATTTTCACTTTAATTTCACAGATCATCCCTGTCCTCATTCCTGTGTCTTCTGATAGCAGCCCTTCTAATTAAAGTTAGAATACATTAATATTCCTGTAGCGGTCATTACATTATAAATTGAACTAAGGTATAAGAAACCATGCAGCTTAAAATCTGCTTTTGCTAGCACTAGTTTTGATATTTAGGGGATAAGTACTAAGAGAAAAACTAAGATGTTGCAAAAAGTGATTTGCTGGGTGCTGAAAAATAAACACCTCTCTGTAAATATGGATAATACTTTTTGTTATTCAAATGTTTTGATGGGCTTAATGGAAATTAAGATGGGCTTAATGGAAATTGCCAAATAAAGGATATTAAAGACTTTTGACTCTTTTTCTATACTCTTATCCTGATTAGGAGCATATGAACTTGATGACTCTACTTCTTTAATTTTAGTGAATACAGAGCCAACTTTGAATTGCTTTTTGTACTTGGAGGTATATTTGCACACATTAGAATATCATTTCTAAATGTGCAGATGAACTCCAAATTCAAGGCTTTGGTTTCAGCTAAATGACTTGCTATTGTTTCCATGATGGACTCTTAGAACATCTAATACTGCCAGCAAGCACTAAATATGATCAAATCTTAGTAATGGAGACTGCAAAAGAATCAGTATAAGTCTATACAAGGAGACTTCCATGTAATACAAGATTTGCTCTTAGAGCACTGGTACTAATTCAGTCCAGAGCTGCGATTAAACTTAGAGTCTATTTTCAAAAATGCGGAAGAATTATGCACAGAAAGATGACAATAATGTTCGAGCATCCAACTTAATGTGAAGTGTTCTGAAAGTTGATTCCATTTTTGTTGTGGCCTGCTGGCCTGCCTTAGTGTGATGGCATAGATGTGCTGGACAGATATAGTAGAAGAACATGGTCATAATTCTCTTGCAACATGAATGCAAATTTCCTCAGAATAGGGTTTGAGTTCACATTCAGAATTTTGTTCTCCCAAATAATGTTTCAGTATAAAAAAACTTAAATGTTTAAAAAACCTTCCTCAAGTTTGCTATATTCATCTTGCTTTTCCTGAATATGAGGAGAGAGTCAGAAAATATATTTACTTCTCAGTAGCACTATCTAAAACCTGGGTGAGAGGCTGTAGCATTTAGATGTGAAAAGGGGTTACAATCTTGAAGCTTTTTGTAATGTAAATCAGTAGAGGAGAGAAATTGTTCTGCATTTCTTTTTTTAAGGACTTTCTTCCATGGCTTAGGAAGAAAGACATAAGATTTTATTGTGCTATAAAGCCCATGAACTGCAATCCATTTCCTGAAAGTCCCTTCATTGCACAAAAATAAGGATCAGACTGTCTTTCTGTGCCAGACTCCAATTCCCTCACCAGGCTCCTTTGTAGATGCTAGGTTCCTTATTGTTGTTCCCTATTCCTTATTTCCCCTCTCAGCTCCAGCCACTCAGCAGCCTGAAGAAGCTATTGCTAATGCCTATCTGGAGCACCAGCAGGTACTGAAAGGAAGAGCCCAGCACCCTTCTGAAAGACTGATATAAAAGTCAGTACTTCAAGTGAGGTTATAGGCTACATGACTTGGCTTTCTCCTCTGTTTTCAGATGAACATGTTCCTTTTTTTCTTGAAGAACTGAACCATGAGTTTACTTCAGGTACCTAAAGGACTAGCACTTACAGTTACAAGACAACTGATGGGGGCTCTGTGAAAAGTGAGGGCCTCTGTGCCACCCTTTTGCTGACCTTGAGACTAGGTAGCAAGACTCTGCCACCAGAAACCAGACCTCAGAACTCAGCCTGGCTGAGACGCAAAGCAGCTGTTTGCAGCCATCCTCTGGCTTTTTCCCTCCTCTGCCACCAAATAGTATCCAGCCATCGCTAGACCCATATCACGACCCATATCATTTTTATATACTAGTAAGCATAGTCTGACCTGAACTCACCTGGATGACAATAAGAACATGCAGGCAGCCTTGCATCATAGTTCACTGAGTATCAGTTGAAATTTATTTGGTGAGACTTATTGCTAATATTTTGTGTGGTTGAGGAACTATTAAACAAACACTATGTACTAAGTCCAGATGAGTCCTGCAGACCTACCTAAAATGACTAGTAACAACCAGTAACACTGATCTGTATGTAAGGGCAGTGTAGAAAGGCATTGGAGAAAGGAAGGTTTACCTAAGGGGGGGATAAATAAAAAGAGGACAGGCATTAGCTGAAGAATTCAATTGCCTCACTTGCCATTTCAAAGTTATTTTATTTTTTCTTTTTCCTGGCATACCTTAAGTAATGGTATCAGATATTTCGTCACTGATTTGAAACAGGAACTTTAAGTAATGGTGGATAGTCTTTTTGTCTAATTTTAGCGCTAAACACAGGTTTAGTGATGACAGAGCTCACTAACTGCAGAGAACTTGTAAAATTTATTCTAGAACTTTGATAACATTTTAAGAAAGAATATCCTTAATGCAGAAAATTGAAAATCCCATATGGAAAAAAATATGGGATTTTTTCCCATAATGAAATATGGGAATGAAATAAGTTTGGAGTGATGAATAATGAAATAAGTTTGGAGTACTTTTGTTCCATATTATTTTCATAATGAAATAAGTTTAGAGTACTTTTGTTTCATACTATTTTCTTTCAGGTCCTATACCTTCAGCTAATGCTGACAGCTGATGCCCTTCTAAGGCTCTAGTGATATTCTTGAACCTGGCAGGTATCCATCCCTTATAGATCTTTCTCTCTGAAGCATCTCATCAACCATCTACTTTGGAGACCTGCTTTCAGTATTCTCTGGATTCCAGGAGCTCCAAATATACTTACCCTGCTGAAACGTAAATTGTTTCATCTCAAGTTCCCCACATACACGTGAGCAGACTGAGAAAAATCCTTCAAGAATGAAAAGATAATTCCTTACTTTGTATTTTTTTTTATTTAAACCATTGTCATCTGTCTAGCTGATCTGGTGAGTTACAGTGAGTATCTTCTGAAGTTCACCAGTTCCAAAGTGAAATGGCAAGGGCATCAGTTATTGCCTATTGCTCTCTCCCACAGCAAAGATTTCAAATCTCTTCCTTGCCATGAAATACTGGGCAATGACAGTGGAGTTGCAAGAATCTATTGATGGCTTGCATAGCATTTGCTAACATGTGGACATCACTTAATGAGTTTGATTCCTCTGCTGTACTAGTGTAAAGTGGCTTCATTTTAATTTCAGCTTACTGGGTAAGAAACACTAGGAAAGAGGAAGAGTGTCACTCCTGAGACCAGAGAATCCATATGGAGGTTAATCCTGGAATTTCCAGAGACGGACCATAGGTCCTAGCCACTGCATTGGTTGTTAGAAAGGCTACAAATGACTATTCCTAAGGCTATCTCCAAGCATTCTTTACAGCAACACATAGTTGGAGGAGATATTTTCTGTTGCTACCTTTGATTTGGCACCTTTGGTGGAGCACTGCCAATGGAGCAGCAGGTTGCCACCTCAACCTTTGCTTCTGCCCTGCCACCTCAGCCTTTGCTCCTGCTCCACCCAGGCTGCCCTCAGTGCCCACAGACACCTGGAACGTGAGAAGCATACTGCACGGTGTGTAGACTTGCCATACAGTTGTGTGTTCCCAAGCACTTTTCCTGATGGAGGATTGCTTAGGTTGACCTTAAAGGGTCAATTTAAGGTTTTTGGATGTGCAGCCAGACTGCTCCTTTGGGTTCAAGTAGTTTCTGCACATCCAGGAAACTCTGGATGTGTGTTCACCATGTGTGGTTCAGTTCTGGGGCACATGCATGTAAAGGGGAATGCTTTAGAGAGTTCTTACCCTTACTATAGCACTGCAGTAGAGTAGCCAGTCCGGAGATCGGTACAGTTCGTCCAACACTGTTGCTCTGCTTGTCTGAAAGCCTTCAATTGACTGCAGAGCTGATAAAATTAGTAGTATGTAACTGTAGAACAGAGAAGGGATTAAGCCATTTTCTTGCATTTAAAGACCACTGTAGAAAGGACAGAATGAACAATTCTCCATGTCTGTGGTGCATAGAATGTAAAGGAATGTCCTTAAACACCAGCAGAAAGATTCCAATTAGACACTAGTTAGTTTTTAGTAATGTATTAATTGCAAAGCTCTGGAATAGATGCCTTAGGGAAACAGGAATCTTCATCAGAGGGAATAGTTAATGAAAAGTAAAAGAAGTACCTTTCAGGAGTCAGGGATGATCCTGCTTCAGAGAGGATATTGGGCTAGATGGTCTCCCCAGGTTTCCTCTAGGATTATTTCCCTTTGATTCTATGTACAGTAAATTTGACATGTCCCAAGACTTTCCAATTACTGTGCGTGAAGAGACCATTTGTGCAAAGCATGCTCAATACGTCTGCTTCCTCCAAGCTTTGCACTTACTGAAGTGAATCTAGCAGTCTCACACATTTATACAAAAGTCTGTTCAGAGCGATTGTGTAGGGAGAGGAAGTTTAGTAGAAACACTAGTCCTAAAATATCTTCCTTATTATTTACTGAGTTTGAATTTGAGTTGCATTTGATTGTCCTTAGATCAGCGGATGAGAGCTGAAGACTCTCAGCATCCTGCAAGTGTTAAAGATGCAGCGTTATGCCTTTTCCTTAGACATCTTCCCCGCGTCCCATCCCTATAAAGGGTATCCCATCCCACTCCCATGGGAGCTTAAGGACATAAACACATAATTTGAGTGCATAAAACTCTTCAACCACTTTCATAACGAGAATTCTTAGTATTTTACTGAAGTAGTTATTCTGGCTTAAGAAATACATCGAACCACTTTATCCCCTTTCTTCATTAAAGGGGAAAAACACAGCTAAAGCTGTATTGCACTAGCCACTGGATAGTATTTGTCTTTTACCGCAGTGTTAACGTGATAGGTAGTCATTGCAAACAGCTAGATTGACTGGTTGTGCCCAGAATCAAAGCCCTTAACAATGTGAAATTCCGCAGCTTTGGTGAAGGTGATTTTTTTTTCAAAATAAAGAAATACTCTTACATAAACCACTCCTTATGGAGGAAACGACCATGAAAAGCTATAATCAATTAGACCAGCTGACATTTTAGAGCCAGTCAATCAAATCTTAAAGCACCCAAGATCACTTCTGAAGCTTTCCTAACCTGATAAGCCTTCCTCCTATAAGCCTTTATATTATTTCTGCATGGACATATGAATATTGCAATTACTTCTGGGGCTTGCACTGAGTACACAAAGAAAATTCTATCAATACATATGGAATCACTTTAAAACTTACTTTATAAAAATGCAATATATAGTTTGCATAATCTGTCTATTCAGAGTCTGAAATCTTGTATAGTAGCTCAGTATCTTTAAAATGAGGACTATAAAATAGATAACAAAAATGTCTCTCACACTTTCCTTGGTTTGTTGCTGTTGCTACAGATTTATCATTTCATTGTAATACTAGCTAGTAGCCCTGATTATAATTAGGTGAATTCACACCCTGAGGGAAAGGAATTTGTCCTGTTTTGTGCTCATCCTACAGGGAGTTTTGTATCCTTGGAACCTTTCTTGCTTGTAAATGAATAACATTCTAATATAGGTCAAGAGTTGGATTGGGTGTAATTCAGTATTGAAGTTAGGCTTAAAATAATGAGACAAAAGAATAAGCAGAGGAAGATTTGGCAAAATGCTCACATGTTAATTGTGTTTTATACTTGCAGCTGATCTTGTTAAAAGTTCCAGCGCTTTAAATTAGACTCTGTTTATGCTGAACTAACAGACCCATAAAGAAAGCTATCAAATAGACAAAGGAATATCAGAGTTCCACTGAAATAATGAAAGTTACCAGATCTCTCCCTCAGGCCTTGTTGGATGGAGAAGGGATTTATGCACAAGAATATTCAAAGAATCAGCTTTTTTAATTAAGTGTTTTTTTAAAATGTGACATGTTAGTTCATTCTAAAATATTGTTAAGTAAGTTTAATAGGCATTGCAGATAAATTGTGCTGTACTTAAGTAAATTGTAACTTTTTGAATACCATAATCTCATATCCCTCCTACAAAAATTTATGACCAAGTTCAAAAGTCTGGATGGGAATGTCTGGGTGTGGAAGCAGTGAAGGGATGCTAGAAGGATATTATTGGTATGAGTTCATAGCATCTTTATCAGAAGGTGCTGAGTACCACTGTGTATCTACATGCAACTTCCAGGACCCCTAGACCAGAAACATAACGGCCTTCAAACAAAAGACAGTCTAAAGTGAAAACTAAAGTAACAGAGTGAAATAAACATTAAATACAGCAAGAGATGATGGCGAGAAAATAAAGAACAAGTTGTTGCCACCGGGCTCTCAGGTAAGGAGGCAAATGTCAGTGAGTTTATTGGCAGAGATGCCTCGTGACTCTGCAAGTGAGGCAGGCTGGAGAAAACTAAGGTATTTCACTGCCACTTCCTAACAGGTGCAAACAGGACACTGTCCCCAGTACAAAAAACTTGGAAAAGGCAGTGAGGTCTTGAGAGACTACATGTCTTTCCCTTCTGCAGTTCCCTGTATAGATAAGCACTGAAACTCATTCTCCTGTTTCCCAAAGACTGTTAATGGGCAAGAGAAAGCACCGCCAGTGACACTGGGAAAATGAACTGAAGGGAAAAAATCTATACAGTGTTTGATTCTGTGGGGTGAAGTAACAGTAAGGAGATCTGCTCTCTGCACCCAAGTATTTTCTGAAAGCTCACTGGCTCCTACCTGGCGGGATAAGTATCTACATCCAAGGGCAATGCCTTTCCTCAAGCTACCTGTTGCAAATGAAACTGATTTGAGGTTCCCCTCTAGAGCATAAGTAGCTCAACATTGAGGTATGATCTAGAACCGTTAAACAGTTCTAAATCATCTCCCTTTTTATTAATTTTGGAGAAAGTATAGCAAAAAATATGTAACCTTTGTCCCTTTAGACAGCAAGTATCTGGGCAGAAGATAAAAGGATGGAGACTATAAAAAAATGGAGTTCATATAAGATACATTTGCAATTGCAGGGACAGATTTTTAGGTAATATAAATCTGCCTAGATCCACTGATCAAGACTGTTTTATACCTCACTGAAAACTGTGTCTAGTATCTTCTGTAACGCTTCTGTAATTTCTTAGAAAGAACATTTCGATGTCATCTGTGATGTTAGGGGAGTTCTTCACTATAACCCGATTAAGAACCCTATTTAGAAAAAGTCATGAGGATGCCTAATGTTGTTTAGTTCAGTACCCTGTGTTGGCTCCAGTTACAGAACTCCCCCTGCTATTTCTAATGTAATGTAAAGACTATAGCTCTTTGATGTATCGATGAGTTGTTGTTTACCCGCTGTTCTCCATGTTTTATATGTGTTCCAATTGCTTGTGAATACTACAGGATTAAAGCCAAATACAAATAACATAATTAAGACTATAAAATACATCACTTAGTGTCACATTCACAAATGCTTTCTATTTTTTGATATCAGTGATGCAAAGCATCATAAACCCAACTTAACTGTCTCGTTAAACAAAATGTTTTCAATTCTTCACATCAGTGGGTAGCATTAAGTTGCCAGAGGACATTGCTGAATCCTCCTCAGTAATTTTAAAATACTCCATGAATGCTTTATTTTCTTGATATCTTGTAGGTCTTGGAGTGTAAAAGATGTAACTTTCTGTAGCAGCAAGCCAAAGGAGAATATTAGGTAGATGTAAAGGCCACATGAGATATCTATGTCATTCCAATACGTATAACGTCTTTGATCTGTATCTGTATTCAGGAACTGCCTATTTTAGGATGACATTAGTTGTTCCAAATTAATAATCAAGCCAGATAAATCTGGAGGAAAAAATGGAAGATTAAGGACGTAGTGAACAATTCATATGTCCTCTTTGCCAGTCATAACAGCTGTTAGCAATGTCTGTTAGGTGCTTTCATCAGCTTTGCTTTCATCCTGTGACTAACACGATAGCTGAAAAGAAATGTACAGGCTTTCAAATATTCTTTTAGAATTAATTTCATAGAATGGTTACTTCAGAAAAGAGGTGAGTAAAAGGGCATGTAAGAGGTGTTACCAAATAAAGATGAAAATGGGGAAGTAAATTATACTGTCAGGCCCTTTCTCATAGCGTAAGAACATTAAAAGAAGCTAGAAGACAATACACTGTAAAGCTAAGTATATTTGAATGAAAATACAAAATTAGAGTTGTAAGAGATGGTATAAACTTGATCCTTTATTTATTGAAAATATGACAATGATGTTCCTCATTGGTTTTAATGAGCTTTAGTCTCTTTGTGAGGTGAATTTGAAAGCTGAAGCAGGGAATATGAAAGGAACTTTTGCCTGGTGGGAGAGGAGCAGCCCTTGTTGCAGGGGGGCTGCCTTCGCTGCGCAGCCAGCGGAGCGCACGGCGTTGTGAGGAAGCCGCTCGGAGCTGCCTGGAAACTGTCTTTGATCACAGCTGAGAAGGGAGAGAGGCTTGCAGATTCCTTCCAAAAGACAGGTCTTTTTGTCATTAACACGAATGCCAAGAACAGAAAGAAAACAGAGCTCTTATGTTACAAGATATGCACCCGAGGCTAAAGAGGATCCACTTCAGTATGCAAAAGATCATCTGGCAAATTTGGGGAAGTGACGCTAAACGGCACTTACCTGAACAGATGCGAAAAGTCCACCGACACAGGCAGGGAAGATGATAGTTATTGTAGCAGAAACCTGCATTTTCTTCAACCAAACGTTTTTGATCCACGAGGGGAAAGAACACAGCAAGGAAGATGAACAAATGGTTCAAAAGTTACTTCAGCTTCAAGGGAGATTTGGGAATGCTTGAGCTCTTGGAAGCGCGAATAGAGAAGGGGTCCCTGCCCTTCTCCCCTCGCTGCCTAGGGAAATAACACCTTTCAGACTGAGGCTGCTCTGAACTAGTAAGGAAAAAATTAAGAAGTGAAGGTATGTAGCTCTACACTTGATTATAAAACATACAAAGAGTAGCTGATATATGAGAATATGGCAATAGGTAAAACAGCAGAGAGGTTCAGTTACAGGTAAGAAATTCAGATAAGTAGTGTAATAAATGAAGGTCTTTGTGCTCAGTTCAGGACTCCAGACATCAAAATAGTGAAACCACAATTATTAACATAGAACCTGGAAGTAGTTATTAACACAGCAATCATAGGAGATCGCAGCTACTGAGGGACACATTGTTCAGGAAAGGCAGATATAAAAGTAAAGATGATGAATACCACTGCATGTGGTGCTGTATTAGATGCAAAGAAATAAGAGGAGAAAATCTAAAAATCTGCTTCGAGACAGACAACCTTTTGGGAAAGGTTAATAAAACAGCATGTATTGGGATAGTACTGTAACAGAGTCCCTGGAACAGACTTGGATAGAAAGAAATGATGTAGGAATAATTCAGGAGAATCAGTACAGAAGAATATCTTTATTGAAGACCTTAATTTCCTAGTAATAGACCTGAGAGCATAGTTATACATCCAAATATTCTTGAAACTCAGAGCTGACAGTTTTCTATCAGCTTATAACTAAGATAGTGATGCCAGAAGTGGTTTTGGTAAGTAATGAAAACGTGAAGAAATGAAAAGGCTGGTCACAAGGGGTAAAGAAAACCCTATATCAATGTCATAAATCTATTTTAGTTATGTTAAATAGAAGATAAATAGTTTTGTGATAAATTTTGGGTTTTGGAAGGTCAGACCTGCTAAGTGAAAGGAACTGGTTAGTATCTGGACAAAAACTTTAAGGGCTTGAATATATAAGGTTCACTATTTCTTGAAATCAAAGAAATTTGATTGTTAAGCAAGGTTAAAATTTTATCAGAAATTTAAGTAGATTCAAAATCCCTTCACAGGGCATATTAGGAATAAATGGTCAATTTAGGAAAGGTGGGACAAAAAGATTTGCTTAAAAGAAGCTGCATGTCAGAAATCAGGAAGCATAGGGATAAAGTGAATATAGCCTAAAGTCAGTCTGAGCTTGAACTTAAATATTAAAGCAAATAGCAAATATTAAATGTTTTACATATTTAAAGCTATATAAAAAATAGAATAAGAAAAGAGTAGTCATATGTCGTATTCAGCGCTGATAATGATATAGTAGAGAAAGATGAAATGAAAACCATCATTTTTTACTAACATGGGAAAGCAGTGTGAATAAAAAGGATGACTGTGCTGTGAGAAGTGAGGATAGAGAAATTACTGTCTTGAATCTGAAATCATTCACTGAGTTTAATGCATTGATATTATGAAAAAAAAACAATAAATTATTAAGAAATTCTTACTTAACAGTGACAGTGTGAGTGAGGCTTTCAACTGGAGCAGCAGCTAGAAAATCTTCTGATATAGGATGATCAGTCTCAGAAATGAATTGCATAATATAATGAATGGCCCTTGACATCTGCGGACTAGACCTGATGACTGGGATGCCCCTTCTAGTTGAAAATTATGGTGCAATTTTAACTTTTCAAAACATTTTTCCTGCACAGTTTTATCCTCCACTGGAACTTTCCAAAGACTTTTAAATGTCTAAATAAATTATGTAAGTGCGTTCTCCTTTGTCACTTTTGTTTTGATAGACTTCAAGGTATTCTTTTGTCTTAGGCATGATTTCTTTGCAAAATTATACTTAATATTCAAGCACATAAAGCAAAAATCAACAAACTTGAGATGGAAAAAAAATTAATCTGGATTGAGCACATAGCTTATGTTAAAATTTGTTTAAGCCTTGTTCATCACTCCTTTCCAACAACTTTCAGGATATGTTATTTGACATTATTGCAGAAAGGATGAAAGGCATTGAAACCATCAAAACCAAAACTCCAAAAAACAACGGAACTACAGAGAAGACTAAATTATTTGCTGTAGCAATCAGTTCTGTTTCAAAACTAGTTCACCTTTAGCTCCTGCTGTGCCTCTTTAGCAAAAATATTAGTGCCTGGGTCTCTGCCTGGCCTTCACTGCAATTAGTGTTGAAGTTTTATTTCAAAGCACCTCTGAGCAAGTTGTCATCTTTCATTGCTGCTTCAGTCTTCAGCAGAGCTAAGCTTCTCTTGAAAGCAGGAAACATCAAATGAGTCTTAACATTTTCAGAAACAAACCTTAGTTTGCTGCTCTCTGTGTCTTCCTCCCCCTGACCTAAGCACTCTTGTGGTTCAGTGAAATTTAATTCCCTCCTCTGGGAACTCCTGCCAAGGATTGGGAATACTGCATGGCTTTTGATTTCTTATGCTGCAGAAGTACAAACCATAAAATTTCTAAGAATATTCAGATAATTTTATCAAAGAAAACGACATCATTCAGCAGTCCTGAAATTATACCAGAGCAGATGGGGAGTGGGGAGTTAGAGCCAAGGCTTCCAATGTGAACTCTGAGAGTGTTTCAGTTCTTTAGGTTTTAGATCTCAAATGGCGTAAAAAATTATAACCTTTCTCTCTGTGAACTGTCTGCATGGAAGATTTTTTTCCCTCCAAATACTTGACATAGGAATGCAGGAAACTTAGTGGCAAAGAAACAACATATTTTCTGACACAACACGCATATACATCTCTGCATGCACAGGAGCTTTTAAGGTCATATGCTGACATGCAGTACACTGCAAGCTGCTGGTTCAAGCATTTGCTAGAGGATTCCTACACCACTAAGATCTCCTTGGCTTCCATGAGGGCCTTCATTTGATGAGCTCATTGCCAACACTGCAATTAGTAATAAAGAATTCCACTGAGTCTTTGAGTGATTGGATTTGAGTCCAACAGTTTGCTATCATATACCTTGCACTGGAATTCAGACTTCATTACCAACTGGTTCTAGGAGGATTTTTGGTCCCATTTTCCAATCAGCATGTTTTCCTTAAAATTCATTTTTTCTTGTATTTGATTATTTTATGTTTCTATGTAACTTCAAATCTCTTCAAAGAACATACTCATTGCCAATAATGACTATTTATTGTTTGGTCCTGTGTCAAACATACTTCCGCAAACTAGCAAATTAAGGTTGTCATTTCTTTATTTCCTTTGAGACAAATAGCCCATTATGTTGATGGTAGAAGTCACAGCACTGTTCTTAAGAAAGCCTATAGGAAAATGTCATGATGCAGGCTTCCGTTCCAGTCATTAGTTTTCTTTAATCCATTTTCTCCATGCATTATAGCTGCACATCAGGGAGACACAAAAACTTTCAGCGGTTTCTTTGTAATTCACCTAGTTAGTGATTATGCATGTCCTAATGCATGGAAAGGTCAATAGATTATCCTTTCATCTTCTCTAATGTAACTGTGGAAGACCGTATGGTAAATTCTGAACTTTCACATAGAATCCATGTGTTTATTAAAAAAAAAAAAAAAAAGGCAGATTCTACAACAGATTAAGGACACATTTTGTAAATAAAGCATTTCATTTTCTAACTTTCAATTTTCTGCCTTGTAATTGGAGCATGGCTGATTTTGAATGACAAAACAGAGTGAATTTTATTTTACAGTTAACCTTAAAACGTTACCAAAGAGATTTTATTCATCCTTCTCTTGTTTACCTATTCTTTTTTCTTTAAGAGGTAGGAGTGTTTTCAGGTAAACAGTACAATTTCACTTTCCATTTGTTATTGACTCTTAGGAATGACCCCATGAAGTGAAATAATGCCTTTGTTTCTGGACATTGGGCTTTGACAATATTGATTTCAAAAACTTCTGTCATCCTCCTATCCCTCACCTTCCCTGCTGTTGTTCCTGCTCCTGCAGCTTGCCAGCTTGTCAGCTGCATCAAAAGATTGTGTAGCCACATTGAACCTGGACCAAAATTCTCTTAGCATTCCTTTCTTCCCTCTCCTTTTTTCCCCTCCGTCTATGTGTATGTTTTAAGCTGTGTTAAATCCACAAGGGAATCTTGTAAACAGTGAAGGGAGCAGTGAGCTGTGACGCAGCTTACCAAGGTAGGAACTCCATAAGCTTTGCTGTTTCCAGATAAGCCTTGCTGTTCCCAGAAACTCTGCATTGTCGAGATTGATGCTTCTCTCTTAGAGGCTTTTTATAAGCTTGAATTTTTCCAAAGAGGCAGGAGAAAGTTTCATTGCTCATGGTCATGTGTCTGCATTCACACCCTTTCTTATTCTTAATTATTCTGGTATAGGTGCAGTTCTTGTTATCTGCAAATGTTGCTTTAACTTGTTGGAACAGATATAACAGATAGTTTTCCACTGCATAGCTTTATCACTTTCTGGTTCCCATTAACTACAGATCAGCCTCTTCCTTCCCTGGCTACCCTGCAAAAACAGTTGTGCAATCTTAGTTCCAGATTAACTGGGGTGAGAAGGTTGGACAGTTGTTCCTAGTTTTGTATAGAGAAACCAAGAACCCAGGCTGTAGGAAGAAATGCCATAGAAATCTGACAAGTCCCATTTATTGATCTGCTCAAATGCCCCTACATGAGCTGCAGGAAGACTTGCATGCTTCAGTACAGCTTCCTATTTCACTCTTTTCTTACATTCATTGCTTAGGACTTTGCAGATGAAGCAGCAAATCCTTGGCACTAAGACAAGCTTTCACAGTTATAAAGGCTGAACAATAGTTGAAGTTTTTTATGCCAGAATTGTGATGTTCTAAGGAGGAAAAACACAATTATTTTACTGGATGTCTTAGTGTCTTTGGACCTCCTTCTTGCTCAGCTCTCCTTCTGTGTCCGTAGATGATCTTCAGCCCATTGTCAGGAGCAAGAATCCGCGCTCTTGGCTTTAGTGCCATTGCTGCTCAAACTCATCTTGTGGCTGAATCTGATAGCACTTCATGCTATTAACCCTGCAAATTTAGAGTAAAAGTACCTCAAGTACCTTGACCTCTTCCTCAGTCAAGGTGCCATTTGGACATATTGCAATCAGTGAGAGCTTTTCTACTGACTTCAGTATTTGGCATCTGACCTGGGAACAATAACATAAAAAATATAACATGTTTCTGACTTTTTTGAATGAAGAAGACCTATTTTTTGACGGAAATATTTTGAATTAAACTTCATTTCAGTCTGCAGTCTACAATTATCCTTGGAATGATTTCTTCTGTTCCTTGAATTACGTGGTATAAATTTACCTGTGACAATGGAAACCAGCTTCTCTATTTTGATGGCAAATTAGCTCACATGAGTTCTCTGCCATATGTTTAGACTTCAAGTCCTCAGCCCAGCTCTTTTAAAGGTAGTTTCTGCACCTGTTAGTCTACCTTAAACTTCTCTACGGAGTCTGTCAGTGATGTGGTTTAAGATTCTAAGCAAGCTTCAAAGAATGGGCCATTGTCTGATAGATACCTCTGAATCTTACGATAATATAAAAATGAAATCTCATTTCAAAAAAAAAAAATCATTCAAGAAATATTTGTGAGTCACTTCCATTCTGATGTTGAATCATGTATTGAAATTTTCCAGAGATCAGAAAAAGGAGTTTGAATTTCTTTGCTGAAGAAAGGCTTACATTACTTACAGGAGCACACAAGAAAGGCTTACATTACTTACAGGAGCACACATGATGAATTGATTCAAATGCTATTCTATTTCTATTACTTCCAGTTAAACTATGGGAAATGCCATTTGATATTTCATCCCTAGTAGCAGATAATGAAACTGAAACCTATGTTTAGGCTTCAGTCTTGCAAGTAAATATTCTGCATTATCAAATAATCAGTGTGAAATGGGATAGTTGGGAACTTAGGTGGAAAGAGAAGAAAAACTGGCACACAAGACAAGAACGGATTTTGGATCAGGATGAGATTTTAATCAGAGTGCAATGAAAATCAAACTTCAGAGAAAAGAGAGTCGGCTGTGAGTACTAGGAAAATGCCAGCCTGGTTTCATTCTGCATCCACAAAATTGGAAAGAGTAGCCTTATAGAAAGCACTATAAGCAGATGACTTGTTACAGGATGAACTTTGGTCTCAAATGCTCCCCATAACCCAGGTAAGTAAGACTGTACTGTGATTGTTTAAGGGGACAAATGAAAAACTGTAGAATAATTTTATCAGTATATTGCATCTACAATACCTAAAAAGTCCATGCTGTAACCTGTACCAATCATTACAGAAAACAACGTAAGTCACTAATGTTGTAACACTACCTTTTCTTGAAAACAGTATTTTTTGTTTGTTTTTTTTTTTCTTTGAAAACATTATTTGAAATGTCAGTGATTTTGCCTAAATGTATCTCCACGACTCAAGGACGGATGAGAGGGAAAAGGATTTGGGACTGTTAGTCAGGCTTCCTTTTTCCTTCCCCTCCATTCTTTTTCCCTATGCCCCTAAAAAATCAATAGTTGTAGAAAGTGAATGTTGGTCATTGTCACTGTGACCGCAGTTAGTGAAACCATGACAACAGCACTGAATAGGAATAGCACTGTGGGTGGTAAAAAATAGTCTTTATTTTTTAAAAAAAAACAATATGGTGAGTCATTTAAAGTAGAAAATATGTTGTATTACACTCCAGTTCAAAAGGATATATTTGATATGATTAGATACCTGGGGTGGTGTTACCAGGGTTAGATGACGTGACACTTTCTATTGCTGCATGTGACAGAAGCAAAGAGCCCATGTGCAGAAACCCTTTTTTTGGCAGTGCCACCTTACTGTATCACAGAGCTCAAGGAGAAAATCAAAACCTACAGTTAAAAGAAACATCCTGTCTTCATGTTTACCTGGAGATGCAGAGACTAAGAGACATGGGCTTCAGTGCAAGGAGAAATTCTGTGTCACTGGAAGAGAGTGGGTATTGGCCATCAGATATCGAGAAGCAGCAGAGAATACCTGTTGGGCTGAAATGGTCCTATTTGCTGGGAAGCTCCTGAGTAGCCTGAGGAATATAAAGGGCTGTAACACTTTACAGAAGGCATTGCTTTAGCAGGCTGTCAACATACCCCAGCTACACTTGGGAAGAAGTAGCTTTCTGCTCTTCCATGCTTAAGAGTTTTCTTTGAGTTATTCAACGGGCATTTATGCCTTGAGCTTGAACATGAAGATACCTCTGTGTCCTTGTGCCTTCACTAACAAAGAGTCTGATGTGCAAAGATGTTTTTAGCAATGCAAAGGTCCAACACACTTTCTCTGTGTCAGATAAAGGAAAATTGGTGAACTTGCCACTAGCAGTACACAGCATCAGAAGTTGTGATTTACAGCACTTGCTACTCTGCATGGGCTGGCATTCCTAGGGAGCACTTAAATGCTCATATATTTACTCAGCTTTGAAAGTTGGTTCTAGGTATCCACTATTTCATATTAGTTCTTATTTGCATGGTGCTTTATTTTGAAATATCTGTGCCATGACTCAGTGTACACAGGCTGGAAACTAATAACTGTTTAGCCAGTGAACTATAAATTCATTACTTAAATTAGTTGATATTAACCTCAGATAAATCCTAAGAGTTAACATTCTTATATTTGGAGATGAGAGCTTTATAGGTCTTCTCTTTAATATTTTTTTTTATTTGTTTTCATTTTAGAAAATTAATGAAGTAGCTGCATGAACAGAAGACCATCAAAACCACTCATTTTTTTATCACTGATCTTTAGAAGAAAGATGGATTTTTCTTCCTTTTCATCATGAGTCAATTACAGTATCTTCCATAGTAACCATAAAAGGAGCTCTACAAAGACTTGTTTAATTACATACGGACTATTACCTTTTTACTAGGCTAGAATTTCCTCAAAATGTAAGCTCTTATCTCTAACATATCTCTTTAAAGGCAATATTCAATATAGTACTAAAGAATGGTCAGTAATAAGTCATCATTAAATTCCTCTTAAGTAAAAGGTATATTTTTTAAAAATTACTTCAGAAATAGTTCATAAAAGAGAGATTCTTTTTTGATGCAGCTGCACTTCAGGGGTGCATTTGAGATGATGCATTCAAAAAGATTTTAGAGAAGGAAATAAAGTAACTAATAATTCCCATTCCAATCTTCTCACAACAGGCTAGTGATTGAACCATTATTGTCTGTGTACTTTGTTTCATAAGCAAAAACATGTACAAACCTGAGTCAGCGGTATTTTTTAATGTAGAAGCAGGAATTGTGCAGCTTTACAGAGAAGGCTTGACAATTCAGGGAAATCAGATCAGTCTTTCCAGGGCTCCTGCATTCTCTCTGGTAATTGAAACGATCATTCTAAGAGCTACAGATTCTCTTTGCCACTGGCAAGTACCTTCAAAGATGCCGCAAACCCAGCAAGGATGGTGTTCTTGCAAAACAGATGTATATTACCTCACAAGGGGCCATACTGTGCCCACAAATTATGCAGATATATGCAGAGAAAGAGGGCAATCAACTTTTTCCTCTTCATTCAGAGTCTGTGAGGCTTACATAAGGACATTGCATAATTGTAGCCTTTGGATGTGGTGGCGCACAGGGATTTCTCCTTCGCTTTTTCTTAGGAGTGTGCGACGGCCCAAAAAAGGAAAGTTGTAGAAGAGTGCTTCTTCGCAGTCCTCTATGCCAACTTGAAATATATAGAGGAGTAAACATAGGCGACACCCTTTAGAGATCAATTACCCAAACACTATTCAAGTGCTTGGGCTTTATAGCTAAATACAATTAAGAAGGTACCTTATACGCTAATTATCAAAACACACTTGATTTACTTATTTGCCCTCAAGGCATTACCAAGGAAAAACCCTAAGCCAATAGTAATTACCGCTAGAAAGAAACTAAACAAATGTCTCAGCTTGTTCCCAAGGGCAGATTCTCCCTATGTCAGTTTTGGACGTTGTCATTAATATGAAATTTAGATATAGGTTGTGAACCCCTTTTTTCCGATCATGTGGAGTTATGCATTCGAATTTAGCTAGTCTTGCAGATGCTTCTGAAATTGAGAAAATCTGGAATACATGGACACAGAAATGCTCCTTTGTACTTTCGGTAAATCTCTACTTTTATTAAGTGTCTCTAAAAATCGTCTCCTGTACTTTAAACTCTGAAACACTATTTCAATAAAATGTTTCAAGATCCATTTAAAGAAACTTATTTTAACTAAATATTATGTAAAAAAGAGTCTTAATGAGGAATGTTAAGGAGTTCGATTCATCTTTGTTTTAGAACACTAATATTACAAAAAATGGGCCTGGGTAAAGGACTAGTTCTTTGATAGACAGTTATCAGATTTGACCTTCATTCAGGATGATCCTGGTCTAGCAATAAAGCTGCTAGAAAGATTCCTGTTGATTCCACAGAGTTTGCGCTCTGCTATAAGCACAAATAAACTATTACGTGTCTGCTAGCTTTATTTTGAAATAATTTTAGAATATATAGATGAAATAACATTTTGTAGGTATTCAGTCATATTACTAGCTGCATTTGTACATCCTGCAAATAGTAAAGTACTGAGGACACTATAATAATAATATTTCTTGCCATGAAATATATATATATATATGAAATGATTGTAAAATAAATATTGTAAATATATAAATAATAATCTATTTTTGAGGTTTTCCCCTTGATTGTGTCACTTAACATATGTGTGAAGGGGAAAAGGAACTATTGTTCTCACAGGGATAACTTAGCATGATAAACATTTTAAGTCCAGTATTGCAAGACTCCTGGTGGTCTTTTTCAGAGGATTTCAGGGGATGGGAGGGAAAGCCCAAAGGATGGGTATTCTGCATTGTGTTTTGATTTTTTTTTTTTTTGGCAGGTGTGGCTTACAAAGATTCTGATCTCTAATTCTGCCTGTGTATATGTTGCTATATAATTTTTAACTTGGCTCTTTGTATGGTGTCTAAGTAAACTAGAAAACGTTTGGCTCACCTTGGCTCCACAAAAGCTTTTCTCTGACTTTAGAACAAATTTCCTCTGGAGAGAACAAATAACAATACTTTATAGTATTTAATATTTGCATTCCTACCTTGATTTTTCTTGCTGTTCTGGCTTCAGTGGAATCTGCTTTTCCAGCCAGGATCAAAACTCCATTATGAAATGTGAAGTAGCTGGAAATCCAAAAACTCTTAAAGGGAAAATTACCTGGGATGAACACAGCCACAAAGCAACCGATACATTGCAAAAATTTGTCACAATACCTGAGGACCAGAAAATAAATCCAGATCTCTTGAATTTTACTTCCTTGACTTAGCTGCAGTATTTATGCTTCCTCTCTGAAATCATAGGTTCATTTAAATGGTTTTAAATGCCCCTTTATTCTTCCACTGTGTTCTTTTTGGTCTCTGAGAATACTGTTTCCATTTCTGTCCTACAGAAGATCTGTTATATATGTCCAGAATGTTTGCATTGTAATCTGCCCTAAAACTTTTGGAATAAAAAGTAAACTAGCTTTGTTGTTTGCTTCAGGTTTTCACACTATCATAAATGTAAAAGGCCAGAATCAAATAACACCATGCAAATTTTGACTTCTGTTAGTTTGTGGCATTTATTTTCTTTTCTGCAAAATATAGTACATTTTTCTCTGCTCACAGAACTAACTTTAAATCTTTAAGAAAACTTATAAACAGTGTTGATACCCTTTTGCATGAATAGTAATTGAAAAGAACTTTTCCACAGTTCCATATTTTTCTTATAGTTAGCAAACAGTTCTAGATACCCTTTTCTAATACCTGGATACTCTATTCTAGTACCTGCAGAATACCCAAATAAGGTTTTATTTTCTACTAAAAATACTTTTGTTTCATATTACTAAATGATGCAAATAATTAAAGAAATGTTTATACTTTATTAAGAAAATGAGTACTAGAGGTTATAGAGAGGCATAGAGTTAGCTTCTCTCAGCTTGTGGCATGACTGAAATGAACTTGTAGTCTTAGGGTCCTGGGTTCAGGCTGAATGGACCCAAGGAGGTTTGCGTGATACGCAACAAAAATTTTAAATGAGTTGTTGTCAAATATATTTTTAATGCTTGGGAAAAATAAAACTAAGTCAAGTCTCAATGGTATTAACAAAACATGAAACATTAGTTTCGTTTAAAAATAGGTATTTGTGTTTATTCCCGCAAAATTTATTTCATTAATATGACATCTGCCATGTACTGCATCTGCAAGAGACTCCAGATATGAGTAGGAAGATTATCTGCTTCTTTCAGGGCATTTATGTTTTGTAGAAGCAATTTAGATTGCAAAAACCTCTCTGAATCAAATGCTTCCCATGACTTAAATACAGTTGCTTTAAAATGGGCAGTTTTGACTAATTTTGGCATTCTGTAACATGGAAGAGCAGTGCCTAGTGGGTTAGGTTAGGGTGGCTGATGCTACCCTCCTGATTAGTCACTTACAAAGTGTAAGGTACTTGGGGAATCTTGAAGAGCTGCATAATGCTCATTTTGAAAGGATCTGGCTATCTACAGACCTTAGATTCTTCATCTGAAAAAAATATCTTGTGCTACAACAAGTGGGACCCGCGTAGCGGAGCAGCAGCTCTCCTGCGGCATGCAGACAGCAGGGTACATGTGCAGACTGCTCGTCTGCTCCTCATCCGCCCGCCAACCTGATGAGGTACAAGTGACCCAGCGCTCACGGGCAAGCAGCACTGCGCTGTTCTACAGCACGGGGCCACTGCCTCTCCGTTTTGTCCTTCTTTACTGCAGCAGGACTCTAGCCCATTTTATGCAACACCCTTTGAGTTGATTATATTGCACTAATTACACAGCTTTGTTAGCCATAATATTCTAATCAGACTTCTGAATGTGGAGCCCAACACTCATGGAAGTAGGTGCATATTAAGCGATTCACAGTGATGCAGATACCATCTCATGTGGTAGCTGCAGTACTCCCTATTAATAAGCAATGGGCAGGCCGCATGTTTTTGTGCACTTAAGGCCAGAAAGGACTATTAGATAATTCAGTCTGATCTTATGTGTGATACTTGCCATAGAATTTCAGGCAGTTGATGCTAATATATTTTTCTAGAAAGACATTTGATCTTGCAGCAAAACATTAACAGTCAGGTTCCAACTTTTTTCTTCCGTTTGATTCAGTACTCAAATATCCATTTGGTTACAAATACATGTCTTGTCTCTACCTTGACTCTGCCTGACTCACAGTTACTGGTGTTTATTAATGCCTTTCTTTGAGCCAGGAAGACATTTAATGCCAGGTATTTGCTCCACAAGGAAATACTTATGCATTGTGTCAAGCCACCTTTCAATCTTCTTTTTGACATGCTAAGCAGATTAAGTTTAAGTCTCTTCCTCAAAGGCATTTTCTCAGGACTCAGTAATTTTTGGTTCTTTTCTATGCCTTTTCCAGTTTAAAAGATGGGAATAGCATTTCAGTGTGTGGTATTCCAACACTGCTCCCAGCAATAGTGACCTTAGATGAAGTCCCTTCCTCTGTTTACAACCAAGGATCAGATTACTCTCAGGTTATTGTAAACTGGTCTTCTCTTGGAAATCCTCTTCAGGATTCCCATGTCTGACTGAGGATTGCAATTATTCTTATGGTTATAAAACAAAATATTCCTGAATATCTTATGCCTACTACATCATCTAAGAGATCTGATGGGATTGTCTTTTTTTAATGTTATTTACCAGTCTTCAAGTTTTGTCACCAAAGCAGTTGTAATGTTGAATAGTAGCACTGGGCTGTTCTCTGCAGAGCCCCATTAGAAGCACCTTGAGATGACACTGCTTCTTTATGAACAACTATTGTGGTAAGACAGGCAGCTGTTCTGAACCTGTGTAACGTATGTTTCATTGAAGCTACATAAGGTTTATTTGTTAAAAAAATAGTCTAGATCAAAAGCCAGAAAAAGGTCAAGTTTATTTCATGTAATTATCCACCAAAACTGTAACTTCATTAAAAAAAAAAAACAAAAAACAAAAAAAAAAACAAAAACAACAACAACAACAAAAAACTAAGGTGACTATTATTTTCACAATAACTCCAAAAAAAGAGCACAATTATTTTGATGGATATTGAAACAATTGTCATTGCCACTTGTCTCAGTTTCAGTAGGACAATTTTATGGTTGTCATTCCAAATTTTGTAACATGCAGTTTAGGCATGAAAACAGCCTGTTTTTTCTTCCTGCATACTGGCTAATACGGTACCATCTGCAGTTTCTGAGCAGAACAAAAACATTGTTGCTTCGTTTCTCTTGTATTGCTAGGCACTGCAATGTTTGCTACACAGAGGAGTTCAACAGTGTCAGAAGCAGATAAAAGGGGAAAAAATTACAAAACAAAATCAAGGTGCAAGTGTAGCATGTGCCTGTGTATCACCACCATTCTAACTCAAGCCTCTGTTCAAGGAACAACTGGACACATTTAGAAACCTGCTGGGTTTATTTTGTTCATTTTTAATGTTAAATATTCAAATAAAATTGTAGCAAAAGGATATGGAGTTTTCAGAGTGAAACAAGCACTAAAGTTAGGAAATGCCAGGTGAAGACCCTCACCCATATTACTATTTGCAGCAGTTGGCCACATGCACATCCAGACTGTAGCAAGAGATTGCACAGCCAGCGAAGGCATCGTGCATCAACATCATCATCATCATCATCTCAGTTTGGCTCAACTACCAAACTCATCCAGACAGCAAATTTGGAAAAAAAAAAAAGCAATCAGGATATAAAAATTAAAAGTAAATAAAAAAGAAAGCTTCCAGAGTAGCTGTTTTTAAATAACAGGAAACCTGACCTCAGTTGTCTGGATCAGGAACCACTGCTGTACTTGTCACAAACAATTCTTGTACATGTTAGACTCAAACATGTGCAACTCAAAATATATTGTCACTAGTGGTAAAACAAACAAACAAAAAGAAAATGAGATTCTATCATTGTTCAGTTTTACTCCACTCTAGGAAAAATGCTTTCCAAGTGCAATGTGAATAGCTATTCAGCTGAGCTTGCATTATTTGTATCCCCCATGCCCCACGCGATACCGTCTAAAATGTTGCCTGTGCGCAGGTAACTGATGAGGTCTGGTGTCAGAGGAAGACACATGAATGCTCTCCTGTTCCCAGGTGTAAATTGGGAACTTTGATAACTTGAAAGTTGGTCAAGACGAGAAGAATATCAGATTGTGTTAGAAAGAATATATTATTGAAATTTGATAAAGCAAAATGCTGGCCTCAAAGCTTTGATCCTCATAGCTCACCAAGCATGAGCTCAACCCTGCTAAAGGCTGTTTGTGCATTTGGCCATCCAGCTACACATTGCAGTGAATCACTGATTCTTGGTAAGTAATACATCAAAATAACTGGCCCAAAGTAGTAAGATCTTAGGTGCCCTCCTTGTTGCCTGAGAATCAGCCCAAAGTATCCAGCTGAGTTACAGGTTATAGCAGAAACTGTGTACAGAGCCCTTCCAAAGTAAAGTATTGGTAGTAACTCCTTTAGTGGCAGCTGAACACAGAAGGGTGAACACAGCGTCACTCCTGGGCAGGCGGACGGAGCCGCCAGAGCCTCCGCTGGGCTGTGCTGCTGCCTCTGCCTTCCAGGAGCGCGCGGGCGAGGCGAGCAGGGGCGAGCGAGGCTCATCTGCACATTCCACAACGCAGCAGTGCAAAGTACCAAGAGCTTTATTTAAGCCAAGACTATCCAGCAGCACACAGGAGACTTCAAAATCTGAAAACAGAATCTAATTTCCTCACTTGCCATATGTTAAGGGAATTAAAAAGACAAGTCTTCAGATATCTCTTAGGTAATTCTGCTGTTTTCTGTTATTGCCTAACTGCTACCATATTCTGTGATTGTTGTGTTAGAGGATTATCACTGTAGCAGTTACATCATGGTTAAATAGAAAGAAATTATCTCAGCATTAGAGGCTGAAATATTTTTTGCAGATTCTTTTGAGATTTTTCAACAGGGCCACAAGATTAAGATGCCTCCAGCCCACAGAACCGCCACAACAATCAGGCATTTAGTCCTGTGGATTCCTTAGGAAGCTCTGGTTTGTTTCTTTCAACTTAAAGATTACATTTTTAATGTTTTTGGACAGCAGTGCCACTCAAAATTTGCAGAGTATATTCTGTGTTTCAGTAGGAATAAACACAGAAATCTGAACATGCTTTCCTTGAAGGTTACCTACAGGAACAGAGAGGGGCTAGAGTGGTAAACAGTGCCCTATCCTCCATACCCTGGGCTGTTCAGGTGTGAACCATTACAGATAATCTCTTCAGCTTCATGTAGGCAGAATAATGACAGGTCTTCAAGAATGAATGGTGTGAGACTGAGTGACCCCAAAGAGGAATAATGTGCAATATGCCTATCATATGTTATGGCAGCATAATTAAATAGGAAAAGGCAACTAATCTATCATTCCAAGTTATTTTAAGTGTGTATTATTTTAATTTACACCTTTGAAAAGGGAAGGTAACAGCCTATTAAGAAGGGATAGCAAGGGTTCACTCTTTCCACTTGTTAAATGTCTTTGCAATTGAGAGTTACATACTCATCTTTTCCTAAGTATCCTTTGGGAATGCTGCTAATTCATCTGTAACAGACATGGTTCATCAGGAAACTTCTGAAGAGCAAAAACATTTGAGTGAGGTTGCTCCTGATCATTACAAATTTGCACTGAAATGACTGCATGTACTCTATCTTGGTAATCAACCTGCATTCTCCATCAGCTAAGGACAAGGCTGGGGTGCAGACCTTGGAAACTATTTTTTTTTTAATTTAAGTATTTAGGAATAAAATGAACTTCAACTGTATTACTTAGTTAAGGACAGAACAGTTGTTTTAGAAGGACACAGAAACGAACACATATATGTGGACTAAGTAGAGGCCGCTGATGTGTGTAGTGAAACGTTCTTTGTTAAGACAACGCAAAGATATAATTATTAGGAAAGTAAATGCAAGATCTCAGATAGTTTTTTGCTATGTATTCCTTTTTATTATTCGCTGTCTTACAGGTTAATAAATCTACAGTGCTAGATCAATAGATAGGTAATCTGTTCTCAGGCCTTCTTGAATACTGAAGAACTTAAATATGTGTAGTTTCCCCTTTAACATGTTTATGCCCATGCCATCCCCATCCAACATGTTTATTGGATTCTTCTTTCTTGTAAATGACATAACTTCCTGTAACAAATTGGATTTTCCAAATTTATTTACAAGACAAATCTAGCTTTGCCAATGGAAAGTTTCCTAATTCATCTGCCAATGTATAGCAACTATTTCTTCTAAATCTTTCCTCTAAAATATATCTAAATCTTTAAGGGATCACTGTTTTATTGCCTGCTGGGAAAAGACTTTAAGTTCATTGCAACTAACTTCCAGATTCCTTAGGTGCCACAATTTTCCATTATCTTCTCAAATGGAAAGCAGTACACAATTACTGGCAGCACAAACCTTTAAGAGGCAGGTCAAAAATATTTTGAAAGAAAACCAGTGCAGGTGAAAGCATGTAGGAGTCAGGATGGCTATGTCTATAATAAGTTTTGAAAAGACTGTTTTTTTGTTTCCTACCAGGGAGGTATCTGTGACCTGTTCTACACAGCACAGGTAAAGAAAACAGCAAACGCTCTTTCCCACTGCAGCAGAACTTGGAGCTACAACATCCTCCAAGGAAAAGCCTCATTAATGATGTAAGATGAGGCTCGCCCCACACTGAATGCATTTCTTATCCTTTGCAGCTTTCCCATGCAGATAACAGAGCTTATTGTGCTGATCATCAGTGAGGTAAGTTTTATATTCTATTTTTATGCGTTCAAGGAATAATTGTAACTTTGAAATAACCATCAATGCAGTTATGTTATTCTCCATACAAGATAAACTTTGGGTGCCAGTGACCACAGTTCAGTACAAATTTTAATTGCATCAATAATTCTGTTTTTCCCTAGGGCACTGATGTTCTAGCATTTTATTTATATAAATTGTTATTCTACGTTCTTGTTCTTAGTGCCTGTTACTTTTATGGCAAAAAGATAGCCTGATGGGTCATCCAGCTTTAGGATCTGTATTCCTTTCCCTTTTACCTTTCTGGAAGAATCCAACTTGGTTTACTGTGAGGTCTGAAGAGGCTTCAGGCCCCTCATTAGCCATCTACCACAGCACAGAGACACTCCTCCTTACCACCATTGCTCGGCTCCTGTCTTTCTCCTCCCAGGAGCTCTGCTGTTGAGCTGGGAAGAGAAGACAGCCAAGGGTTGAGCCCCACTCCGCCACACGATTCCTAAGGCAGAACCAACATAGCTATTTACAAGGATGCTCCATCCAACTCTGAACAGCACGCTAGAAGTTCAGCGGCCAGATAATGTGAGTGAGACTTTTAAATTCATTTGGAGTCTCTCACTCACTTGAGCTTGCATTCGGTTTATATGTAAGGCAAGTTTAGGGTCAAGTGTAGGTTCAGGCCTGTGGTAGAAAAACAGTGCAAGCTATCCAGTGCAGACAGAGGTTAGTAACTTTATCCTGTATGATACTTTTTGGGGTTATTTTTGTTCTCATCTCCTGTTTTCTTTTTTTTTATTCCCATAATGATGAACTGGTAAGCTCTTCTGAAAGTTAATCCCTTGTTAGCTTTGTTGCTTGTATGCTAACCTCCTGTTGGCTTTGCAGCTTGTATTCCTGCAGCTGATTTGCATTCCTTAATACAGAGCTCAATCCCTTTGCTCTAAGTACTTACTTTTGTATGGTATGTATTTTTAAAATAATCAGGTCTATGATACTCCACATAGAACTTAACATAGATTGAAAATATCTTATACAAAATGATGTTTCATTGGGCTTTTAAGCCACCTTAGATTTTTCTCCAATATACTTTGCCATCCAGGGATTGGCAAACCATATGTTTGTTTCTTAAAATTAATGCTCAGCTCTAATTCTACCATAGTACTTCTGAGACACTTTAGTGCTTGTAAATGCACTGAAACATGGACTTTACTCCATCTGCCATTTACATCCAGTTCAGGTCTGCAACACTTTCCAGAACGGTCAGAGAATCAAGCCATTGTAAAGCTGTAGTAGCCAAATACAGAATTTTAAGAATTCTCCTTTAATCCAGTGTTTCCCACTTTGTGCGGACTTACCAGTTTTTAACACAGCGTTGCTGCTTACAGTCATGTTTAATTTCTAACACGAGCTACTAAATCAGCCACTGTACTCATTGGTGTAATGAATGATTCTAAGTTATATTATAAAAACATTACAAATTTAAATAAATGCATCATCTGAGATGACAAACATTGCCAGTTGCCTGCCTGAATATTTACCTTCTGTTAACACATCTGACTGAACAAATATATTAAAACTAACTAAACTCCATCTAACTTGAACTACATTTCAAAAATGTCTTTACATGGTAAAAGTGAATCCATGTCAGGCAAAACTCCATAGCATAGGACAAGAGACTGAAGCACTTCCATCAGTCACTAGCAGTCAGTCACAAAGCCCTACACTGAGTGTACAGGCAGGATGACTGTTACGGTGTAAAGCCACAACCCAGTCACCAGCCACTTTGAGATTTTCGTCAACAAATATAATCACATATCATGATACCAGACATAACACTTTAGTGTTATGATTCACTCATTGGACTTGGAAGAAAACCATAAATTATGCCTTTTATATTTCTTTATGTGTATATATTACTGATTAAATTAATTAGACTACTGGGATTCATCTTTCAAGAAGGTCTTTCCTTTTCAAGCTTATATAACCCTAAATTGTGATTAAGCCATCACATTAATACAGTGCTGAAGAGCACTTGCATTTTGTTTTTATTGAATTTCTCATTATTAGGAGAGGTTAATCAATCTAATATTAAATTTGAAGCACTTGCATATAATATTTTTCTTTCATTTGCACATGGTAATGGCACACAAGCAAGTGTGTCAAGCTCAGCTGAGAAATGAACAGTTAGCTGTTTGCTTAAAGATTAAGTCTCAGTCCTTGCTTATATAGCAAAAGGTTATTGCAACACTACTCTGCACTGCTTTATTACTGCTCATTGATTTGTTTCACAGCGTGTGGTAATACACTCATCTGCTGATAGAAGATTCATTGCCCATCTTTTAATTAAGTTGTTGAAGAATGATGAAGGACTCTTGATTGTGAGAACAGTGATTATATTTTTCTTGTATTTTACCAATTTCTGCCCCCTTCTAAAAGTTTGGGGATGTAAAAGTTGTTTTGAAGTCTATGAACTTTTAATATAGAATAACTCTTTTGGTTTTAATTCCACTTCACTTGCACAGTTAGCTCTTTCTTTTTATTATTTCATTAGATGCTAGAAACCTATTCAGTTAATACACTAATTTATATGAAAGAAGAAATATGAACATAAAGCACAGTCATTCTGCTACTAGACATATGTTGCTAGGCATAATGGTATCAGTCAACTAATTTTATCTGTTGATATACAATAAAACAATCATCACAGCGTTAATGATAAGAATATGTTACTCTTGCCTATACTCATATTTACCATGTGAATAGAGATAGCATGAACTTAACCATGCTGGTTTTGAAAGACTGGCTCCTGGTGATTACTTTCAAGTCCTGTTCTGGTCATGGCAAGTTTTTCTGATGAGTTTGTTTTGGAAAAAGAAGGAACAGACTTTGTTGCTCCCTCCAAGTTCTATTTATTCTGTACTATCCGAACAACATTCTTTTTTGCAGATTGTCCTCTGGATCCCACAGCTTACTGAGTACAGTGCATTACCCTTTAGCATTTAGTATGGGTTGTATTATTTTTTCATTTATGATAGTTGGTGCTAGAGCTCAGACATCGTTGTATATACAAACCACTTGGCAAGAACTTTATAAACAATACTCAACAATCAAACATACCTACCATTTTTTAGAATGGAGTAATTTTTTTGAAATTATGACTGCGACTTGAGAAACAGACAGCAATTCTGACATCTGCTTAATCAACCATGTTTTTTTACAAATTTCTGATAAGCTTGTATAAAAAAAAAGTTGTTTTAACATATTTCAGAGAGTTTTTGCAAATAAAATTCAGCAAGTTATTTTACTTTCCATAAATTGCCTTGAGTTGAAAGACAGACTTTCTTTCAACTTCTTTACAGTTGACTTTTTTAAACTGCAGATTTTTTAGAAAATAGGATTTAAAATAGTCATTAATGAAACAAAACAAAACTGAGTGTAACCCCTTACTCATAATAATAATTCATAGATTATTAATACAAAGAGTATTCGTATAAACATGCTTCCAAATGTCTGTAAGACACCCTTCAACTTCATTGGTAATTCCTGAAACAACCTGTGGTTTTGCATTGAACTTCAGTATATTGTTAAGAATGGTGCTCAGTCTTCATTTCAAGTGATAGAGAATGGCCAGGGAAACTTTTCTATTCGCTCACTACTGATACTGTTGACATTTTGCACTGTATTTTCGGTTTGAATGAACCTAAGTTCAGTTTCTACCCGTTGATTTCTCTCATGTCTTTTTCACATGTATCAGAGAGCTCTCTATTACCAGACGTCTTTTCTCCACATTACTTGTTGACTGTAATCATGTCATGGTGTACTATTCTCCTGAATTATATAAACTTCCTTAACCTTTAGTGCAAGGTAACTGAGCTCACATTATTGTTGTGAAAAATTATCTTTTATACTAAATTATTTTGTTTTTAACAGGATTTCATGAAGTAGAAGTACAATACACAGGCATAATGTTCCCAGTTTGGTCCCACTAGTTTCAGTCCTAAAGCAGTACTGCCGTCCTAGGTCAATTTCATATCCCTTTGATTATGCACAGAAGAATTGTTTTAGAGACCTGAGCTACCGCATGGCAACGGGAGGTCATATTAAATGAGTTACTAATAGAACTCCTAAATCACACATAATTGCTACTTTCTCATTCTGTAAGTGTTCCCTAAATTCTTTCCTTAGTCTTGGCTTTCATTTTTCGTTTTTAGAGTCATGTTCATCATGTTAATAAATTAATGTGATATGTTTTTAAAATGCAACAGGAAGCAAAATGAAGCTTCAGAAGCCCCACATTTCACCCCATCTTGTGAAGCTCATTTTGTAAGTGGCAGCAACTCTAAGCTCACAAAACTAAGTGCCTATTATAAGCCACATTAGCTGGGCTAGCTTAATGCCATGAGCACCCGAGCCCTGCTTTGGCAGCGCTGTTAATGTAACAGGAACGAGGCATAGGGTCATAGCAGTGCAGCTGAAGGCTGAATCACATGTAGGGTGTTACTTACAGTTTATAAAAACTGATTTTTTATTAAAAAATATCTTATAGTTTATAAAAAGCTGAATGGGGAAAGGGTGAGGCGAGAGGTTGTCCTTATTAGCAAACCACAAGGGAGCTGATGCAGGACTGACAACAGAGGTTCTTGAAGCTGTTAATATTTGCAGGCTATAGAAGCATGTTAATTGTCATGTTAGGAATGGGTTAGTTTCATGAAGTTTATAAGATCCAGGCTGGCATTTCTCATGAATACTACCATTTTTACCCTCCCAACCCATATTTGGGAAACAGAAAGATGTAATGAAAAGGTTCATTAGGCCAGCATCTTCAGAAATGTTAAGGGGAGTGAGGAAAATTCTTTTAACTCTTCACAAGGCTTCTGATACGGTATTCTCTTTTCAATCCTACGACACAAAGACATATACATAACATTTAAAAGACATATAGAAGGAACATTCCATTTTAACTATATGTGAAAGAGAATGCAGAAGACTGCATTGTGATGACGAAAAGCTCTTTTTCATTTGGGTATCTTGTTTGCAGCACTCAAAATTCTTTACAGGATGATGAAAATGAAGTGCTACTGGGAGACATTTAAAGCCTGTAAACTGAAATGTCATCCACCAAGGCACCATCTACTAAAGTCATCTTGCTTGGAGAGTCTCCTCTGAAGACTTTCAGGAGGGTGACCAAGCCCTGTCTGTAGTGGAATTAATTAGCTTTTAAACAAATAAATAGGTATCAACAGAGAACTTTCCTACAGTAAACATAAAATAGGAGACGCATCATTAGTTTAAAATATGTTTTCTTTCAGAAAAATTAGCATTAAAAATAATATTTAGAAGCCTAGGAAATTGTCATCCTCCATCTAGACTAACTTAAAATTACTTCCTGTGATGAATAAATATCAATATGGATGCAAAAAAGTCATTAAGAAAATTATAATATTTTACTCTGATTATTATAGGTCATTAAAATGTTTCCATTCCTGATATTAGCTTTGCTTAATATCAGGAGATGTTTAAAATTATATCCAGATGCCTGATGCTTGGAAAATATCATAATTTACATATTTATGTTGTTGTTGCTACTTTATTAAATGAAATGTTTGAGATAATTAAACTTACAAAAGTTTCTTCCTCTGAAAATGTCACGTGCAAAAGCCTTCTTCAATGTGCATGTTTATTTTTGGTATGCCAGAAAGATACATCTTCCTGTAAGTTACTATGTTTTGGTTTTTGTCTTGCTAGAAGGCAGAGCTAATAGTGAGACCTAATGAAAACTTTAATCTCAAGAACTGTTGGTTAAGAGAATAAATAGTAAAAAGGAGTTTTGTAACAGAGCAGAATTCTCTTTAAAGGCATGATTTTTTTCCCCTAGGATTTTAAAAATGTTCCTGCAATGCCCTTCCCATACACTCATCTAGGGCCCACTGTCCTACTTCTTTCAACTCCTGCCTCCTAGAATGAAAAAAAAGGACTTTTATACTCAAGCAAAAACGTTTGGAATTGCTGCAAACAAATAAGAGGGAAGTAAAAATGTGTGGTCTCGCTGTTCACCTAGGAGTGCAATGCAGCTAAGAACGCACACAAATCTTTTCTTAGTATCGCTCCCTAATAGAAAATTTTCAAGTAACTGAAATATTGCTTTCAGATGAGTAACTTTGCAATGGCTTATTTAAAGTAACCAGGTACTGATTTTACTTTCACACAATATTCTTATCACCTATATCCATTTAAAATGTTTTTTGGATTATTCACAGTAAACCAAATAATATTCAGTGTTCCTTAAATGATATGGTTTTGACTAATCAAAAGTCATTTGCAGTTCCAGGAAAAATACATAATCTGGACAAGTTGGTGTTTAATAGAAATATTTAGTATCTTAAAGTATGAAAGCATTTCCATATTTCATTAGAATTATTACTGAAACAGATTAAATCTTATGGTATACAATAAAAATACTCATTATTGATGCGGAAATGATGTACATTTGCCTTCTCATTCCTAAAGAGGAAATAACTACCATTCTCAAAAGCATCATTTTTACTTAAACCTTCTCATAGGGAGAGACATAAGACAAATTGTGGCTGAAATAACTGTCTATACGGCTTGTCCTTTTTTTCATGCTCCTCTTTCCACTTATGAATGCAATATTCACACTCAATACTACTTCAGTATTTTGTAAATTCTTACTTTTGATGATCCACCAGATATAGTAAAAATTAACCGTGCTCTTAATGTGTTGGGCTCTATCTCTGGATTAGCATCAGCAATGGCAGTTACAAAGGCAATTACTGAAATTAGGTCTGCATTTTTCAAAACTATGACTTTTCAATAGTTTTTGTATGAAGCTTCTTGTACTCCATTTCTCAACATATTCCTGTCTTCCTCACTAATTCTGTGGCAATTATACCTTTACGTTTGCATCTGCAAAAATCAAGTCATTTTTGCGTGGCAAGAGAAACCTGTTTTTCTAGGCAGCGTTCCCAGAAGAGTAACAGTGCTGACTGGATTTGGAAACACAGATTGCCTCCCGTTCATTCACCCAAAGTATTTAATTTGTAAATTCCATTTCCATGGATGGTGTTCATCTTTCCTAAATTTTGTAACCGAACAGTTTACCTCGTCTGAAATAAGCTGCCTGTATAGTCAATGAAAGTAAGTGCTCTCAGAGAGCAATGCAACTTCTCCTAAGGACTGATACCTAAGATAACTGATATCTTTGACTAGTTTAAAAGAAAAATGATGCTCAAACCTAATTATGTGACATGAACCCACCTTATATCCCCAGTGAGGATCACTTTGACATTCACATCTAACATTTGTTTTGGCCTTTCTTCTAGACTGAGATATTAAAAGGCATAATTCCTAGCAGTCAAATACCAAACTTAGAGTCTTCATATAAGGAAGAGAATGGATTATGGCACCACTCTTTTGATTCTTACATTTTATAGACTTTGTCTCTAAACAGACATATGTGAAGAGATGAAGCAAGGGTGATGGAGAGAGACGTAGAGATGGAGGAAAAGAGAACACATGCGTGCTGCAAGGAGCCTCTCCTGGGAGACTGAAGAGGTGTCTCTTTACAATTTCTTATCGGCACAGAGCCCATAACATTTTTTTCTAGCTTCCCCACTTTCTTTCTAAAACATTTATTTTCAGAGTCTCAGAGATATTTGCACTGTATTTCTTAGTGCCTGACAGTGCAAGCAATCCTGAGAAAGCTGCCACCCCTGTTGCTTGCATCCCCATCTCCCTCTTCTTCAGCCTGAGCAAGAGCTCAGAAGGGCCAGGATCCCACACTACGGCTGCTTGTGCTTTATCAGGACAGACGCAATTCAGTAAATTGGCAAGGCTTACGCCTGCTCTCAAAAACAGAAAGTAGGTGCTATACCTCTCTACTGCTGATATAAGTATCTTATATAAGGATATAATTCTCTACACAGATATATGTTCATAAAGAAAGCTACGGTTTATGCTTTGATTGTTCTTTTAATTTCCCTGTATACGTGGATTATCCTATTCTGGATGTGTGTCTGTTTATCACATGGTATATAACACACGGTATATTCATCATAATAATGTGAAATTAATTCATGAATAAAGCAAAATGAACGTTTATAAAAAACAGATGTTCAACAGGTATTCATTGCTTTTAGTAGATGCTGGTAGCCAGATTGGTACTATAGCATTAAAAGTTCCAGTAATGGTCAAAACCAAAGCCCACTGAAACCAGTGTGTTTAGCTCTAGAGGATGTAAAGTTGTATTTGTCTTTTGTAGTGGTATTAATTTTAGAGTCTTAGATAAGTCCATTGTGCTGACTTGGAAATACTGTTATTATTTTGTTAAGCTTACTCCTATTGAATATTAAACATTCAATTTAAATTTCCAGATTCAAACAAATTCTAAAATGAGCTGATGTTGGCTGATACCTGATTCTAATTTTCTTCATAGACAATTAGCTGAAAACTCCAAGCAACAAACCCAACAGATTTAGGTAGGATTTGCTTACAGAAAAAGGTTGGGGAGTTGTGGCAGTTGCTTCCTATAAAAAAATGCTATCCAATAAAAAATTCTTAAATAAAATTCATGGTGACTCAAATAAGTAGCAGATGATATGTGACAATCAGAAACATATCTGCCTAGACATGGCTGCCTCACTCACATAGCTCTTCTGTCAGAACTTGATTGCCTGTAACAAAGGTCAGGCTTAAATTTATGGGGATTACTTTAAAAAAAAGAGAAGAAGAAGAAAACTACACTTGAGTATCCACTTGGAAACCTGAGTCAATTATATTATACATTCTGTTTCTGAATGAGCTATTTTCCCTGCTCAAAAATACAAAATGAATAGTAAGCAAACAATATTCTTATTATGGGAGGAGGGAAAGAAGAAAATACTAACAAAGTAAGAAAACAAGAAAAGAGTAACTCCTGAAGTGTTTACTGAATGGCTTTTGAACAACTTACACATTTCCCCTATTTCCAAATACGGGGTAGAACATGGAAGTCTTTCTTTCACCTCCAGAGATTTCTGCTACGGGAAGGATTCAGACTGATACAGCCTTGGTGCAGGTTAGATCCAGTGCTTCACAGTTTCTGGAACTACGATGTTGAGGTGTTCACTGTGTTCATAAGATGACAGTACAATCCATTTCTGCAGTGCAGGTTCCCAACAGCTTAGGTAGTCTCTCTCCTTCTCCTTCACGATCTTCTGCTTAACTTTCCATGAGATACAGTGGTTGTTAAATATTAAATGACTTATTGGTAGCCGAGAGTAGGCACGACAAGATCTGTGATCCGTCTGAAGAAAGGTCAACAGACGGTGTACATGGATGTCTTGTTTTGAAGAATTATGGCAGCTGGTGTCTTAGCTTTAAAAAAATGCTAAGTCAAAGGCTATTGGGCCAACCACCCTCCATAGCTGAGACACAGGGTCCAGGCTGGTTGCCGTGTTACCATCTTCAAATAACAATGAGGAACTGAGGGATGTGGATTGCTATCTGGTCTGAATCCTCTTGACCTCCATCAGTCTTAAGCACCTGGCAGTCGATTTGAGCATGATATAAAGTTTCTATGAACTTGAACAAATCTAACTTGACTTTACTCAAAGGCACATTGCAGATGTAACACAAGCAAAAGGAACATGATTTTTTTTTTGATGATTGAAACATACAATGCTGAGGCCTCTCCAATATCATCAATCTATAATCATCAAAATATCATCTAAAAAATCTGTGAAATTAACTGCTCAAAATAAACAGATACTTATAAATCCAGCTTCTCAGTCCCTCCCTCGGTTTTCTTTTTAATTATGATATATTTTATTATAAAATCATAGTATTTTTGAGTGATAGAGAAAAATCTCTAATGAAATGAGTATTTGTGTCTTTGGAGTCTTCCACACGGACATGTGTGAGTAAGTAATTAGCATAAGTTGAGTACTTGGAATCCTAGAAAAGGATATAAAAAAAAGTGTCTGCTCCTTAATTTAACATTATCTATCCTATGCACTGCACAGTGTGTAGTTTTGCGGAAAAAAATACACGATCACCTATTTGAAGCCTGTATCACGCATGAGAGTACCAAATTAGGGCCGCACGGCTAATGCTCTGGGAATTAAATTCAAATTAACTGTACTGGTATATTACATTAATATCATTTTCTGCAAGGAAAACGTGAAAGGCGATGCGAAAAGGGTCCAAACACGCGGAAAAAAAACCTCCTTTTACTGAAGCGCCGTCTCGACTCGGGACTGCACTTGCTGCTCGATGTCTCCGATGGGGACAGGGCTTGTGAGCAGGGGTAACGCTTCCCGCAGCCACCCAGCGCGGCACCAGCACCCGCCATGCAGCCGGGGGTGACCGCTGGAGCTGGGGCCGCCGCGCCGGGCCCGGCCGCGTGACGGGCTGGCTGCTGC